>VXAY01012530.1:2965662-3027019 GCA_013399855.1 Oxyruncus cristatus | reverse complement strand
AAGTGGGATGAAGAGGAAAAATGATCCTTCTAAAGCTGGAAGGTTTGGATTGGCCGCTGAGTCAGTTGTTAGCTTGTTCTGTGCATTGTAGGTGCTATATGAAGTGCTTACTTGTTTGTCTCTCAAGAAGCGAGGGGGAAAAAATTGAGCTTTTCAGAGGCTCTTATTTTACCTGCTTTAATTGCACACAGTAGCTGAGAAATGTACAGCACTGCAGGAAGTCATCTTTCTTTTCAAGAGAAAATACTAACAATTAAGATGTCAAACACGACAGGCAAGTGTACCACATAATTGCTTTCTGTGGGTTATGAAATTAATCTCTCCAGTAAATTAGGACCAAAAGAAGCATGAGCAGTGAATCCTGTGAATGAGTTGCATGTCAGAAAATACTTTTATTTGTAGAATTGTTTCAGGGGTCTTAGTGTATTTAGTCCAGCCTATAAGGTCAGAGCACAATATTGTAAAGGAGTAGTGTAGGATTTCTCACTTTTTTTCTGCCTGCTGTTGTGTTGCTTTGATTAAACTTTGAGGGAAAAAAACCTCTTTTCTCTAGATGCTACCAGCTTTAACTTTGGTCTGTGAGATCGCTTGAATTAATCCATTTAATGGATTTAGTGGTAGCCTGCTCACCTTCCTAAGATGTTATGACATCTTCCAGAGACTCATACAAATAAAGGATCACTCTTTCGTTCAAAGCAACAAAGTAATCATGTGGTTTTGTTTTTTTCTTTTTTAATCTTTAGCCTGTTCCTTGTTCATACTGGTCACATTGTGGGAATTAAAACATGGTCCTGCACCAATATGTACTGAAATCAGTGGGAAGATCCTCAGTGTTTTCAGTGGCTTGTGGATTGGTTTCTTCTGTCATGAAGTATCATGACTGGGGCAGCGAGGGAGGGGCAAGCTGTTCTTCCCTGTTTTCAAAGTTAGTTTATTTGAGTGGGAGTGAGTAAGGCATCTTCTCCTTGTGTCCTGAAATGTATCTTGTTCTCCAAAGCAATCTAAGCTTCACTCTCTGAGTATAGGTTTTGGCACAGTTAGCATCTGTTTTGCAGTTTTAGGCAAAGCACTGATTATCTACTCTGGATATCAAGATAAAATGAACACCTCTGAGGAGCAACTTTGCATGAAAATAATAGTCTGTAAACAAACGTGTCCCTTGAGGAACATTTTATTTGTGCTCCAGCAGTTTGTCAAAGTTTAGATTAATAACTTCCAGCTACCCAGAATTGCTTTGAAGTCTTTGGACCATTGGTGTAACAAGTATCCACTCTGTCTTATAATGATGGAACAATTTTCTTTTTCACTTGAATGTGATCAAGGCCAATAACATGTGGCTGAATTGTAGCATGTTTGTGGGAATGACAGCCAGTGTTGATGTTGTGACTAAACACAAGGCTGGTAACCTGTTCCTTTGGTTAGTGGCTTCCTGTTGAGATTTATTTCTAAATTATTGTCAGTCAGTCTCGAGCTGTTGGTTCTTCTCCTTCTGTTGTTGATTTCTCTAAGCCCTTATATCATGGTTTAAGAACTGCAGCCATATGTGTGCACACTAAATACATTTATACCAATGTCACAATGAAATCAAATTGCTTTGACTATTGCTTCTTATATAGGGAGTTGTATTGCCATTGCTTAGCTGTATTTTAATGTTAATTTTTCTCAAGATCAAGAGCATAATTTTTTTTTTTTTTTTAAGGCCACCTTTCTTAGGAAATTAGGATACTGTGATTTTGCCTGCTACATGTGTAATACTGTCTGACTTCACCCAGTAACTTTGAAGCTGGCTGACACTAGATGTTTAGATGCTTGGTGGAAAAGCATGTGAGCTGGCTGAGGGATAGAGATAAGAATCTCCTTTGATGGAAAAGCTGGAATGGTAGTTCTTGTGAGTATATGGGAATCTGTTTGGAGATGTTATGAATGCTCTCAACTCCTCAAAATCCTTGATACTCTTCTACTCCTTACTACATTTAGAATCTCCAACTCTGAGCAAGCCAAATTTCATTTATTTCACTCATGGAACAACTTCCATGTGTTTGAAGTGGAAGTGTGTGAAAAGGGAGGGAGTTTTGCCAAGTTACTTCTTGATTCTGTAACGTGCTTGCTCTCACAGTCTGTCTCTCTCACCCCAAACTGAAAAGGCTACTCCCTCTGTGGGATGTTGGCTTGAAAAATATCTTGGTTTAAAGGACACCCGTCTCTGAACCAGAACTTTTGTGTAGAGATTATTTTGTATTTGAAGAGTTAAAGGAAAGGGTGTAGTTGGAAAAGAGAAGGGCTCTGTACAGCATGAACAAGAGGCATTTGAATGCCATAATGCAGGGGGCACATAATACACTAAATAATTTTTCTGTATTTTTTTAAAGTTTTATTTATAGTAAGCAGCTTGAGAGAGAAGTACATGTAGAAGGTATAGATATAGAACTATACCTTTTCCTCCTGCAGGAATTATGGGAGGTGGAAGAGATAAAAAAATCTCTCTTTCTTGAGACTCAGTGTTACTTTTTGTAGGATCTTGGAGTAAGCATTTATTATTTTACTCCTTGGAGACTGCAAAGGTGGGGTTGGTATGTGACACGAAGAGAACAGCTTGTGATAGCAGGCATTTTGCAAGACTACTTGTTGTCCCCTCTTGTTGGGTGCAGTAATTCTTTGTTGGTCTAAATACAGTACAGTCATTGCTAGTCATAGCTGAGCTGTCAGCTTCCTGATGACTCTGTTTATATTTAGGAAGCAGGACTCTGGTGGCTACTGAACTGCTCTATGTTGTGATATGTGGTATGTTATGGTGGAGAATTTCCGGAGAGTGGGTATGGGTAATGTTTATAAATGACCTGAATATCTTTGAGGTGGTGCTGAGAACTCGTGTTTGACTTAGGGTGTGTGATGACTTTGATGCAGTTCTCATCTGCTTAATGCTGGGACAAGCAGCTAGTGTGTAGTTAGCAGTTGTGACATGTGACTGAAGGCTGATGGGGAACAGATGTAGGAGGGAATGTCATAAAGATAAAAAACCCTAAAACTGAATTTGGAAAAAACCCCAGAAGTACAGGTGTCAAAGCAGTTTCTAAATAATACCAGGGAACTGGGTCAGAAAAACTTCATCTGGTGGTTTAAGTTACTTTGCCAAATGTGTACAAAGGTGTTTCAAATGTCTGGAAAAATGTGTTCATTCAGATACATTGTCACAAAACAAATAAGAGGAAACATAATTCCAGGCGGAAGATAACAACTCAGTATTGGAAGTTGCTGCTTTTGAAATGTTATTAGACATATGAGACCAGCAAATTTTTGGGGGGAGAAAAGAGGGAGATAAAAGCTTAGTGATGTAATCCAATGCCTCTTGCAGGAGGACTGTCCTCATTTATGCTGTTCTTGGGTTCACAAGGTCTTTCTGTGTCCAATAGAGATTTTTCCAGACTGCCACCTTTGGGAGGGAAGATCGGTGAGGATGTTGTTGTCCCATGCCCCTGTCCATTGCAGAGGAGATTTCCCAGGAGATGGCTTCTGTTCCTACCTCTCCTAGTTCCCATTCTTTTTTCTGCCGGTACTGTTCACTTACACTACTGAGGATCTGGTGCTGGCCCAGTGGTTCCCTGGCACAGATGGCTTAGATATCAGCTTGCCCAACTGATTTACTGGTCTCTGCTGCCTTGTGTCTTTTGAGGCCATTCCAACGAAATATGAATCCCAATTGTGTCGCTAGTTCTTAGGACTGGTGTGTGATGCTCGTGTGTATGCATTTGTAGCAGAATAGTGCCAACACTTCAGTTCTTATAAAAGCGTTGTCAGCTGCTTAAAAGGAATAATTGTTTCCTCTACCTGAAGACTGATAATACTATTAGCTTTGCACTTCGGGTGAGTCTGCGAATGAGGGGCGGGAATGGAAAAGAACAAATACTGTCATTCTGCTGGAAATCCTTATTAGATCAGCTGTGGGACAGATGTGCCTTCTGTGGGACAGATGTGCCATTGATCTGTAAAAATGCTGGTTTGTGAAACTTCCGGTGACTTGAAGCCCAACCCTTGGTCAGCCTCACATAATCTCTCAGAGAATTAGCAATATTTATATGGTGACCAGGGATCCCTGACACTTCCCTGAGCTGTGTTGCATATGGAGGAAAGTCAGGGTCTGGAAGACTTGAAACTCCTCAGAACCAGGTCTAGGTAACCACAATGCAAGCTGGTAAGTAACTGAGAAGTGGCAGGAAAGCCACCAAGAAAAGCTGAGTGTGAAGTAACTCCTCTGTTTTGTCCAGTTTCAAGGCTTTGAAGCAAAATCTGAGACTGTGTGGAAAGTTCTGAGATTTAATTGGCAGTGACTCTATACCCATTCAGTGCAGGAATTGTTCTTAATTTTGGGGGATGGACATGGCCTTCAGGAGATGGAAGTTTGAGAACCCTCTGTTGTGGTTGAGGAAGAGTTTTAATCTTGAAGCGTCCCTTAAATCTGTGGAGTGTTAGTGGTTTTAATTTTTACTCCAGCCGTCAGTGTGTTCAGTTGTACATTCTTCTGCCTGGCGTGTTTGGTGACAGTGCATCCATTTACCTTTCAGAAAGTGTGTATTATTTTCATG
Source organism: Oxyruncus cristatus (assembly GCA_013399855.1). Taxonomy (NCBI): domain Eukaryota; kingdom Metazoa; phylum Chordata; class Aves; order Passeriformes; family Cotingidae; genus Oxyruncus; species Oxyruncus cristatus. Next base: position 3,022,439 of record VXAY01012530.1, on the reverse strand, counting down.
GAGTAAGAAGAGTCAATTGTGAACTTGATTACCCTCCTCCTTCTCTACCTTCTCTTCTCCTGTAGACACTGGATGGAGGAAGGGTTCATGTTATGAGTTAATATACGTGTGTCCTTTGCTTAATTTTTCTTTAAAAATGGATAGAGCAAAGGAGCAGAACTTGGTCTGAATCCATGTCAACAGCAGTGACTTGTGAGCATCTGGCCAAAATACTGACATGTAAAGCTCTGTTCTGATCTACAGGCAGAGAAACATTGCAAAATGAAGAAAAATTTCGAGGCTTAGTTCTCTCACTTGTGCATGTGTATTTTGGGATGTTTCTGCTGATGAGATGAGAGGATATACGCATTCCAGAATTGTGGACTCTGAATGTAAGCTATTATTATTTTGATGGAGTATACTTACATGTAAATCCTGATGTTTATTTTCTTGGGATATATGGGATTTAGTAATTTGTTGATAGATTAAATAGGGTAACAAAGCACAGAATGTTATGTATGGGATCCATAGCTTCTTGGTCTTGGCCCTGCTGGACAATCTCCTGGTTGTGAGGCAAGAAGTAATCATGTCACTTACTGCTTTCATGACCTTTTCCTTTCTTCCAAGCCACACTACTAATAGACATATGACTATATCTAAATCTTCTTCTCATGAAGGCATCTAAATGAAAATTATCTCTGTCTACTTTTTAGCTTTACTGAGAAATTCTGCGTGTATGATGCCTCATCTACTGTGTGTCACAATATCACTGACAACCACATATTTGCAGGATCCCATCCGTGGTAATCAAGTTTTTTAGTCAATTGACGTATCTTGCTATTTATTTGGAAGGGAGAAGAAAAGGAGATTACAGGCTCTGACTAGCTTATTTAAACCAAATGGATTTTATGTGCACAGAACAATATCATTATCTTGATATTAAGTCTTAAAGAAATTGTCATTGCCTTATACCTCTTTTATATATGTTCTGGAATTTATCCATTTCCCCTTTCAGCAAACCTTTCTACTTTGAAGCCAGTTGAGTCAGAGTCCTGCTAGTACTTCTTGTACTCTTTTCAGATATACCAATTCTCCTTATCAAGTTTGAAAATTCAAACTTGACAATTACAGGTTGTTTAAATGTAAAATATTGGCTGTAAATTAATAACCAAAAATAAGTGTGAATGCTGCAGAAAACTTAATGATAAATGACAGAGGCAGTGCTGCTGAGAGAGCACAAAATACATTATCACCAATTCTAAGTAACAACTGGAATTGATTGTATTTGGGGTCTCTTGACATAGTTATTTAAATTGAATTATATTTCTCAGTAGAATCCAGGTGTTCACCTTTTTAAGTGTCTAGAAATAAAAACACTACTAGCGTCAGAAGCTATTCACTGCTGTGCCAACCCAGGAAATCCAGTGGCTTTCAGTGTTTTTCCTACCGCTGTGTACTCAGCAGGGCTTTTCTTTGTAGGTGAAGTTCTTTGATAGCTCGCATGTACAAAAAGGTGTTTTTCCACACACATATATGTGAGAAGTCTTCCTGTTTCTTTTAGTGAGAGTAAACTGAACTTCTTGCCAGTGGATCATTACTGTACATAATCGCACTCAGCACCATTTTTGTTTTAGGGGTCTTTACCTTCCTTTTCCTCTGCTGAGACTGCACATTGAGACTGTACCTAAGGCTGGCTTCATGCTGTTTTGGACTTGTTTCTGTCTTCTGTCTTGAAAATTCAACACTCTGAAGGAATTTGTTTGAGGTCACTTGCTGTGATTAGTTAGGTCAGATATGCCCTTCAGCTTTGAGGTCTGGAAGACTTTTTGTTATCCCAAGTGTGTTGTAAGAAGTAGTGCAGAGGCTAGGATGCCTATTTCGGCTTGTCTTATTTGTCTTAAATTAATGCCCTCTCAGATGAAGTATTTTTCATTACTGTATTGTTAGTTAGAAGGAGAATGTGTTGAAATTCATATAGAACCTAATCAGTGTCCCCTTATTTTTATCTCCTTCTCTCCATTAACAGTTATTGTTGCTTTCTGACAGAGAAACAAGATCTTGACATGTTCTTTTTTGGAAGTCTTTCTATTACATTTGTTTTGTTGTTGTGTTTTTTTTTTCAAACTATCTACACACACACCTGCCCTGTCCCCCATGGGACTGGTAAGTCCAGTCTTTTCTTTATTTCTTTGTAACTAGTTGTCCTCTTATTATTACAACTTTTGGTTTCATTTTAGTTATTTCTTTTTATTCAGTATGGTGACAAAAACTGTATCATAGTTCAAATACAATGTCTTTAGCTGTTGGTTAGCTATTAGGCACAGATACAGTTCTTTGATTTCTTCTTTTCTTTCTGGTTTGTGCCTGTTTTCATTTATAGCTTAATCTCAGTGTAATTATCTTTGTTCACTGTATGTCTTTATTCTATTTGTCATGTTCTTAAACTGGTGTTTTTACTTTGTCCGTGGTGACAAGGGTGCTACTGAAGTCCTTGGCAGTTGCTGAGGCAGCTGCCAGGGGTGCGGGAGCACAGCCGGGTGGGAGCCCATGTCCTGTGTGGAGTGGGCACAGAAAGGGGGCACCTGGAGGCTGCTGGAGGCTGCTGGCACTGTCAGGCACTGGCAGAAGCAATACAAAATGTGGTTTGGTGGCTTTCATTTATTTATTGGCCTTCTAAATGGCCAGACTTATTAAATGATGTCCAACCTGCTCTCCTTTGTCAGTGCCAATTCCTGGTGTAGTTTTACAGTTAAAACAGCAATCTGTGCTTGCACAGAAAGTTTTTTAGCTTATCCGTGTGAAGAATGACGCTGGTTCCATTTGTCAGATTCATTGTCATTCTAGGCATGTCCTGGCTTGTTTAGATGTGGGAAGTCTCTTACGACTGCAGGTTTACTCAGTTTGGAGGAGGGGGGAAAATTTTGTTTAAAAAAAGAAAGAAAAAAGCAGTCATGATTTATTTTGGCTCTTCATGCACAGAGAGGAACCAGATACAAACAGGATGTTTGTTAGAGGCATCTTCTGCCGACCTTGGAGATGCACAGAATTGCAGAAACTAGAGGACAGCATCTGGAGAAATACTTGAGGGTTTTATTTATTTAGTTAGTTAGTTAGTTATTACTGTGGTGTGGCTCAGTTAAATGTGATTTGTCTGGCCATCATCAAACAGAACAGAAGCTCAGAGAAGATGAAGGGATATGCATAATTCGCTTGCCCTTCAAAAAGGCATGATGTAGCACTCGAACACTTTTTCTGTTCAAATCAGTAAGAAAATGGTATTTTTATCTTTGAAAGTAATTTTGCAGCAACTAAGCAGTTATGAGTTGGGCTATGTGTATTTTTCATATCTTAAGAACAGGCCTTTTCAGTGGTGTGGAGAGAATGCTTAGTCATACATTTTATATAGACATATAGACAATTGGCTCAAACTATGAGATTTTTGATGATATTCAGCAACCAAAAAGTTTCGATATTCAACAAAATGCTCTTTCCAAATTAAAAAAAATGAGTTACTGTTACGAAAAAAGTTCTATCATATTTGAACAAATACTGTCAGGAAACACAAGATTCTTTTTCTTAAATTTCTGTCTTGCGTGCTAATTTCAATGACTTTCTAATTGAAATGCTCTGGTAGGTTTACTCCTAGTATTCCTAATTCTTTCCTAATTCCTAATTGTTTCGTTCATCCACAAGTGGGGAAGAAATGATGTAGACTTTTACAGTCAAAGTGGTGTTTCATTTTGATGTTGGGAGTTGAGCTTCAGAGAGGACATCGGTGTGAATCTATGCCCATAGGACCTAGTAGAGCTCATGAGTATCTGATACTCACTTCTGAGGAGGTGAGCCTAAGAGGTGATTTCAGGAGGCCACTGTTGTGTGCAATTTTTTTCCTTGGTTTTCACATTTATTTATTCTTTACTTATGTTTCAAACTCTTCTTAAATGCACATTATGTGGACTTGTGTGGAGCAAATCCAGGTTAGTTGAAACTTCTCAATTCTTAACCTGAAGTGTGGCCTTTAAGTGCTTCTTACGGTGAATTGCTCTGCTTATGGACTTGTTCCTGAAACATTTCCAGTTCTGGAATTGGCATTAGCTTTAAGAAATATCCTGTGGAAAAAATAGCTGGAGAACCAGAGTCTAACCAAAATTACTCATTTCATTTTACCAGCTGTCAACAGGACTCCTGGTCGTAATTCTGGCTTTAACACTTCGGGGTCTAACACTTGATTTCTAGGGCAAGGTCTGTGAGTTGATGCTGATAATAGGGCTTATTTTCATACTTGAAAAGGCCGTGTTGTACCTGTAACTTGTCTGCTTATGCATAAAGCTGCTGTCAACATGAGGAGAGCACAGCTGAATGACCTCTGTTTTTGAAAGTGTGGCATAACTTTATTTCACTTTTCTGCTTAAGATTGACACATGATCACATATTTTACCTCTTACATGATTTTACTCCTTTTTTTCTACACAAAGCATACCCTTTAAAAGGTAAACTGCCTTATATTAGCTTGCTTTTCTGTGGAATTGCTGCCATTTCATAATAGTAGGATGACTTTGACATCTTGCAAACTCATTCACGAAGCTCTGTGCTGAGCCCCAAACTTCTTCAGTAAAATAGTTCAAAAGATTGTGCTCATTATGGTAATAAATGGTACCCTTCGGCTCCTGCTTGATCAAGGTAGGGGATGCTTTAAAACTGGGCCATAATTAATTGTGCAGTAAAACAGAATTATTGTCAATTTATGTTTTTAAGAGAAGGGACTAAGTTATGTTCACTCTTGCTGCACAGTTTTCGAAAAGAAAAATATGCATTAATAAACAACACGTCTGTAATTAATTAATGGTCCCCTGGAGAGGGTTTGCTCCCAAACTAGCTAATTAGTGTGTAAAATACTAAAAAATTAATCCCAAAACACATCATGAAAAATCAGCTATGGGTTAATGAATTGTGGTCATTAAACCAGATTTTGTTAGGCTTTTTTAAAATTTTTACTTAATGGCTAAAGTTAACAACCGAGACAAATGCAAAACAAAACACCAATGTTGAGGTGCATTTTAACGTGTCTAATTAATGCACTGTGCTAGTAAAAATATCATAAAGCTCTCACCAGAATTAATGGGAGCTATAAAACTATTGTTTTCTCTGGACTGATTAAAAATTGAGTATCGATTACTGTTTTGGTTTTTATTACTTAGAAAGACCTGTGCAGGGCCTAAATATTAGAGTCCTCAAATTGATCCTCCTCTGCACTTTCTGTCTATCACTCGTTAATCTTCTGTCGTGTCTGTTATTTTTCTTCCTTCTACAGATAGACTGATAGATCTCTTGAACTTGATCAGAAAAATACATTTCAAAAACCTACTGTCTGGTAACCTAGATGGGGTCAGCAGTCTGTGTACCTTTTAATAAACAGGTTACCATGTATTTCTCCTTTGCATTCATATTATTGGTAACTGAAGTAGATTCTAGTATTTGGTTCCTAAATTCTTCGTAAAGTTTTTGCAAAGCATGAAATGCACTGTGCTTTGTGAGTACTCGTAGAATCAAAACCTTAATTTGTAAAATGAGACTTAATAAGAAAAATGGGCACAAGGTAGTAATTTTTCTTGTTGAAAACAATGGTTACTGCTCAGGTAAATGTTAGCAGAATTGACTGATTGCCGACAAGAGGTGTAGAAGTGATTAACGTGACAATGTACAAATCATGTCATCATTTTTTTCCCTTGCAGCCGCAGCAGGCATGTAAACTGAACTTTCAGGTTTCTAGGTTTTCTGGAAGAAAAAAAGTGTGTTATAGAAAACTTGGGAAAGAAGTACAGAAGAATTTTAAGTTTTCCTTATGAAGTCTCTGTGTAATGCTGCTTCAGACTAACTGATACCTATTTCCTTTATGCTATTTAAATGAAGCTTTGATGCATGCATAGGTACCTCCTGCATCCTTTTCCTTCCCCACTCCTAAACCCTGCTATGTTATACTTTAATATGAAAAGATGAGCTCTGCTTTTCTTCTCAGAAAATGAGTTTTCTAACTCACTCTGCATTTGTCTTTGACTATATGCAACATTAAAAAATTGTTTTAAGGAAGTGTATGTTTAAGAAGTAGCAAAGGATATTAGAAATATTCATAATTACTTTCAATGTTTTAAGGTAATAAAAGAAACACAAATCTGCTTTCAAATATAAGAAAAAATTTGGTATTGATTCTAAGGCTATTCAAAGCAGTTGTATCTAAACATGAATGCAAGTACAGAATAAATTAATTGCTGTTAATTGGAGGGAAGTTTTCTTCCTCCCTCTCCAATTGTGGAGAGCTCAATTGAATTGATCTCATTGCCTCGTGTTGCTGACTCTGCCTTCCTGCAGTACAGGTGCTCCAGGACTGTTTCTGAAGGCAAAAGCCTTCTCATGTCTTGGAGTAGGGGTGATTTTTTTTTTTTTAGCCCCAAGATTTGGGAGGGTGAAGCATGTCTGGGCAACAGAGCAGATGTTGGAGGAGCGGACAAATGAAAAACATCTGGAGGTTCCTCTCACTGGAAGGGTATGTGCACTCCTTCAACAGAAACCACAGAGATTATCTACTGAGTGACAGAGAAAGCATACTGGCTGAGTGGTTTGATCCAATATTGGCGTTTTTATGTTTGGAGCTAAGGGCACATAAAAATCAGAGTGACATGGTAATGTTTCCTAGGGGTAATTTTGTTAAACAATACTACTTTCGCTGGTGAAACTCTAGGTGTAGTTTTGGCTTTGTATTGGTTCATCTTTTGCAGTTCCTGATTTATCTTACTCAGATACCTGGCATAAATAAAGAGAAGAAAATACATCATTTTGCTGAAATGAGTTGTCTCTTGGAAGTCCAGCTAATCACTAGAGCTTTTGACAAATCCATCGTGGAACAGCCTAGAGAGAATGAAGAGAAGAACAGTGAAGAAAAACTGGACTGTAGTGAAAGCATCTGGGTATTTTCAGGGAGGGGAAGATGTCTTAATACTTACATAGTATTCAAAATGTGACTTCATTCTCTAGAGAATGTACAAGCTTCACAAAAATGTTAATGAAAAGCAAGTGTTTTATTATGAAGTTGTCTTCTTTGTGCCTTCTTGAAAATTCTTAAATATTTTAAAGTAACTTACAACTAAACTGTTTTCCTCTGGCTCCTGTGAACGTCTAGTTTCTGTTTGCATTCCTAGTCAGAATAGTTTCACCTTACAACTTGGATTTCCTGTGCAGTATTTCTAAATGGGACCACAGGGACTTCTTGCTTTAATTTGTTTGTATTCTGTTTCCTTCAAGCTTGGATATATCTGTGGGCATTTTCTTGTGTATATGTGCATGTGCTCTTTTGTTGAACAACAGGGAGAGTTGTGAGTAAAGGCTCCTTTGCTGTAGAATGTAGTATGCCTTAGTCTTAGAGCTGGGAAATAAACATTTTATCTATCCTTCAAAGTACTGAGATTTCAGATCCCTTTTTTGTCTGTAACAGGATGAGAAACCTCCTTTATCCTCTTCTTAAAGAAGATCCAGCCCACTGTGAAAAAGCTGATAGTGTTTCAGCATGTGTATCTTACATCCCAGCTGAGTTTTGTGATCACCAGCTAATATTCTGTTTTACAGAGATGAGGAGACAGATCTAGGTCCAATTTTGGTTCTGAAAAATCCCTTCTTAATGGCAGCTTTCATGAAACAATTATGCTCCTGCAAAAAATGGAAAATTTTTGCCCAGTCAAATTTTCTATATTTTTCTATTTCTTGACCTAATCCATGATAGGGCTTTATATTTAATAAAGATTATGTATAACTTTTGACATATTTCTTTAAGATGTGCTTATCATCATCTGTATTTCAAAATCTTTTGTGTACAGGAGTTCAGTTATCTTGCTTGTAGCTCTCATAGTAATATCCCATAGGCTATTGTATACATCAACTTATTTTTTGTGCTTTGTATGTCTCATTTTGTTGAATCATTTTTATTTCCTCTTCTCTTTACATTTGGTTCTTATGCTTCAGAGTACTGCTTGTCTCAAATTAACATTTTTTTTTTTTCAAACTGGAATATTAGTTTTTATCTTCACTCTGTAGAATTTTTGCAGTGTTGGTGCAGTTTGCACTTCTGTTGTTTGGAGTCCGACAGCCCTGCCACCAATTTCAACATTTCCATGAGTTCATAAGCATGCAATAAAATAATTCTGTGTAGAAAAGTGGCATACCAAAATTTCAGCTGAAAGGAAATAATAAGGTTGGAAGAAATCTCACCAAGTCGTTTTGTCTAGTCTCCCATTTGAATATTTTCGAAAATAATCCTATAGAAAATATTTAGAAAACAAGGGAGGCTGGAGGGGGTTTAGTTCTGCTCTGAATTTTAACAATTTAAAGAAAGCCCAAAATACAGGCAAATGTTCACTTTATAAGCACATTTTTTTTCTTCCCAAAAATAAAGGTAAAAGAAAAAAGTATAGGATGTGTATTTCTCTTGGCATGCAGCCTCTTTCCACAAAAATGTTACAATTTATGGTAGTAGCCCATATTTACAGAACAGAAACTGTAGTTGCAGTGTTACTAGGAAGAAATACTAGACCTGCTCTGTCTTGTCTCTGGTTGTTTAATTGCTAAAATTTATTTAAAGTACTTGCAGCACTTGCTAAAGGTGCTCTGCACAACAGCTTCCATTCACAGAGATATGTTTCTTGGTAATCCAGGGTTCTGAACCCTACAAGATGGGATTCTGAAAGTACTTTACAATACAGAATCTCTTTTTATTCTTAAGAATGCCCACATTATCTTGCAGTTGTGTTAAATAATTTATTTTCATATATGGAGTTTGAACCATGGTACTTCTGCTGTTTCAGCAAGTTACAAGTGTTTAAGTCTGTACCAGACATGTATTTTAAGCAGCATGATAACTTCACATTGCATGTGTATTTACACTAGAGCTTTTTAGTGAAGACCTTATGAGGTCGGTTTACCCCAGCCAGCAACCAAGCACCTCCAACCATTCCCTTGCAGTGTGATGGGAGAGAGAATTGCAAAAGCAAGAAAAATTTGTGGGTTGAGGTAAAGACAGTTTAATAAGCGAAGGGAATCAAAAATAACCCCAAGTGATGCAAAGCCAATCACTCACCATCTCCCGCAGGTTGAGTGATGCCCAGCCAGTCTCTGAGCAGCAGCTACCTTGGAAACTTCAGACACCCGGTTTTTGTTGCTGATCATCATATTACGTGTCCCAGAATATCCCTTTGGTCAGTTGTGGTCAGCTGTCCTAGCTGCGTCCCCTCCAAAGCTCTTGACCACCGTCAGCCTGATCATCATGTAGGCAGTGTGAGAAGCAGAGAAGGTATTGAGTTCGCAGAAACACCACTTGGCAGCAGTAGAAACATTGCTGTGTTACCTACACTGATTTGGTCATAAATACAAACAGCACCAGATGGGCTGCCATGAAGAAAATTATCACCAGCCAGCCAGGGGCAGCATGCCTTACCTTGTTTTTCAGTTTATGTTGCTACAAACAGCAGTACTTAAATGCTTTAGGATGACATTAACCTTGACCATGCAGGACTCTGGAGGCTGGAGTTCCTGCTCTGACAGCTCTAAGGGCACCACATTTCCCAGAACAGCTGGGTTTTATGAAAGAAATGTTTTCTGCTGTTACTTTCAAGTAAATAACGATACCAAATTTTGTTAACTGTCTGGTGGCACCTGAAAACTTCTCATAGTAACTGCTGTTTCTTAATGCATTTAATATTAAACTTAAAGGAGTATAACTTTACTAATATTATGACAGATGTGTGTATGAATTTTTATATCCTGGTCACACTTCTATAGGCAGTTTCGTGGTGTGACTTGGATGAAGTTTGTTGGACATTATCTTTGTGTATCTTTCTTTGTTGGTGTGAGTGGTATGTGGTATCTTACTCTAAATTGTTGTGGGACTTCCTTGCTGGGAGAGGGCAGTCTAGAGGAAAGATTCCAGGGTACTGAAATAAATTGTCAGGAGCAGCATCCTAGTTCCCTTTCATTTGTTTAGCAAAGCCACATTGTCCAGGACCCCTCCAGTTGTTTACAGATCAAGAGAAACAGTTGACCCATTCATGCCTTCTGGCATAATTGCATCTCATGTCTGTACTCTCCTATCTGCCTGTTTTTCCAGCAGATTCTACTGTCCTGAATGACTTGCATTCAAGAGGGACTGTTGAGAGAACACGGAGTCTTGCACACAAGCATTGATGTGGATACTGCTGTCAAGGGGAAACGAAAGTATATTTTCTAGAGACATCTGTCAGAGATGTAAAGGAAGGAAGGAAAGAAGGAAGTGGGTACACCCCATCTTGTGTCAGTGTTTGGGAGATGATGGAGAAGGCAACAGATGGCTTCAGTTACCTGTTGAAGAATCAGGATACTTACAAGTTGGCTTAGAGGAGTCAACTAGATAGTCAAGCTAGCAAACAGAAACTTGGAGGTCTTTTGGAAGGATGGACTGCCTTCCCTTCACACAATTATCTGAAATACAAGGAGATGAAGTAACTCAAACAGAACCTAGATTTGATGTAGTCCACTGAAATACCATCTGTTTCTTGAAAATAAGGCTTTCAGATCAAGTGAACCAGAATTTTATCATCCCCAAGGTAAAAAGTAGGAAAAAGAGAGGAAGTTAGGAAGGCTTCTGTGAGTGCACATAAGAAAAAATCATTGTGAAAAGTGATTAAGTACTTAAAAAATGTCACTTGATCTAGGAATTGAGTTTTTGCTGTGATGCTCTGAATGTGGCATAACAACATCAACACTCCCATCTGCCAGGGTGGTTTACTCCTTCAGTTATTTTAACTTTGGGAGCCTCCTTGTTTGGGAGCTTGACAAGAGGCAAATTTCAGTTCAGTGCACCAGAAAGAAGAGCAGGAATTCCTGTATCTTTGTATAGCATCTCATTTCACATGCACTTCAACATTTACTATTCAAATAACATTGAAGTAAATAATAGCTCCCATTAATTAATGTGGAAGAAATCTTGACTGTATTTGAAGGACCTCTGCCCAGAAGGGAATTTAAACAAATTTTAAAATATGCATGAATAATCAGAAATCCTTGTGTTAAAGCTGCACAAAAGCCATTGTAGCAGGGCTGTTTCTATAGGTTCGTTGGCATCTTTAGTCACTAGTGTATAGATAGTACAGGTGTGAGTAGGTATCTGAATGAATTAGTGTTAGGGTCATAAGGATACTGAGGGGAAAAAAGACATCTTGGCTCTTAGAAATTAAATCTGAACGCATGTGGAGCTTTCTAATAGGGCAGGAAAAGCTGATCCCTTTCAAGATCAAAACAAAAGTTGATAAGGGCACATGTGTTAGTGGCTTCCAAACAGTTTCAGTGTCAGTATTAGAGATAAAGGTCTTCATAGGCAAACAGCTGGAAAATGTTATTAGTTTTTAAAATGTGATGTAATAAAGTAGTTTAATAACTTATTTTGGGTAAATTAGTATATGAACACAAGCTATAAATTACATCAGCAGTTTTATTGTCAATGCTGTGGTTTTTTAGCAGATCACTTTGTCAATATGATTTGAAAGTGCTTTCATTATATTTTAGGAGGTGAGGTTCAGTCGAAAGAGAGTGAGAATATGTCACTTCACCAGTGTAATTTCCTACTAATTGTGGTCCTGAGAGCTTGTTTCTGGTAGGTCTGATGAGGGAAGATAGCTAATTTGGGTTTCTAAAGTCTTTTTAGCTTAAAGTACTTCATGCAGAGGGGTATAATTTTCTATTTAACTTCCACCGATAGCATTTGTATGTAGAAAGCAAGTAGTGGGAAGGAAAGGGACTAAATAGTTACAAAATGAAGATTTCAAGAGTGCTACTTTATTTTTTAAATATTTCTGCTTGCTCTTGCTCCTTCTTCCCCTTTGAGCACAAATATTCCTTTTTTTTTTAAACTGGGGAGGCAGATTGGAGCACTTTTCTATGCCTGGAAGGTACACAGAATATAGTGGTTACATATTTCTGAGGGCAGTAGGGTTGGGACAGAGCCTTGCTGAGAGGAAGTTGGAGTCCCAAGATGTTTCTTTTTCTTTCTTCCCTGGCTCTTCTGGGGAATGTCAGCCATCTGAAGCGAACTCTGCATACTCAAAAAGTAAAACATTTGCCAAAGTAGTTCTGCAGACTGTACAAATAAACTATGTGGCAGAAGGATGCCAGAGAAAATCTGAGATTGAGGATATTTATGGTCACTTCCTTCAGTTTTGTAGCATTACCAAGACCTCTCTAAGATGAAGGAATGCTTTATTTTTCTATGTAAAGAGTCTGTTTTGCGTTACTGAGGAATAACATGTGGGAAAGAGGAGGAGCAAGACACTATCATTTATTTCACCTATCAGTGAACAATACTTTGAGGCAATAAGCAGATTCTCCTATAGCTGTGCTCAGCATGTTAGAAATCAAATAGGACAAAGCCTCCTTTCCAGCACAGAAGGCAGAAAGTAGAGTGAGAGGAATTAAAAAAAAAAAAGGTACCTAGCCTGGCAGTATTACCAGAGTAAGTGAAGTGTGAGGGGGAATGATGGAGAACACAGGGAAAGAATTCAAAGATGAGTTACTAGTTGGGAATGTGTAGAGAGGCTTTTAATAGCATCTCTTTGGGTTTTCCCTTTCTGTATCGTGTCATATCACTCATGGAGAAGTCTGTGAGGAAAAATATCCTCCAACCTTTTGTGGTTTACATGTGAATGGAGGCAGCTGGTGGGAGCCATGCCAGAGGTTGCTGTTGTGCTGTCCAAAGCAATTGCCTCTGAATTGCTTGCAAGGACTGAGCAAAATGGAGCTGGTATTGCCTGATGAAAAGAAGTTACTCTGAAAAAGGTATTCTTGTGAGTCTATTGTTGTGAATCTTTCAAGGAAATAATGTATCAGATCAGTGCCTTCTTTTGAGGACCAAAGAAATATTGATATTATGTTATTAAGGGACATAGAATCAAAACAGCTATCTTTCCTTAAAAACCAGTTTTTGATGGCTGTCCAAGTCTGTGATGTGGGTTGCAGGGTTGTGTGCAGTGTTCCCCCCTCTAGATCAAGCTAATCAAATGATCTGCTTCTCTTTCCTTTTTGGAGCGTAATGTATTCAAGTAGAATTGAGATGCACACTGTGTTTTGGCAAGGCCGTTTATTGTCTCTACCAGTGATTGCTAGGAAAAGTAGTTTATGTTGATGGTAGATTTCCAATCCCATGCCCCCTGAGCTGTCTTCAGTTGATAAGCTAATTAATTGGTGGAGAAAAATGGTGCTGAGAGCCTTGCCGCATAGCACCATGAGCATCTTTAGATGTGGAGGTGAATCGAGCACGTAATCCTAAACAAACTGCTCATTGCTGGATCTGTGTCAACCCACAGCAGCTGCTGGTTTTGAACTTGGGAACATTTAGACTTGATTGATTAACTACTAAAATGGTGTTAGCAGTAGGATTTGGACATATATTAAGCACCTGATAGGAGCACATTACAAATGTATGCAGCTGCAAACTGGTGCCTGATCTAAGCAGGACTGATATACTGACTGATGAACGGGATATACTCCAAATGAGATTAAGTGGAGTATCCCTTTTCTCATAACTGCACAGATGAGTCACATTCATAGGCATTTGATAAGCTCGTGATTGGAGCTGCAAGATTTAAGATACCTGTTCAGCAGAGTCTAAATGTCAGTGTGGAAATATGGAGGGTTACATTCTGTGCACGTGCATACCTTTGTATCCTTAGTTTATGTGTATCTATGCAGTGTTGGCTGTTGCCACAGGTTCAGAAGCATTTGACTAATAGTAAGTCCAGATAATTCTTTGCTCTTGTATTTCACTGCCACAGTATTCATACACTGTTAGAAAGTCCTTTCTTTCATTGGAAAGTAGCATTGAGAATAGCAGACATCTGAATAAATTATTTCTTTGGCTGAAGAGGTAAAGGCTTTTGAACACAAGTCCAGCCTTCAAACCTGGGCAACAAATGTTCCATACATGCCAAGTGTGTGTTGTTTGTGCTTTCACTCTCAGATGTGGTAATTTTAAATTTAATCATGTGAAGGATTGTATTTATTTTACTCATGTGTTACTAATCTGTGTAATTTGACAGCAAGTAGGGACATAAACTTCATTAAGGTCCAAATGATAAAAACCCCCAAAAATTGGCTGAGATCCCTCATCTCATTCTAATACTGAAAGCAGAAAGTGACAGTGGGAAGCACAAAACTGTGATTACAAAGGCTATTATTTTTTGCTGATTCCTGCATTATAACCTGGGGTGATGGTGCAGCAGTGTTAGAAAGGGTCTTCCATTTCTGCAATTTGTTTCCCTCTGTGCTTGTCTCCTATGTATTTAGTTAGATTTATTTGGTTGGTTTGTTTGCACTAGCACTTAGGATAAAAAATAGTCCTTAGGATGACTGAGTGCCTTTTTTCTGCTGCTGGGAGTGGAGCAGCACTGGTGAGTGCCTCTTCTGTAGCTGGGGCAGGAGGTTGAAAAAGCCAGTTGTGTTTGTTAAGTCTTCATAGAAATGAGAAAAAGCCATTTTTTTATGTACAATCTCAGAGTTTCTTTTTTGGTGTCATGTGTCATCCACTCAGAGAATTCTTCAAAACGATGGGGTTTGGTTTTGGTGGTATTTATTTGAACTTTTGATACTTTTATATTCATTAAAAAACTTTTAAAGTAGTGGTAGTTTGAAGAAACTGATAAAATTTCATTACTGCTGTTCTTATGAGATGATTGGGAAGGAGGAGTCAAAGAAACTGCCTGTTTCTACATTTAAACATTTTTAGGTTGTCTCTTAAATTCTATGTATTTTTTTGACAAAATGATTACCTTTGAGCATCTTTGCACAACCGCAGCTCAATGTACAATATTTCTTACTGGAAAGTCTATCCTATAGTGGTGTGGAAGTTCAAAATGTATTTACAGCTGATGTGCATATCTTTCATATGTATCTTTTGACCATTAGATGGAGATCTAGATGAGAATAAATAAATAAACATATATATACCTGCATATAGTAAATCTTATTACGGTATAGACATGCAATACTTGTAAATACCTAGGCTACCACCACTGGCACAGAAAACTGCTTTTTTAAAAAATTATCTTACATTAGTGTAGATACCAGGTTTTCCTGGTTTAAGACCCGGTTACAGAAATGTGTACCTGTGTTCTGTACAAATGAATGCTTCAATTTTGGGGAGCAGGCTACACAGCTTCTAAGGAGAAAATGTGCAAATCTGTTTTGAAAAAAGTTACTGATACTTAATAAGCAGTGCCTGATACATAAAAAAGCATTGCATTTTGATTTTCATAAGGAAACACTCTTTTTTTTTAAATAGGGATAAAGGTTATGTGAGAATGCAAATAAAAGGAGTGGAAGTTTCTATGAACTTTATGTTTGTAAGTTGAGGGGAAACCACCTCATCATCAGGAAAAGAATAAAAAGCAAAGGAATTAAGAAGCATGGAAAGTTTTTGATGTAAGGGCAAGTTATGGAAATAATAAGCTTAATTTTCTATAATTTCATGCCCTCTAATACTTGTTTTGAAATCAGACTTGAAAATAACTATACCACCACAGGGCAAGGTTGCCACCATCCCAGGGCACAAAGGTCACACAAAAATGAGAAGCTGGTGAAGCCTGGGGGCTGAGAGCTTGGGTTGCTGCCGGCTGAGGAAGGAGCTGACCTCAACAACAGCACCTGAAGGTTTTTGACACAATTGCTCTTGATGTTTACAACTTCTAGAAACTGGGTTCCTCAGCCTTGTGGGATGCCTCCAAGGCTGAGGAGTTTAGAACTGGCTTGGATATCTTGGGTGTCACAACTACTTGAACGCATCTGGTTATTCTGTTATGAATACATCTGGGTAACTGCTTTAGAGAGCATGAAATGTACTAATTACAAGCATGTATTTAAAGCCACAAGGAGGTAAAAATGAAACCCCTCCAATCTGCTCACATCTCTGGTCTTTTTTTTTCTGTACAGATAGATAAGACTGAATTCTGTTATATTGGAACTGAACGGTGAAAGTTGAACAATGACTCTATGTCTAATGCTTCTTGTGTGTCACAAATTCTTTGAGGAAGTGTTTTAGCCCGGCAAATTAGAGATTTCTAGCTCTGGAAGTCAGGTTTTGAGTTGTTGCATCTAACTTCCATAACCTAATATTTTTGTTCCTTGTGTCGGCAAGAATGTTTGGTTTGCTTTCTGGTTTACTACAGCAATATTTTTACTATATAAATACCTTTAGAATTTTTCTAGCAGTTACTTTTTTTGAGAAGAGTGAATGAATTTTAAAAATGTATCAAGCCTACAGTTTAAAAAATCAGTATATTTAAAAAGCTTTAGTATGGAAAACATATTAAGTTGTCTGTATTTGCATTTGCTATTAAAATGAACTGGGATGGTATTAGTTGTATACCAGCTATTGCCAGGAGTCAGTGATTTGTCATTCCATGCATTACCAAAGGGTGGTAAGATAGGTTTTGCATGACAGTGACACTTTCTTTATTATAACATTATTTTTCTTACTGACATAGTAGAGCCCTGAAAATACATGTATTTAACTGACTGGGTGTGAGTTCAATGTGAATTAAAACTTACACTGTGACTGAGAAAGCTGGAATTTTTTTTTTTTGTGTCTAGCATCCAGTGATTTAATTACTTAAGTATGGCCTTTTGATGTTTGAAAGTTTGACATGCACTGGGGTATATTATACTGTGGGAACTGCCTTTAAAAACCAAAGAATTAGCCATAGAAATCTCCTGTTGAAAATGAATGCTTTCGTTTCTGCTTTATAAAATAGTTGTAGTCTCTGGAGTTGTTCTTTCTTCCTGCTTGTATTCCCTTTGGATTTAAAGTGTTGTCATGGCAGTAATTTGTAGGCAAAAGGGCCATTTTGTTTGTGTAGGGTATTTTTTTTTGTATGTTCTGTTCTTGATTGTGCAAGTCCCTCCAAGAAAAAAAAAAAGACCACTAATTCTTGAAGAATATGAGGTGTAGCATGAGTTAAACCATTTGACAACCTATTTGATTAAGCTGGCTTTGGCAGGATTAGTCATATGGCATTTGATTACCAGACTTTTGATTAGTCATGGTGTTTCAGCAAAGCCTGTTTGAGAAGGACATCAACATTGTACAGTGTGGTGGGTTGACCTTGGCTGGACTCCGGTTGCCCACCATCCGCTCTATCACTCCCTTCCTCAGCAGGATGGAGGAGAGAGAAAATAAGATGGAAAAAAACATGCAAATCAAGATAAAGGCAGTTTAATAGAGCAAAGGTCACACACATGGAAGCAAAGGAAAACAAAAGACTTCATTCTCTATTTCCCATCAGCAGGGGATGTCCAACCACTTCCTGGGAAGCAGGGCTTCAGTGTGCCTAGTGGCTGCTCTGGAAAACAAATGTCATAATGATGAATGCCCTCCCTTCCTCCTCCTATCTTTTAGCTCTTATTGCTGAGCAGATGCCGTATGTTATGGAATATCCCTTTGGTCAGTTGGGGTCAGCTGTCCCCGCTTTGTTCCCTCCCAAGATCTTGCCCAGCTCCAGTCTACTGATGGAGGGGCTGAGAATGTTGAGGAGACAGCTCTGACGTTGTGCGAGCGCTGCTCAGCAGTTACCAAAATACGAGTGTGTTATCAACACCTCTCTAGCTATTGATACAAGGCACAGCTCTATGAGGGCTGCTAGGAGAAAAATGAGCTCCATCTCAGCCAGATCCAATACATTTGGCTTTGGATTCTGTGAGCTTCCTAGTGCTGAGGATCTCTGGGTTTATGACATCATTTCCCAAAGCATTATCCTAGAGAAACTGATTGCTTATGTGTTGGATGTCATACTCCTTGATGCATTAAAAACTGGCTGGATGGCTGAGCCAAGACAAAGTGGTGAATGGTGCTACCTCCAGTTGGTGGCCAGTCACCAGTGGGGTTTCCCAAGGCTCATTATAGGCACCAGTCCTGTTTAATATCTTTAACGATGATCTGGACCAGGGTATCAAGGGCACCCTCAGTCAGAGTGCAGACAACACCAAGTTGGGTGGGAGTTTTGATCTGGTGGAGGCTAGGAAGGCTCTGCAGAGGGATTTGGACAGGCTGGATCAATGGGCCATGGGCAATGGCATGAGGTTCAACAAGGTGAAGTGTGGAGACCTGCCCTTGGATCACAGCAACCCCAGGCAGTGCTACAGGCTGGGGGCAGAGCAGCTGGAAATCCGCCTGGTGAAAAAGGACCTGGGCGTGCTGGTTGGCTGATGGCTGAACATGAGCCAGCAGTGTGCCCAGGTGGCCAAGAAGGCCAAAGGCATCCTGGCCTGTGTCAGCAATAGTGAGACCAGCAGGACCAGGGCAGTGATTGTCTCTCTGTACTCAACACTGGTGAGGCTGCATCTCAAATAATTGGTTCAGTTTTGGGCCCCTCAGTACAAGAAAGGCATTGAGATGCCAGAGTGAGGCCAGAGAAGGGCAACAAAGCTGGTGAAGGGTCTGGAGCCCAAGTCTGATGAGGAGCAGCTGAGGGAACTGGGTTTGTTTAGCCTGGAGAAAAGAAGGCTGAGGGGAAACCTTTACCACTCTCTACAACTACCTGAAAGGAGCTTGTAGCAAGGTGGAGGTCAGTCTCTTCTCCCAGGTGACAAGCAGCAGTACAAGAGGAAATTACCTCAACTTGCACCAGGGGAGATTTAGACTGGACATTAGGAAAAAATTCTTCACTTGAAAGGCTTGTCAAGCATTGGAAAAGGCTGCCCAGGGACGTGGTTGAGTCATCATCCTTGGAGGTACTTAAAAGATGTAAGAAAAGTAAATGTGACAAAAAAGACACAAAAAAGACTTAAATGTGTAGACGTGGTGCTTGGGGATATGGTTTAGTGGTGGATTTGGCAGTCTTAGGTTAATGGTTCGAGTTGATGATTATAAAGTTTTTTTCCAACCAAATGATTCTATGATTTGATGAATCTATATCCTAATTTTTGCAGTGAAGATTTAGCCAAACTTACTCAGTTTTCTATACTGGGAGTTTAAATGTTCAGTATCCCCTTTTTTTGAAAGGGCTCCTTTGCATTAAATTTGATTCTCACAACCTCTATTTCTGCTCTGTTACGTTAGGTGTTTTAATGCATTAAAATTCACGAAGACAGCTAAGTAATAAAAATAGAGTAAATAAGTCAGAAGAAAATTTAAAAGGCTGTTTAATTCTTAATCTGATTTAAACCAAGCTGAAACAGTTTTTTTGATGGACCAGCTTTCACTTGTATTGGGCTTTTTTAGGGCAGTGGAATAATCTGTTGTGGGAGAAGTTAAATGACTTAAAGTTGGAGGACATTACATTAAAATGTTGACCAGTAAATAAGTTCTCTTTGAGTTTCGTTTTTTTTATGTTGAAGGCTCCTGCTATGAAATACAGAGGCCTTCATTGCTTTACTTCAAAGTAGATCACTGCTTAAAGTCTATGCTTCTGTTAACTCTGTCGTCCAAAGAGAACATTAGCTTCTGTTTTACAAATTGCCTTTACGTCTTCAATTTCGTTTGTAAAGCTGTTCCTTCTGTATTTAGTACCAGCAAGAGGCTAAAGGAAAATGCATCTCTCTCTGTCTGTGTTCAATACAGGAGTCTCAAGTTCAGCAAATATTTGAAAACCACTGTATATGGTGTGCGAAACCATATACAGAAGAGATAGATCAATACTGAGCAAGCTGTTTCCTACAATATATTTCTACAAATAGAATTGAAGTGGATGTGGAATAACTTATTCTCCATACAGGAACAGCGAGAACTTGCTGCCTACACAGTAATTCTGAGAACCAATTGTCTCATGATCATCAGCATCATATTAGGTTTATCTATTTATCTATGTATCTATGTATATATATATATGTATATATATATGGCTAGTTTATATACCAGATCACCGTTAAAACGTTAAAGTTAGCTCATCTGAACAAAGGATTTTCAAAATTATAAAGGCAGCTGGGACCTCAAAATTATTTCTTTCCCCATGATATATTGGGAAGTATAAAGATGTCCTACTCTAAACTGTTATGTTACCATCTGAGAGTAAGCAAATGACACAGCAACTCATATTCAGCAAACCTCCCCTTGCCCCCAGACTCCCTTGGTGCTGGTAGGAGGCAGCAGCTGGTGTCTAAATGTTTTTGTACAAATTGGAAAACTAGAAAATCTTAATTTCCCCTAATGGCCACTCTGGGCACAAGGGCAGTGCTGTAAAATTGTGATTAGTGGGGATCAGAAGGGATCTCCTGGTCCTTTCCTACTCTAGTGGAAAAAGGCTTTCTTCTCTCAATTTTTCTATTTATTTTGGAACTAAACATTTTTGCCATGGCAAAATATAATATACTTGCTACTGTTGGTAATTATTTTTTCAAGAATATTTTAGGAGTACAGTGTGCCTGAATGCTTTTGGAAAGACTTAGTTTCCAATAGTTGTGTCCCACCCAAAACTGGTTCCAGAGCTATGCTCTGGGAGTCCCTATTGTGTGTTGTATCACAATGTGCACAACATTCAAGTTGTAGAGAAGCTAAAACAGCCACTGTTTCATTACATACCTTCTCTTGACTGTCTGTGACAGATTTTGGCAGTACACTTGATAAGTAAAAAAAGTTCAGATAAAATGGATGTGTGAAAAACTGTCTTGATTACTCTGACTGAATTAAATATTGGTTCAGCAGATCTTTGTAATATCTTTTAGTCTAACTTGTTTCACTCAAGTAAAATATACCTTCTAACACAAGATTTGCCAATATATTTTCAGCTGCTTTGGGTTTTTTTTTCCAGTATATATAACTTAAAGTGGCTGAACCAGTATATCTTATGTGCATCTTCTTGTTCTGTTTCTGTCTCCCCATCCTTTCATCCACACACAAATCCTAATTCTCTCACTCCCTTTTCAAAATGCCCTTTGTTTCCTTCTCTCTCTGCACATCTGGTTGCCCTGTTCTTCCCCTTCCCCCCTCCAACTTGATAGTCTCATTTTTAAAGCTTTGTACTGCAAAGTACATAATTAAGCAGTAAGACATGACAGGGCATGAATATTGTTGTATTAATTGAGAGGGGAGAGAGAGGGAAACGAAAGAAATAATACCAGCTGGCACTCCATGGGTATATAATTTGCAAGTCATTTAGAAGGCGGCTCATCCGTGGGGTGGAATCTTCACTGGAAAGTGATGGCCAAGCCCATCCACCAAATGGATGCTTCTCAGAGAGAAGCTCTGCTTTGCACTTGTGGCAGCGTAGCTGCTGGAGCTCTTGCTTGTTAGATCTGCTCTGATCTCTGCCGCTGGCCTGCCATGACCAGAGGGGCTCTGCAGCCAAAAACCTATTAACTGCTCCACAGAGATAGATGGTTTCTTTTGAAGGAAGGGCTATTGCAGTGCAAGTGACATTTTTCTGCTGAGACGTAGGTGTTAATAATATCATTCATACTTAGCCAAAGTGACTGTAACATCTGTCCGTGTGCTAGTAATTGTAACAGCCATTTCCACTTGAAAATGCGCAAAGAAAATACTGATGAGTGGTTGGCAAGGGCCTGCAAGTGTGAAGTCTCCACTGCCTAACTCTATGTTCAAGTGGCGTACAGTAAAACTGAGTATCTCAGCAGGAAGAAAGAGGGGAAATAAAACCTCAATTTCTTAGGAAAAGAGTGAGTTGGTAGCAGACGCAGTGGTGAGAGCTGGGAGAAGTAACTGCACAGAGCAACCAGCTCCACTGCTCTAAAACTGGAACTGCTCTTTATTTTTCTGTAAATTTAATGATATTTTAGAAATTCATGCACTCCAGAATGGAAAAATAAAAGCTGTGCAATTGGACTGGGTCAGACTGAAAGCTTTTAAAAGAAAAATTCTAAATGAATTCCAATCCTGTCATGGTTTTATGGACTTGTGTTTGCATTTCAAATGCAATCCTGAATTAAAGTGAAGCTATAGAACATGCCTACAGATATTTGAAACAACGAGGCTTCTGCATGTAAATGTCACTGAGAATTAAACATGTAGTTTAACTTTATCATCTGTTTGCGTGTGTGAGCATAATGATACATTGCTGTCCTAGCCTGTAACAGTACAAAATGGTAAGGACCAGAGATGCACTTCATGACAGCTAATAAACTACAGAACATTTTGTCTGCTTTCTCAGACTTTCTTCCTCTGAGCCGGTTGCTAGCTTCCAAAAACAATGCCCAAGCTTTGGTCTTAAGTGGTTCAAGAAATACAGAGAAATTATTCAAGAAATCACTGACACACGGCATGAAAAATTTCTGCATCTTTTGTAAATTTGTAAGTCTGATGTAAGACATGAAATTATTTAAGTGATCTTGGCTGTTTTCTTTCCATTTATAAAAGAATGGGCAGGCAAATGTGCAGCACTGAATGTAGTTAGATTGCATGGATGCTGTGCACATATATATATGACTTTGCACCATATATGAAATTAATATATTTGTATATGATCTGCAAAGCACTGGCCACTAGTTTTAATGCTGAAGAGTTTTATCGTTTGAGAAAGTAGTTTTTAATGTGTGGGGGTTTTAAAACAAGTTATGATATTGGAGCATCAGAGCCATAGTAGGACCAAAATTTTTGTGGCCAGTTGTGCTGTTCAGAAGAAATTCCAGATAAAACATTCCAGCTTCTTCTTAGTAATTATCCTAGGCCAGAATAGGAACTGGTACCCACTGTGCTTTCATGCCTTGTTTTCCTGGCCACTGGAAAAGACAGCCTTGTTCTAATTTTGTATTTAAAACAAACATAATTCTGTAACTCCATATGCATCCTATAGACCATCTTGCTTCATGTAGTGATTTTGACCTTCCAGAATTCCCTACATTATAGTGATTTATTTTCATTTTGGCTTCTCTCTTGGAGGGAGGGCAATACTTTAATCTTCCAATCCAATATCTGGTGGCTGCAGTTTGTGTGCTCTTACGGTGTGCACGCTTGCACTTGATGTGCTTGCTTTTGTTCTCATGAGCTGGGACTCATTCACTTTTCAGATTTGTAGAGTGTAGTGATTGGCATCTGTAGTCAGTGCCTGCTGAAGGTACTGAGAATTGAACATGAATATATGTGGGCAGAACGTGGATCTGCTTTGAAAACTGTTGAAGCAATTTTGTTAATTTATTCATCCTGTATTATACTAGAGCAGCTTTGAGAGGGTTGCCTTGGTCTCTTGGGAGAAATTCTCTCATAAAGATAAATGAATAAATTATGGAAACTCATTGAGTGATCCTACAGCAAATAAAAGAACTTAGGGTATTTCTTGTATCCTATTCTGAAACTGTTGAAATGTAGTAAACATGGGGAGGCAAAAAACATTTTTCACTTCAATTTTGGAGTTTCTGCTGTATAGATTCTGTCACTGCTGCTTTATGAAGTATCTCGCTTTCACATTTGCATCCAAATTGAGCTAGACCCTTCTGAATCAGGGTAATTAAAAAAAAATTTAATGCTCATTTTTCCCCCCTTGAGATTTAACTGTGCCCACAGCACCATCAAGGGAATGGATATTATGGCTTTTGACTGAAACTTTCATAGAAGTACAGAGAGAACAAGATGCATTCAGCTGAATTTGTGACTTCTAATTCACAGTAAAGTTGCAGAGCCCTGTGTATCAATCCCTCTTCCAGTTAAGTGTACTTAAACCTCGTGAGGTTCTTGCTACAGCTCTTGTGGTTTTTGTGTTTGTTTCTTTTTTTTTTTTTTGGTCAAAATAGTTCCAGTTTTCCCCTTAAGACTTTGTTTTACACCACACTTAAGTGAGGATATTGTATTATCCTCACCTGTACAAAGGAGTGTTGCAGATGCCTTAGGAGGCTGCGTGACTGTAAGTAACTGAAAATCCAGTTGTTAAAGATTTTTCCTTCAACTTCTAGTAGCTCTTGTTCTCTTGTTCTCCTTTCCACATAGTGCTCTGCTGCATGGTAACAGATGCTGTTTGATTTCTATGTTTTGCATGTTTTGGCTTACTTGTTCTGAATTTGTGTAAGAATTCAAAAATTCTGCTTAATTTTCCCTTTACATTTTTAAGTGCTATATCCCAGGCTTCAGGCTTTGTGGCTTCTTTTTTATAGTGGAGTATTAAAATATCTTGTCACTGATATAGTCTTGGCCTTCATCAAGAAGGTTCTTGTCCAGATTTCCCATCTGAGAGCTTGCCCTTGTCTCTGTCTGCATGAAAAAAACACATTCTTACTCTGCTTTTGTTGGATCCTTATTGCCATAAGAGGAATTTCATTTGTTGTATGGTGGTACTTCAGTTTTCCAGATGTTAATGCCAACAAAGTTCTTTCTGTCCACTTTT
The DNA here is from genome assembly GCA_013399855.1 of Oxyruncus cristatus. Lineage (NCBI taxonomy): Eukaryota > Metazoa > Chordata > Aves > Passeriformes > Cotingidae > Oxyruncus > Oxyruncus cristatus. The sequence goes on along the minus strand of VXAY01012530.1, from coordinate 2,998,137 downwards.
CTTTTATGATTCATTTAATGCTATTTTTTACCTCATGATATTCATATATTTAGTGTGTTTTATGTATATGTTTTTATTTATTGCACAAGAGGAATATATTTCTTGTTTGAGAACATGATCTTCATTCAAATCATAAAATCAAGAAATCCATATGCCAATTGTTTATGACAGTAGTAAATTTCTAGAATTAGTAATTTTATTGCAGTATCCTTTAGTGCATAGAAGATTTTGGTAAGCAAGAAGGATTTTGGTGACCAGTAGTAAAGTGTTACTGGGACTGCAAAAACCTATGGAAATTTGACTGCATTGGTATGGATGTGGAAGGATAACTGTTCAAAATGGTAAATATATAAGTGTTTGAAGTTAAAAATCAAAAGAACCAAAAAGTCAATGTAAATGCTGCAACTGGGAGAATTCGTACCTATTTAGACAATCTGAATCAAAAATACTGTTTTCCCAAATTATTGGGTTTGGAAGTGCCAGTGCAGCATTAACCCCAAGTTAATGGGCAGTTGCTGTATGGGGATTAGATCTTAGGTGTCCTGTGCATCTATTTCCTGGTCTGCCAAATCTGCTTCTAACTCCAACACAATGCCTTGCAATAGGAAAATACATTGTGGGAATATCTGTGCCATATACAATTGTGGCAGAAAGAGTAATTCACGTAAGAAATACAGCCCATGGAAATGTGACGTGGGGAGAGAAAAAAAAGTGGGTGTAACACAACATTTTCCTATGTAAATAGAAATATTTTTTAAGTGAAAAATAGAAAGGCTTTAACGTTCTTAACCATTTTCTACTAAAATCAGCCTCTTTTTCATAAGAACAGAATAATGTAGAAAAACTCTCTGCAACTGGTTGTCAAAAAAAAAGGATTTGACTGAAATGGTTTTAATTTGTGTGTGTGTGTATTTGGGGATGGAGAGATGTTGTGGTGTGGCTTCTTTTCCCAACCACCAAGGAAGAGTAGGGAAGTTTCAGAGTCAGTTTTCTAACGATATTGTGAAACATTCACCAGGTTAAAAGAAGTTTAAAAACCGGTTGAGATAAACACTTGTCAGAAATTGTTTCAATTTAAGCAGTTCTTCCCTAAGACTGTCTTGGTTTCCAAGAAGTTTAAGGACCAATGTAGATGCTTTCCAACCAGTGGAAGAAACTGAAGGTCTTTCAAGTCTCCAGCGCTGTAAACTATTCGCAGTGCATGTAACTACACAGTAATGTAGTGGGCAGAAATTTATGCCTGATCTCAGCTGGTTATAAGTCTGTGCCCTGGAGCATGAAGACTGAGGTTCTTGCAATTTTTAGTTTCATTGCAGAGGCTATTAATCATTATGTTCAATCCCTTCTTGAATATTGCTAAGCTCTTTGTTCAATATGTTCTGAGCTATTGAACCTCACAGGTCAATTACTCAGTGTTTATAAAGCTAATTCTAGATTTTGACCAACAGTGAAAACATAACCCTCAGTGGGACCAGCTATTGCTTTTAAATCAACTGTTGTTTTCTACGTTACATAGGTGAGGGATAAAAAGCAACAAACTGATAAAATATTAAGATTTCACAGAAGGGGAAAGACAGCTAAATGCAGATGAGCTTTTGAAATTTCTGTAACCTCATCTTTGTTTCTAGTCAGATTTCTCAATAGTAATTTTGGGGTTAATGTTAACTCTTAACAGACTGTTGACCTCCCATGTCGCAGTGGGTGGTTTTCTCCAGTGGATGGATGTCTGCTTCCACTGCAGTGCTGGGATGTGATTCCCTCCATGATGCCTGCTGATGCACAGAATGTTTAGGGAATGTGAAATTTCATTCCTCACTCCCCAAAAGGTGAGGCATCTGCACATGGTGGGCCCAGATAGATACTTGGGACATAATTCCTCTGGGTTTTTTTTCTTCCTTTCTTCCTTTCTTTCTTTCTTTCTTTCTGTCTTTCTGTCTTTCTGTCTTTCTGTCTTTCTGTCTTTCTGTCTTTCTGTCTTTCTGTCTTTCTGTCTTTCTGTCTTTCTGTCTTTCTGTCTTTCTGTCTTTCTGTCTTTCTGTCTTTCTGTCTTTCTGTCTTTCTGTCTTTCTGTCTTTCTGTCTTTCTGTCTTTCTGTCTTTCTGTCTTTCTGTCTTTCTGTCTTTCTGTCTTTCTGTCTTTCTGTCTTTCTGTCTTTCTGTCTTTCTGTCTTTCTGTCTTTCTGTCTTTCTGTCTTTCTGTCTTTCTGTCTTTCTGTCTTTCTGTCTTTCTGTCTTTCTGTCTTTCTGTCTTTCTGTCTTTCTGTCTTTCTGTCTTTCTGTCTTTCTGTCTTTCTGTCTTTCTGTCTTTCTGTCTTTCTGTCTTTCTGTCTTTCTGTCTTTCTGTCTTTCTGTCTTTCTGTCTTTCTGTCTTTCTGTCTTTCTGTCTTTCTGTCTTTCTGTCTTTCTGTCTTTCTGTCTTTCTGTCTTTCTGTCTTTCTGTCTTTCTGTCTTTCTGTCTTTCTGTCTTTCTGTCTTTCTGTCTTTCTGTCTTTCTGTCTTTCTGTCTTTCTGTCTTTCTGTCTTTCTGTCTTTCTGTCTTTCTGTCTTTCTGTCTTTCTGTCTTTCTGTCTTTCTGTCTTTCTGTCTTTCTGTCTTTCTGTCTTTCTGTCTTTCTGTCTTTCTGTCTTTCTGTCTTTCTGTCTTTCTGTCTTTCTGTCTTTCTGTCTTTCTGTCTTTCTGTCTTTCTGTCTTTCTGTCTTTCTGTCTTTCTGTCTTTCTGTCTTTCTGTCTTTCTGTCTTTCTGTCTTTCTTTCTTTTCTTTCTTTCTTTTTCTTTAAATCCCCAGTAATTTCATTAGCTTAATTCTGAAGATGTACTGAAAAAAACCCCAAACCAATGAAAAGAACCCAATCTAAAATAAAATGCCAAAATACACAATGAAAACAACTGGATACCAGTATTTTGTTACATATTCTGAAAATGTCAGGAAATCACAGTTACTGTAAGGATAGCTGTCAACTTATAAAAGGATATCAGCTTCCCAGACAATTTAGTGGACTTGGGAGAAGACCATCTGGAGGAGAAACGGAGCATATCCAATGATTGCAGAAGAGAATCATCACCAGTATCACAATCAATTAATGCAAATGTTCAGCTGCCGAATTGCTGCATAAAAAGCTGACACAACATCACCTTGATTTTTCCTTGGGGAAAATTAAAAAAAAAAAAATCACCCTAATTGGGAAATGAAAATTGCCTAGCATTAGGAGTGTAGGCCAAAAGTTATATGTTTCTTTCTCTTCTAGGAAGTGTGGTAGCTGGCTAATTTGTTTGCTGTGAAATGAAAACTTTCTCATGGACCTGCATGTAGTTGTGTAACATACATTTCATCATGATGAGTTTAATAGGCTGAGGCATGATGAGAACAGGCAAATATTACATTTCTTTTGAAATGCTGAATGTTGAGCATCTCTGAATCAGTACTTCCACTCATGGGAAGGGACCTTCCTTTCTCTTGCATTTGTTTCCCCTGATTGGCCTCTGCAGTGAGACTGTTTGGGAACTGGTCAAAGAGCCAGTTCATCATGTAGGAAAGACACTAGACTCACAAATACTTTCAATATACAAAGTAAAAAAGTTTTGCATCATATTTTAACTAAACGGGGATTACTTGAGTTGCTCTGTGTTTTTTAAGCAAGACAAATGTATTCATTCAAGTGCCTAAGAAATAATGTGGATTTTTTTCCTCCTAGATTCCAAATCTCATTTGGAAATCTTTCAAGTTTGACTAGACAAGTTAGACTGAGTAGTCCTGTTAGCATTACCATCTTACTCACTACTTTGTCCTTTCAACTTCTCAGTCAGACAGGAAACACTTTACTGCAGAGCCTTTTTTTCAGCAGTAGAAAGAATTCTATCTGTAGGTTAATTCAGGTCAGAAGGGAGCTGAGGAAGTCTCTTGTTCGTCATTCTCATGTTATCCAGAAATCCAGTCATTGTATCAGAGAAGGCAATTTGGTTGGTCAGGCAGCCAAACCCCTGCTAGATTCATGCCAGCTGTTCCCAGTCACCACCACTCATGTCCTGGAAATGTGCTCTAAGAGGATGTGCTCCACAATTTTCCCAAGGACTTAAGTGAGGGTGACTAGTTTTTAGTTTTATGATTGTCCTTTTGGTCCAATCTCGATTCCTAAGGGATTCTCATGTCACCTGAAGTCTACTTCAGGAAGATGTTGATACTTAGTTGTCTCTTCGCAAGCCTGAATTCTTACTTCAGGCTGTCTGAAGATGCTTAAAAGAGAAAAAAATATCCTTTCACTGTTCTTTTTCTAGAAATTAAAATAGATTCTTTCAGGTGTGGTTTTTCCTCCCCAATACTCTGTTCTTTGTAGGAATTGAAGTTTACAGTTATTATGGGTGTTGGCAAATACAGTGAAGACACTTCCACATTTGTAACAGGGTTGATAACCTGCTCACTCATCTGACCACTTTATTACCTATAAACTTCACAAATTGTTTTGTAGCACACCTCAGTCTTTTCTATAGGCAGAGTTTGTCAGAGGCGCTGTGGTTGCCGTGACCTCTTTAGATGAGGATGCCAAGTGCTAATGCAGTATCACGGTGCCAAGGAAAATTGCGGGGTTCAATGTTTGACAGCACTCCCTGTTCTCATCCCTTGGAGGGGTGGTTGGCTAAGATTCTGGGAAAAATGGTGGTGGCTTTGTTTTTGGCAGAGAGAAGATGTTACACAAGTAATATCAAAGGTGCAGGTACCTTTGAAAATAGTTATGTGTGCTGAATTTTTTCATCACTGTCTGATCTCTCTCTAGGATCACCTGGATCTTCAACACCAGTAGCTAGTGTTCTGACAGAGCTTATTGCAAAGTGTGAATCAGAGCCCTTAAGTTTTGTTTGTCTGAAACAGCAACCTAGATAGCATCTGCATGTGCCTGGCTGTTTTCTTGACTCCAAGCATTACTCATTTGGCTGAACACTTGCTTCACTGACCATTTTGCTCTTAGTAGACTCTGGGAAGGAGTCTGGAATGCCTGAGCAAATATTTTGGAGATCCTAATCTCTGTTTTGACTAATATGAGCAGTGGCCTTCAGGTATTCCACAAAAGGCTCTTTGAATATTTTACAAAAACTCAATCACTGGCATTTTAGGTAAGGAGAATGCAAGACATATGGATTTGTCATTACACAAGTCATTCACATATCTGCTTTTCCTGGGAAGGGTGTCTCTGTTGCCAGTTGCCTGGGACTGGTCTGGTCTGACTGATCTGATGATCAGCTGCACTGATGGTGCAGGTGAGTCTCGTGGTGGTGGTAGGGAGAAGCAGCACCACTCAAGGAGATGTGGGCTGCCTCTGTGCGTGCCTGCTCACCCCAACCCACCCTTGGGTGCTTCATGCTCAGAACCACCTGTTTGTGCCTCTGATATGTAGCAAGAGCAGTGGCAGATGTGTGGAATAAAATAAAAGTATGAAATCTAGACTGTCTTGTTATAAATGGCTGGGAATGCACTGTGCTATTTCAGATTTATTAGCACTAAAAATGATGTGGTGGGACTTCAGCAACAATGTTATCACTAATCTGAGAAGCAAACATGTAACCATAAATGATACTTGGGTGGGCAGGCTATTAAATACGTAGCCTTATCTTTATGTAGCCCTATTTTGTGGTGTGCACACATACTGTGTTCTCACATCTACCAACTAGTATTGTATTGCAACCAAAGAAATCATGTGATTAATGTGCAATACAGATAGAAACACTGACACTCAGGGGTGTGTATATAGGGCCCTATATAAGGATATTAAGCTAATAATGCATTAGATTCCTAAACTGTTTTCCTGTGCTTATTTAGAGAACAAGTAAATTATTATAGAGTGTTCAGGGATACTGATTTACACTGGGATAAATGATGTATCATAGGAATGCAATTGGAAGTTAGGTGATTAAGTAAGTTTTATATTGGACAGTCTTAAAATACAGACTGCAGTGTTGTTGAAAAAAATGAAAGTGGTTTCATAATAATATATCCTACAGAAACTATTTCAAGAAAGGTCTGTGGAGAAAATTGCAGAAATTTGGAAGAAAGGTACCTTCTTTTTCTATTGCATATATATATAGGTTGTATTAATCCTAATCAGTCAAATATTTTGCCTTGTGGGCAGTATTTTATTTGCCAAAATTTATTTAGCAAAAGCCTGATTTCTTTAAAGGCTACATGTCATTAAAAAGCATATTTTTCTTCTTCAATTCTCAGTTATATGATGGAAACTATGAAAGTGTTTAGAATGCCTTTTGTTGAAACGTCTGTGGTTTGTCATACTCAGCTTTTAACTAACAGGGAATGGTTTAATGTGTTAATTTTGCTGTATGAATTTGGAAAATATTTGGGCCATTTATATGAGCAGTTTCTTTTCTGCTTGTATTTTGCGGCCATAGTTACTTTCTGGCTTGTTTTCCTGCAGTTTCTGGGGTTAAAACCTCTTTGGCATCCACAGCAAGGCCCTTGTGCTTGCTGAATCCACTTAAAACGAATTCTGTAAAGCTACAGAATGTTGTATTTCAAATTGTTCATTGAAGAACGACTCTTAAATATATATGTGAAGGAGGGAAGCTTAATGTTCATGGTTTTTCCATTCTTTTTTTTCAGAAAAATAGCAGAAAACCAGGTGTCCACAGTTTCTAGCCTAAAGGTGAAATTTCCTTACAAGGTAGTTTCCTGTGGCAGCTGATGTGTTTTTTTTCCCTAGCAGTCTGCATGCCTTAAGCAGGCTGGCTTCTGTCTGATGGCTGTTAATGTCACCTCTACCTGAGTTAGGCCATTTTGAAGTCTTCTAAGTCTTGCAGATAAAGAGGGTTCATACATGTGGTGAGCTTTGACTTCTCTGATACGATATTGCAGCATCTTTCTCCAGGTGAGACAAAGAAATTGGTGTTGGGTGTGTTTTAGGAGAAAGTCTTTTTTATTCCTGCTTTGCTTTAAACCCCAAAGTCTTAGCTTCAGAGGTCTACAGAAACTGATTGCATCCATCTATCCGTGCTCTCCTTGCCAAATTGTTGCCTACCTTTTTTTTTGTAATTTTTAATTCTGGCATTTTTACCTTCACTGCTTGTGTCCCTTGAGCTTTCCTTCAGTAAGCATCTGCTAAAATTGCCTCAACCCTTTTTCATCTATCCTGCTTTTTTTGCTAGTTTTACGCGATCCCTTTCCGTGTGTTACAGAGTAGCGCAGACTGCCCTTGTCTCGTGTTCGTCCATTTAAACAGACAAACATTCCCCGTTTGTTATGGTTTGCCTGTGGCACACTCCATCAAACGGCAGGTCTCGGTCATGTGTTTCTGAGCAGGAGACTTGATTAGCGACTTCAATCAGTGGTTTGGAAGGTGAGTGTCATGTTTTTGAAAAATTCATATCGGCTCTGTGCACAGGAACAGCTTAATCCACTGGGATGCCAGCCGTTTGAGTGGGTAAAATGTAAGCAGAGGGGTTTGACTGTGCCAGCTGTGCGGTGGGGAAGCAGCTGGAGTGCTGCCGGAGAGCAGTTGGCAGCACTGAGCAGTGACAGAGGGGCTTCAGAGTCAGATAGCACTATAAACAGTTGTCTAGCTGAGAGGATTAGAGGAAGTATTTCTATACTTCCATTATTAACTGATTATGAAAAATGGAGCTAATGTTTTAACTGTAAGCTCTGGTATGACAAATAGACTCATGCAGAATGTAGCTTACTTGGGACTGCAGTGAAATCAGTGGAGCAGAACAGGATTTTCTCTGTATTTTTGGTGGTGGGAGGTGGGAATGTCATCGAGACATGCCATTGCAAAGCATTTTGTGTATCTTAGACAACTAAATTAACCATTACGCAAATAGATAGGATGTTAGAAAAGTATCATAAAGACAAATGAGCAGAAAAAAATTCCAAATTTTATGGGTTTTATTATTGCAACCTTTAAAGCACTATGATTTAAAATAGTTTTGACTGGGGAAAAAGAAAAGTTGCCAAGTTTAATTGGATGGGGGGAAAAAATACCCTTCTACTGAAGTTTCAAGCCAGACTGCCAACCTCTTGAATGCTGAATCAGTATTTGCCAGCAATAGTTACTTCTGCAGAATTAAAATATTTAACAAATGTTTTCTTAATTCAATAACCAGTTTATTCAGAGACTGGAAGCTAGTTAGAAGCTGCAAAACAGGATGCTTTGTTCTCATCTTCACTGTGTCTGCAAAAATGAGCCTGGAGTGATGACATGTACCACTTCTTCAATGACAAAAAAATAGCAATGAGGAACCTTTCTGATTTCTAGTAACTGCAGACAGTAATGTACTTGCTAAAAGATGAAACTTATTTTTGTGTTTTTTCTTGTCTACAATTTAAAATGGCTTTATTTACTCAAACATTTTAAATCATAGCATTAATGTATTTTAATTCATTTCCTTTTAAGTACTGCTTAAGACAAATTATATGGAAATAATTTTTATTTATTAGACCTAAATTGCTTGTTTCTTAATGCAAAAATGTAAATTGAAAATGTGAATACATATGTAATTGCTGAAGCTCATCATTGTGTATTTCTTGCTTGGAAGAAATTGCAAACTTAATACAGCACTTCCAGTTAGTTGAAAACAGCTCTTTTATTACCAACTGATAATATGTAACCATTTAAGGAAAATACTTTAGTACAAAGTTATAAGAAGTTCTAAAATAAGTTATTCCACTTGATTAAAAGGGATGATTAAAGTTTCTTTTCAATGGAAATAAGTAGGACAAATTTCTATATCTGTCAGTGGCTTTTATTCTTGAAGGCAAAAACCCGTCATTAGTGGCTTTTAAAAGATCCAGACATAGAAATTGTGTGGTTAAATCTTAACTCTAACAGCGTTCTGTAAGTTTTGTGTAGCTGAGGACTCACAGCTCTTCAAAGAAGCCAAGAGCTGATGTATCTGAGAAACAGGTCACCAAATTTTCATTTGGGGGTAATTTTCTTTTTACAGTGCAAAGTAAAGGAAACAGTTTGAGTTGTATTCGTTCAATGCTACCATTTCTCAACCAAGTCATGTACTTACTGCAAAATGTTTTCCCATGGTGACTTTTTTTCTTCTTATGTAACTCTGTCTGATCTATGTTTCTGTTTGTGTAAAAACAAGAAATCCTATATGAATCAAAGCAATTAAAAAACAAGGAAAGCACAACCCAAACCTCTCCCCCTAAGAACTGAGTCTACCATGCAGGTTATATAAAATGTACACTGGTAAGTAAAGTCATGACTTTTACAGTTGTGAGGGAGGTTAAACAAAGCCTACAGTCATGTGCAATGACTTTCCTATTTGTCTCCTGAAACCTCATTACACTTTGCAAATCTATTGCCTGTATTAATGCTGATTCCCTAATGCTAATTCTTGGGAGCTCAATGTAATATATTTCTGCTGATTTCTGACTGTCATTAGTAACCATGAGGAGATTACTTACATCTGGATTTGTTAGTGCATTGTTTGGGGCCTTTTATTTGCAGTTGCTACTCATGAAGGCTCGGCTGATTTTTGGTGACTTAAGGTCACACAATGTTCATGTTATACTGAAAATTTTGGGAGAAAGGGCAGTGTTACTTCATCTGAGAGCAGATAGAAGGGTTTTCTTCACAGTATGTGTAATATGAAGTAGGATAAAGGCTAGGAGTTAAGGTGGAACAATTTAAATTTGAGTGATTCGGGTAGGTTTATAATGTTTAAGCTTAGCGGGTCATACTTTAGAACTGCCTACTCTAAAACTGCTTCAGAGGCATTTAGGTAACCCACTGTCAAGTGCACAAAGTGCACAAATATTTTTGCACGATCTGTGGTTGGATCAGTGAGCAGAGGTGACAAGGAGTGTAAGGTTGTGTGTAACCGGAGTAGTGCAGACTCTGAGCTAGCTGGGTGCGTGGGGGTTTGCAAATGTAAGTGTAAGCACAGTAATCCAGTAAGCTCACAGGCTGAGGTAAGTTTCAGAAGCTGATATCTGTGTTTTTGTTCACAATCACAACTGCAAAATTTTCTGGTGCAAATGAGAAAAATCCACTACATAAAATGCATTTTAAAAATGCCTACAAGAGGTGACAGAGATGAAGCACTGCTGACCCCGTGCTACCTACAGTACAATGAACAAGCATTTCCGTAATGTGATTACTTTTCACATTAAGTTGAGTGAATTACAGCATGTTTTGTCTGAAATGTGTGCTCTAGTTGCGGCATGAGTGAATTCTAGGGCTTTTAAAGATTGCAATTGTTCTGTTGTCATGGCTTCTTTGCAATCAGTTGCAGTTCAGCACTTACTAAGGAACATAATTTCTTTTTTAAAGGGAATGTTATGATGGAGGCACATCTTAATAGATTACAGTGAGTGAAAGAAATGTTTTTGGAAGGAAGTTGAGAAAGGAGGGAGTAAAGATGACATGTTTATGATATAGTGGATAATGCTCAAATCTAATTTTATTTCATGTCTTTAATACTAATTGTTGATGCTGGTGTTAAGCCAAAGTAATAGTTTAACAGCAAACTTTAAAACACTAAGGTTGTTCTATTGAGTGGAAGACATTAAAGCAAGATTGAAGGAAATGCTGTTATTGGAGTTTGCCAACCTGATAGCAGAATAAAATTTGTGTAAAAGGCCAGGACTAAATGAATGCATTAGATTTCACAGTACTTACAACTTCAGAACCAAGCTGCATTCAAAAACCATTTCTTTTCTTCTGGCAGAGAAAGTGCTGTGATGCTTTTGGCAAGTTATTAAACATCTGAGCCTTAATATTCCATCTGAGGGAGAAAGAAATTATTATCTTTCTCAGTGGATTTTGAAGATAGCTTTCTTAGCACATCTTGAAGATATTCAGATGTTACAGTATTAGGGTGGATGGCCTTGGAAATGCAAAGATGAAGTCAGACAAAAGTTATTCAGTATTACTTGCTTTCCTTTGCCACCATAACACAAAGAAGTTTTATCCTCTTTAATGTGTTTTTTGGATTGGTGTGGTTTTTTTAGCCTTTTGGTCAAAAACAATGAAATGAACCTTTGCCAAGACTGAAGTTTGGCACCTTCTCGTGAAAGAGCAATTTAATTCTCATGTTTTAAGTGCAAGGGCCTTCATGCAACAGTCTAAGGAAAATCTCTTTTTCTACTAGAAAATAGCTAACTTGGTTCTGCTCTAAAGATATATTATTATGGTAAACCCACATCTTGCAGTGCAAATTAATAGGTAACTGCATCACTGTAACTTTTCTGTAATTTCGGCAAAAAATAAGAGGAAGCCGTTGTAATTGTTTACTATATGAAAAAGGGGTGTAGTCATATTTTTTCATATTAATATGTTAGTTGGGCTTATGCCAAGCTTACGTTAACATCTTGGCTTGTTCAGAAAGGATTTACATGACTTAAAGTATTCCAGTTATGTGTAATGTGTGTGATTCAGGAAATGCTTGTAGCACTTCAGATATAAATTCTTATGTGTGGGTTTTGGTTTTTTTGGTATTTGGCTTTTTTTTGGTCGTGGTGGTCTGGGTTTTTTATGTGTGTTTTAATGGTTCTGTTATGTGTACCTTCATGCCTTGGCCTTTGCTAAAGGAAGACCCAGGTTTGTGGGTTTTTACTTTATGCTTACATAATAAAATGTTTGGTTGGTTTTTTTTTTTATTTTTTTTTTTTATTTTTATTTTTATTTTGTGTCCTTTTTACTTGCATGTTTAGAAACCTGCTCCTAGGTGTTTTGTTCTAGTACTGCTATGCAGGCTTCATGGTGCATCATATGGAAATGGCTTCGTACCTTTAATTGTTATTCATTTTCATTACTTTGACTTGAGATTTTGGTTGAAGAACATCTGCTTGATAAGGGCAGGCGTAATGTTGTTTATATTACCTGGGTTTGAAGTGAAAAGCAGCAATTAAAAAATGTAAATGAATATTTCTGGAAAGTGACCCCAGGGATGCACTTGATCTATGTTGTTGCTACCGTTTGTGCAATGGAGCCGTATTATGCAGTTTAATATTCCATGATAGCTTGCCCCCTGCCTTCTCAAAAGTTGAGCTTTAGGGGAATACGGTTGGAAGAGTAAGAATAAAGGCTAAAGAATTAATTTAGTGCAAGGAAATCTCAAACCCGAGCCCCTTGCATTTTGAGATCATATCAAACATTGCACCAACTTGGAAACCTGTATGGCCTTTCCCAGAGTTGCACATAGGCTGGTACATGCTTTCACCTAGTGAACTCTCCTACTCTCTGTCTTCTGTAACTTTCATTTGCATTGAAATAATTTGGGAAATGGCAGTGCTCAGGCCTGGCATGACCCTCGGAATGACTTGTCTGCCAAAGCTCTTTTATTTGTTTTATGATAGACACCTGCTAGTAGCAGGGAAGAATAAGGATAGGAAAAGAATAATCTAATTATTCAGGTATGGAACAAGAATTTATTTCAGATCTCTGTAAATACTACCAGCAGCCTTTGCTGACAATCATCATATTAAATTGTCCTCAGTGAGCCAACATTATTAAGCTATACTTTTCAAAGATAGATTTGAATTGCTTGACCACCAATTGTAAGCTTTTTTAAAAAATACCTGGTCAGGAAGTGTGCCTATCAAAAAATTGTGTCACTTTAGTTTCAGGGCTTGTTTGAAGCAGAAATACACCAGCCTAGAAATGAGTATGGACTTTGGATGATGAGTTGAAGGGCACCCATTATTCGTTATGCTGAAAAAAAATCCAAATTATTCTGCTTGCTTTCTGTCTGCATTCATGAAGGGGTAAAGGGGCCGCCCAGAGTCACTGAAAGTCCATATTGAGGCAGGAAAAGCTGTTGTTATCCTTCCTTGATAGCATATGCATTCTGCAAGCCAGGCTGTTGGCTGCTTCACTTTGCAGATGCCAGTTTTCAGGAAAGGTAAGGAGGTGTAAGAATGATCAGTAATTGTAGAAATTAAACATCCTTATTGTCTCAGACACCTAAAGTTTGGCAAGGGCTAGCCTTTATTCCAAAAAGGATTTTTCTTCTGCTTTTGTAATTTTATCCAAATTTCCTTTACTTGGCACACTGAAAATAGTCTTAATTAATGCCTATTAGAAACTTGTTAAAGCATAGCTAAACTTTGTAGGATTTCATGTTGTAAAAGCACACTGGAATTCCTTATAGGAGCTGTGCTAAACTACCTGTGCATATGCTGAAGCATGAGTAGGGACTTTGCTCTGAGAAGGGACAGAGTCAGACCCCTCCTGCGATGTATCCCCTCAGGATTTGGGTGATAACCTGAGGTGCCTGAAGAATGTGAGACCAATGATGCTGTTGTTCCCCTGAGTATATTCAGTACTTCTAATATATGCAGAAAAAGGAGCCTAACAAGAAATCTGGAGGGTTTGGGAAGGGCTCAGGTGTGTATGGCTGTGTATGATACCCATATGAGGGTAATAATACCTTTATTATATTAAATAAGGGTCAAGGCATAAGGATGGGTATGGAGGGCTAGGAGCAAAGGCAGTATCTGAAGCAGTTTTCAGGGAGAATGGGTAAGAGTTTGGGAGTGTGGGGGAAGATGATCTCTAAAATTTGGTGGTTCTTTGGGAATTCAGATCTTTCTGTGGAGTCCTCAGTTTCCCCATTCTGTTTCAGCAAGTAGTTGTGAAACTCACTGATAAGCAAAACTTAAACACGGCTTCTTCATTTTGGGATGGTAGCTATTACTGCTGGCACTGTTTGAACTTTATTGCAGAAGCTTGTGATCTAGCCTTCCTGTTAACAATATAGAGACAGATTAATCTGTATGTAAGAGATCTCTATTATCAGGTATTTTAGAGGGAGGAGGAAAGTTACATACAATGGATTTGAACCAAAATGCCCTGTTAAAATTTAACTTTAGCTGTGAAGACTGTTTCTTGCACTTATTTTGCTCATCTTTTATACTGGGGTTTTTAGTGTTGTCATTTCTGACAACTTAATTGCAAGTCTCATAAACTTTGTTCTTGTTCTGAGATGTTTAGGATTTGGCATTTATATGACAATCTTCTTAGCATTTCAAAAGTAACTGAGAGGTAAAACCAATGACAGTACTGAAGACCTACTTAAAATTGCACTGGGGATGTTGAGCATATCATGTCAACTACTATAGAACTTTTTTTCTTTTTTTTTTTTTTTCTTTGACTGAGTAGGACAACAGGACCCGAGGGGCCTCAACACATAAATTGGTTTTCTGCTGCTGGTACTAGCCTTCAGAGACATTGGGAAAGGTGGTGTCCCCCTTCCCAGAGCTGCGAAAACTGTGGTAAAGCCAATTAGCCATCTGTGCATGTATTGTAATTGGAGGTTCGTGCTGTCATGGGCAGTTAAAGAACAACCTGTCTTTTGTGTGTTTATCTCTCAACATACTGGTTGCACTGAGGTTAATGAAACTCTGCAGGAATGTAAACACCTCTGATATAAGTGTGGAGTATGAGATGTGTATTTTTATTGTAACATTTCAAACAGGAACTGTTTATTTTGAAAGTTTCAGATCTGTGTTTGGCATATGAAATCCAGAGACAGCCATAAGACCTTTTACAGCAATTTCATGTGTGGTTTTTTTATTTCGTTGTGGCTTCAGTGGAATCTCAGTTGGAATTCTTCTTGTCTGAATTTTTATTGCCTTAGTAATTGTATCTATTAATACTCAGTCTTTTTACATTTTAAATTATTTCCACAACATTTTCTGGGGATAGATAGATATTCCATTAGATATTCTATTCTATATGAGCCCTCAATATTATAAGCTCTAAAAGCATTGGAGGATTCTTTTCAGCGATTTTTGTCAAAGCTTTGTCAGGCAGCAGCCATAATGTTATGCTGGAGTACCTTATGCAGAAAGGTTCTCCCCATTCTGTGGGGAATCATACCTCAAAAGAGGTGTTCTGCAGCATTTACATTTCTGAGGCCTTCAGACCTTTGCTCAGTTTAAGTTGCAGTTTGTCCTTGAAATGCTCTAGGGAAATCATAATTTATATGTTTCTTTGGTTGTCTTGTTCTAGACCTCTTTATCCACTTAACCATTCATAATTAAATGCAGTATTGGTTTTTTGAGTAAAACTTTTGTTTTGCTCCTGATCCTTTTGGAGGTTTTGTAAACAGATGGTTTTATCCAATAAAATGGGGATGTACACATAGAATCATAGAATATCTTACAGTGGAAGGGACCCATAAGGATCATGGAGTCCAGCTCCCTGGTTCTCTCAGGACTATCTAAAACCAAACCATATGACTAAGAGCGTTGTCCATACACTTTTTGAGCTCTGACAGGCTTGGTGCCATGACCACTTCTCTGAGGAACCTGTTCCAGTGACCAGCGACCCTCACTCTTTTCCTAAAGTCCAATTTGAACTTCCACTGGTGAAGCTTCATGCCATTTTCTTGTGTCCTATCATTGATCATGTACATATTGTAGTTTGGGTTGTTTTTAATTTGGGTAACACCTTAAAAGCTGAGTGAAGCTTGCCTAATGTTCATGTGGGAGGCATGTTGTTACTCACTGGTATTGTCTGAGGCAGGCACAACCTGGCTGAAGATGAAATGCTTTATTTGAACATCAGACTAGATAGCATGAGAGAAACAATCATTTAAAGTTCCAGCAAATACATTGTTCAGATAGCAAACTAAATTTTACAGAAAGACAAGATATGTTACAGCTGAGAGCCCATAACAAAAATGACAAATACATCTTGCTACAAGAAGTTTCCTTCCTTTTTCTTTTTAATAGGTAGTATCACTCTGGTTTCCTTAATCGAATCTCCTCTTGCCTCTCAGCTGTTGTGTTTCTGAACCCCCCCCACTGAAACAGAAGGCAAGGGAGGGTGGAGTTCCTTCCATCTTTCACTGGAATAGGTAGCTGGTTTGGCCAAGACACTCATCTTGCTTCTCTGTCTATAAAGGGTCAAGTAGTGGAGACCTATTTTAATGACTAAACTGCTAGAGTAATACTAATTTTATTTTCAAGTACCAGTTAAGAAGACATCTTACTAATTGGAAGAACAACAGAATAATCAAGTATCCATGATTTTACTTCATACAAGAAGTTTCCAAGAAATTGTGTTCACTGCTGCATAGTTTTGTCCCTGAGCCGTATAGCTCATGATTCATTTTTTTGAGAAACAACACATTATTATCATTTTAACTGTATGTAGATAGTCATGGGACATCTTAGATTGTGAGAATGACTGCTTTAAGGGATTCTCGCATTGTTTTATGATAAAGTAAGAATTCGTTTCATAGTAATCTTCCGCTAAATATATCAGAAATTAAATATAGCACCAGGTTTGTTTTTTTCCCACAGAAGATTTTACAAATAGGTTTAGTGCATCCATGAGTGCTGAGAGAGCTGGTGGACACTATAGCAAGCCACTCATGATCATCTTTGAAAGGTTGTGATGACTGGGAGAGGTGCCTGAGGACTGGAAGAAAGCAAATGTCACCCAGATTTTCAAAAAGGGGAAGAAGGAGGACCCATGGCACTATCCACCAGTCAGCCTTGCCTAGTCCCTGGAAAGGTCATGGCGCACCTCATTTTGGAGGAATCTCTCTCCAGATGGATGACAAGAAAGTGATCTGGAGTAGTCAGCATGGATGCATTAAAGGTAAATCATGCTTGATGAACCTGATGGCCTTCTATGATGAAACCTGGGTGTATGAGGGGAGAGCATTTGATATTGTCTACCTTGACTTAGCAAGGCTTTTGACACTGTCTCTCACAACATCCTCATAGGCAAACTCAGGAATTGGGGACTGGATGGGTGGACAGTGAAGTGGACTGAGAAACTGGCTGAATGGCAGATCTCAGAAAACTGTAATCGGTGACCCAGGGTCTGATTGGAGGCCCGTCATTAGTGGTGTCCCCCGAGGTCCAACACTGGGCCCAGTATTGTTAACTTGTTCATGAATGACATGTATGAAGGGACAGATGCCTCCTCAGCAAGTTCCCTGTCAACACAAAGATGGGAGGAGTGGCCAATACCCCAGAGGGCTGTGCTGCCCTTCAGAAGGACCTCGACAACTGGGGAGAGGGGCAGGGAGGAAACGTCTGAAATTTGACAAAGGCAAGTGCAGGGTCCTGCACCTGGGGAAGAATAACCCCAGGCACCAGGGCAGGCTGGGGATTAACCTGCTGGAAAGCAGCTCTGTGGAGAAGGCCCTGGTAGACAACAAGCTGCCCGTGAGCCAGCAGTGTGCTCTGGTGGCAAAAAAGGCCAATGATATCTTGGGGTGCATTAGCAAAAGCATTGTCTACAGGTTAAGGGAGGTGATCCTGCCCCTATACTCCACCCTAGAGAGGTCTCACCCGGACTACTGTGTGCAGTTCTGGGCTCCTCAGGACAAGAGGGACATGGAGCTCCTAAAGTGGGTCAAGAAGAGGGCTACAAAAATGATTAAGGGGCAGGAGCATCTCTCTTATGAGGAAAGGCTGAGGGAGCTGGGCCTGTTCAGCCTTGAGAAGAAATGGCTGAGAAGGGACATCGCCAGTGTCTATAAGTAATTGAAGGGAGGGTGTCAAGAGGATCAGGCAAGGCTCTTCTCAGCGGTGCCAAACAGTAAAACTAGAAGCAATGGGCAGAAAGTGATGCCCAGGAGGTTCCATCTGAATATGAGAAAGAACTTCTTTACAGTGTGCGTGACTGCGCCCTGGAACAGATTCTCTAGAGAGATTGTAGAGATGTTAAAAAAACTGGATGCAATTCTGTGCAATGTGCTCTAGGATGACCCTGCTTGAGCAGGGAGGTTGAACCAGATGACCCACTGTGATCCCTTCCAACCTGAACCATTCTGTGACTCCGTGATTCTGTCTTGTGAGAGTTCTGGAGAAGTAAGTGCCTGAGCACCAAGGCATCCATGCTTCAGGAGAGATGCACAGCTGCATTTATGCATATTTCAGATACCTTCTGGAATGGCCCAAACAAAAGTAGTGAAGTTATAAAGCAATGTATGGCAGTTTCGATATATGATGACTACCTAGTACAAGTTATTTTTTAATCTTGGTGTTTGGAAGCATACCTCTCCCCTGCCCCCCCGCCCCAATACTACAGAGAGCTGTCATGCAAAATGAAATGTTGAGTATTTTATTGTCTCTCTGGTTTGAAACATTGTGCTGTAAATCCTGTAGGGGTAATTTAAGTGGAAGAAGGTGTCCATTCAACCTTAAACCTGTCAGTTCTATGGAATCATTCACCTGTTTTATTATAAAGCTTAATTTCTTCTCTTTCCTTATGTGGTAGGGAGTCTTCACTTGATATAAGAGAGATCGCCTTCCAACCTGAACCTTAATGAGAGTATTTTTCCCATGTCATTTAACCAAAAGAAGTTTCATTTGAATTTGAATTTATTAGACTAAAGCAATATGTTTCCTTTAAAATTTCTTATAAAAATTCAAGAAATTACTGAATGTCTAAAAGAAGGTAAGCAAAATTCTTTCCCACCTCTGAAATTGGTATTTTGCTCCTCTTACAATTATTAAAACTTATGAGGCTACTTCAATTTTCTTTATAGGCCACATATTTGCTCTCAAATAAGCCTGTTGATTTATAAATCTGTTCCAGCCCTCTGTAGCCACTGTGTGGTCCATCACACATGAAAATCCATGTTCTTCTACTTCATGAGATGGTAGGGCAATAGTCTATTTAACAATATATTGTAATGGGGTTCAACTCCAGAAATACAGAAAGAGGTGGTCTGAGGAGGAAAAAAAAAGAGTACTTAGGTGGAATTTTCTGCAAGAATGGCTGCTCTGTGAACATGTAAGCTGCAGTAGCTGTGCTACCACTACTTGCATTTTTGTAGAGGTATTTTTTATAGCATGAGAAAGAGGCTTTTTTCTCTTGTCCTTTCTGAAGTTTTCTGTTTTCAGCAGCTCACTTCTCCCGAGATGCTTTCTATTTCTTGCCTAAGAAGTCCTGGGAAAATAGATAAGCTGCTCAACATGCATTAAAGCTTTATCAACTTCTGGACTCAAGTGCCCTTCAGTGAGAATGCCCAGGTGAATGCAACCCTCTTGTCTGAATTACTGAGATAAAACAGGACAAGAAAAGCAGTCTGCAAGGGGCTAGTGACCCAGACGGTAAAGGACTTCTTAGGTCAAAATCAACCCTTTATATTTAACCAAAGAACAGATAAATATTAGTGCAATACCTGCAGTTCCGATGCTTGCTTCCTGTGAGCACCTGACTCAGCATTGCACCAGCTTGAGCTTTGACATGCCTTTTTGCTGATCATCATTCTATGTCAATTTAATTAGTAAAGAACAAAGGTGTGGGTGACTGCAGTGAAACTCTTGTCCACTAAGTAGTGCAGCCTTATAGACGAATATAGCTGGAAGGAGGGGAGATGATTCTAACAGCTGCTCCTCGTGTTTTATTATGAGAACCACCAATATTCCTAAATCAGATATTACTTGACTGTTTCTATTCAGTTTGTCAGCGACTTCTTTAATTTCATACCATGCCACCATCTGACCTAGTGTTTAGCTTGCAGCAGCAGCAGCTTTTCCAGTTGTTGTGATTTGCATGGTGCTTATACGTTTGTCACATGTGTCATGTATGCTGTAAGGAACCTGCAATATACCCATTTTTGAGTCTTAGAGGGGAATGACAACTGACCTTCCAGGTAGGAGTTACAAGAAGGATGAAAAATTGATGCATTAAAAAAAGCTATTTAGCTGAACTGCCAGAATTTATCCAAGGACTTAGTGGTATAGACTATTTGGATGATAAAATGATAATGTTATTTCATGCTGATATGTACAAACTGATGCATATGAAGAACTTAACTGCAGCTATGCATGTGTAATGATGAGTCTAAACAAATTATGTTATTCTGGATAAGAATTATATGGTCATTGGATAATAGCGTGAAGATAGTGACTGGTGTTTAACAGTAGTCTAAAAAACAAGTAAACCTTCAGAAAAAAGTAGGAAAACAAAGGAGAACAAAACCAGACCTGCTATTATGTTGCAGAAATCCTGTTTTTATAAATATATTAAATATTAACCATCATAAAACAAAAATTACGCACTCCATGTCCTTCCTGCGCTGGGGACCCCAGAGCTGGATGCAGCACTCCATGTGGGATCTCATAAGAGCAGAATAGAGGAGCAGAATCACCTCACTCGCTGTGCTGGCTACGCTGCTTATGATGCAGCCCAGGACACGTTTGGCTTTCTACAGTGCAAGGGCACATTGCTGGCTCATGTCCAGCCTCTCATCCACCAACACCCCCAAGCGCTTCTCCACAGCACTGCTCTTGGTCATCCCCCAGCCTGTATTTGGTAGCGGAGGTTGCCCCGACCCAGGTGCAGCACCTTGCTCTTGGTCTTATTAAACCTCACAAGATTCCCATGGGCCCATTTCTCAAGCTTGCCAGGTCTCTCAGGATGGCATCCTTTCCTTCAGGTGTGTCAACTGCATCACTCAGCTTGGTATCATCAGCAAATTTCCTGAGGGTACAATCAATCCCTTCATCTCTGTCATTAATGAAGATATTAAATAACTCTTGTCCCAATATGGACCCAACAACAAAGCCTTTTTTATGAATATCTCAGAGTAAAAACGAAAGGATGCTAAAATCCAGTCCTGTCAAAGAAGACAAGAATTTACAGACATGACATATTTAAACTTGAGAAACAGATGAGGGTGAATCCATAATTTTGGGTTGTTTTAAGTAATTTATAGAAAGCTTTTTTCTTATAGCTATAATGCTGTGGATAATTTTGGAATGGGATATCACTGAGCTTTGTCCCAGTACAAGATGAGCTGTACCAATATATGTAACTTGAAAATGAAACATTTTCAGGGATTCTTCCCTGGAGTGTATACTGGTAGATATTAAAAATCTATTGTTAATTCTTTATAACTATCCCTAAAGAAAAACTTTGTAAACTCTAGTATTCATTGTTAAACTTTGTATCATAGAAATATTAATATGCTTGTCAGATTGGCCTTTTACTTTTTCTTTTTTTTTTTTAATTGCAAATATGAGAATTGTCTGCTATATGGTTTTAGGAATTCTGTGTCACAGTAGATAGGTTAGTTTAATTAAAGCTACTCCAGTAAGTCATCTTGCTGATAGTTATTATCTTCCAGTCACAGAGCATACATTTGAATTTTATACTGCTTGAGTTCCTTGTGGTGTTTTTAAACAATGTTTGACTAAGATGTTGATTTAAATGTCTCTTTTTTTTTTTTTCCCCTCCATATCTGAGGTGCTTTTTACACAATGTTTTAGTAATATTAAGACTTAGGTTATGTTTGTATACAGGTACGTCATCAGGCATGGGAATTATGGTGCATATTTTGTCTGGAATTTTATTTATGTATTACAAAGATACTTTAATTTCTGCAGTGAAATGTTACTCCTGTTGTTAGCACATGTAACTTTATGATGCTGAAGATGACTGACTCTACTGTCACTTACTGTCCTGCAAATTGGGGATGAGGAATTTAGGCAAACAATATGCAGGTTATTTTACCTGACATTTGGTATAGGCTTCATATTCCTTCCAAACAGGCTTTTTTCTTTTTTTGCAGTGTAATTTTAATGTATTACAAAGGTATGAACACAGCACTGGCTGAGATAGAATTCTGTCTTTGTGTAATAGTTGTGATTGTTTTTGCAAGCATGAGGGAGACAGGGCTGGGACAAGACTATTTGTTTTTATATAGCAAGGCATGCTTTATTGTTGCAGGCTGAGGTATGTTGGAGTCCAATTTTGCATCTAGTTAGATGCCCACCCCCAGTGGGAAAGCCCACAGATCTGCTTTCTTAAAAGTAGAATAATCAGAGAATTCCAAGCTCTATACTTGGTATCTGTGTATATTAACTGCTGATCACACTGCAGATATGAATGCTTCTGGCCTTTGCATGTCTTCTCTTTAAGCACTTTGGCTAATAATTAGAGGCTAACATAATTCTTTAGAGTAGTAGTTGTACAATGCTGTTAACTAAGCACTTTTTTTAAAAAAAAGAAAGGAGAAAAAAGTGAGGCTTGGAAAATAGTATTTGATTTCCCTAAAAGTAAACCCTAAATCAAGGTAAAAGACAAAATATAAGTTCTTATCACAGATACACTGCACCAATGTGTTGTAGTCTGAATTATTTTATTTATGTGAGATCTTTGCCACCAGAGCAAGGAACGCAGAAGTATTAATAACAAATAAAACAATCTCTGTGCAACTGTAATAGTATTCACAGTAAGATGTGGCCATGTTGGGAATGTTGGAGTTAGGTTTTCCTGTTGCACAGAAAGAGTATAATTGTATGAAGTCATTCGGTTAACCCTTTATATACAAAGATGGAGCTGAAAATGTATCTGGATTGACTTGAAGTATGTTTCAGATGTGTAAAGTCATTGCACAGTGTTCTCTGTGTTGCCGTTGTTCCATTTGAATCTGCAGTTTAAACATTCTTTGTAGTTCAAACTGTGGATGGAACCAATCCCTAAACCCACCAAATCTTTTGGTCTTTGAAGTTGCAAAAATAGTTGGCACTATGTTGCATTGCATTTTATTTTAGAGAGTGACTTTTTAAGTGATGCTCCATCATACCAGATAATGCAGATGGTATATTTCAAATATTGGTATTACGAAGCAAGTTTCACAGCATGTTGTACTTGGAATAATTTGTCGTGCATTCCATTGTGCAATATTATCCACTGCCTCACTTGCTATCTGAAGATACAAATGATTTTCTTTGCATTCAACACATTTGTGTCACTGCTGGATTGTTTTATTAAGGTCATGTTTTCCATACTAAACTTCAGACTAAACTCAAACTTAGCAATTTAGAAAAGAGGTCATATTTTATTGTCACCTGTGATAGCAAGGATCTGAACTGGACTTGGACAGGAAGTGTCCCATCCAGTTCTCTGTCTCTGGACACAACTTGTAAATAACTTTTTTGTGAAATGTTATCAGTGGCTTCCAAAGTGGCTGGCTAGATGTCTAAATAACTTTCACAAGTGAGTTAATTTTCAAAAGTGTAACATGTGTTCACTTTTCCCTTATATATTCAGTCTACAGTTGTCAAAATGGAAGGGTTTGTGTTGAGGATCAGTGGCTCTTCCTAGTTATGCAGCTTCTTGTGTGAGGAGAAAATGGGCTAATGGATGTATGAAACTTGTACTAATTTTTGCATTTGGTTATTACTTCTTGGAAAGGAGTGAACTGTTAGCTGCCTTTTTTCCTTGCATCGTATCTCCTCTCATCTCTCTTGGGTGATTCAGTGTAGAGTAATGAAAATAGGACATTACTTACAAATTCCATTTTAACAGTATGTAATACTACCACACAGAACACAAGGTAATTACTGGCATTTTTTCACTATGACATATTAAAAAATGATGGTTTGCATGTTTAGTTAATTGACCATCAGAACTGTGACATTGTTTAATCTCTCTGAAGTATAGCAGTTTGCAGATGACTGTATAACTATTATCTTGAAAGCTCCAAAGGTGCCTCCTTATATGTGAGAAACTGTTCTCTAGTGCCGCAGAGCATTCTGGAGCCTGCTCTGAGAAGAAAGCAAGACTTAAATATTGATCATGTGAAACTTGTATTTGGAGCTGACTTCCATGCAGAGCTTTAAAATCAAAACCTATAGGTATTTAATTTTTTTTAATATTATTTTATTAAAACTTTTTTTTTGCCAGTTCGTTATTCTCCCACCCCCTTGGAAAACAAACGAGTGTCATGCTACAGGGAGCTTTGTGTGGTCCATCAATTCCATTGGTAATTCTAGATGGCCTTAGCCTTTCGGCCAGGTTTCCCAATCCTCTCTGTGGTTCCATGGGCAGCAACAGATCATGTATTTGTGTACCAGCCATGTTATGTTCAACCACAGTCTGCAAATGGGTTTGGGATTAAGGGAAGGGATGGGGCTAGCACAGGAGAAGAAGGGAGATAGGAACAGTGGGGAGTCAAGCAAAAATGTTGGGAAGCCTGCATGGATGAACAAAGACTTCCTAACAAGACTCAAACGTAGAAAGGAATTATACAGAAGGTGGAAGCACGAACAAGTAACCAGGAGAGAATACAGAGACGTCTTCCAAGCATGCAGAGATGCTGTTACGAAAGCTAAAGCCCAGCTGGAATTGAATCTGTTGATGGATGTCAAAGACAAAGACAACCAGAAGGGCTTTAATGTCATAAATGCAATTTTTTTTCAATACAGTAAGAATAATTAACTTTAAAATGTGGGAGGCTTTGGCTTCTTTGACTTATATCCCATTACAGAGAGGTCCTACAGAAAGACCTAGACATATCAGAGGGTTGGGCAATCACCAGCCCTATGAAATTTAACAATGTTGAATGCCAGATTTTGCACCTAGAACAGGGCAACCCTGGATGTACATACAGACTGGGGAATGAGAGGCTGGAGAACAGCACTGCAGAAAGGGACCTGGGGGTCCTGGTCGATGGCAAGTTGAATATGAGTCAGCAGTGCCCTGGCAGCCAGGAGGGCCAACTGTGTCCTGGGGAGCATCAGGCAAAGCATCCCAGCTGGTCGAGGGAGGGGATTGCCCTGCTCTGCTCTGCACTGGGATGCTGTCACCTTGAATATTGTGGCAGTTTTGGGCACTACGATATAGGAAAGATACAGAGAGTGTCCAACAGAGGGCAACGGAGATGACGAAGGGTCTAGAGGGGAAGCCATACAAGGACCAGCTGAGGTCACTTGGCTTGTTCAGCCTGGAGAAGAGGAGACAGAGGGGAGACCTCATTACAGTCTACAACTTCCTCACAAAGGGAAGTTGAGGGGCAGACACTGATCTTTTGTCTCTGGTGACCAGTGACATGACCTGAGGGAATGGCTATGTCAGGGGAGGTTTGGATTGGATATTAGGAAAAGGTTTTTCACCCAGAGGTAGTTGGGCACTGGCATATGCTCCCCACGGAAGTGGTCACAGCACCAAGCCTGTGTGACTTCAAGAAGCGTTCGGACAATGCTGTCAGGCACGTGGTGGTTCTTGGGATGGTCCTGTGTAGGGACAAGAGTTGGACTTGATGATCCTGATGAGCCCCTTCCAACTCAGCGTATTCTATGATTCTATGACTTTGTAGGCTGTTTGGCTTGGTTTCTGTCTCTATGCCTTGGCTCAACTCTTTGCCTGCTTCTGGAATGCAGTTCCATGTTTCTCTGGCTTGTCTTTTGTGTTTCCTTTTCCCATGGCTGTCCATTACTTTTCCCTTAACATGGTGCCCATCTTTTGACACTTACTGGTCTCTGCATGTGCTTACTCCCTAGCTTTTTCCCTTCCAACTTCCTTCTGTCCTATTCTCCCTCAACCTCAGAAAAATTTGATGTTGACAGAATAAGGTCAAGAAATGTAAATGTTTTGAATGTATTTTCTCATAATTTCAGCTGGAAGCTTTTTTTTCCCATGTTTTCTTCTGAACCCCACACTTGAGACCCCTAGAAGAAAATTTTGCCCTAGAGAGTGGAAGTCACCTTTTTTCAGGAGATGTGAAGCCCTCTATCTGCTTAGAAACCAACTTAAGAAACAGAAGTCTTCTGGAATATGCCCCTGTGACTAAGGTTGTGAAATAGATGGGGGAAAAGATGACAAGTACTATGTAATTTTGGGAGCATCTTAGGGAATTTGCTCATGCCATTCAAGATTTATTGTCATTGAAGCCACTGTTGCTAGGTTCAGCTGTCAGCCTGGAGTTGAGAAGTATTTCAGCATGTGTTTAAGTCTTGGTGACTGCAGTGAGACTCTAGCAAATGTGGTCAGTTTACGCCCACTCTGCTTTCTTCCAAGTGGGACTTTACAGGGGAGCCCATTTCCAATGGTTTTGTGATGAGGGTCACTGGAGCTGCCTGGGGTGTGAGCCAGGGCTGTGCTTTGCCTGTTAGTTCACTGTACCTCTTCATTACATAAAAATGAAAAATATTTCAGGGTCTTGAGGATATCATGTAAGCTGAGCTGTGTGCTTTCCCTCCTGAGGGTTTTCTTATATGTACATTACTGTTTCCCCTCCTAGTATGATCAACCCAGTGCTCCCCCAACCCTGGGAGGTTTCTGGGGAGCCAGGAGCCATCTGAAGCACAGGCCAGCAGGGGTTGCTGTAGGAGTAGGAGATGGAGAAGATTCACTGCATCCCTTTTGTAGAAGCCCTCCCCGAGGGTTTAGTCCTGCTGCCCTCTTTTCCCTTCTACCACACCCAACCTTGCTTGGGCTGAGTAGTGGATTCCCAGCACGGACTAGGTGTCTGTTGCTTACTCACAGCTTTCTGTGTTTTGTACGTTCATAAATTAAATACTAAGTTTCATCCTTACAATGCTGAAACTAACTTCAGAGTTGATATTTTGACTCAATAAATTTTAAATGATTTTTAATATTTATTGTTTCTGTAAAAGTGATATTCACAGTGCTTGTTTCCAGATGCCCATAGATTATTGCTATAGTATTACTATTTGTCACTCAAGAACTTGCAGATTTTTTTCAGGACTGAGGTGGAATTGAATTTGGAATGATTAGTTGCATCCTTTTGATTGAATGTTGAGTTTTTTCCCTTAATTCCTGTGAAATCACAGCTATTTTGGCTACAGTTCTGTGTTGAGTTGAGGCAGTGTTACATTGTAAATCAATATCTTTTCAAAAAGACTGCTGTAAATTGCCTAGATAGCATATGCATGGTTACTTTGGCTGCAATGCTGCTGCAGAGCCTGAATACTCTGCCTTTCTGGGAACTCCACAGGCAAGTCCATCATATATTAAAAAAAAAAAAATCTTTTTAGAAAGAGCGTAGTATTGCTGATGAATTTTGACAGAGAAATATTTTACCCTCAGTGCTCATGTGTACCTTTAATATTTTACTCCACAGGGATTACCCCGTCTTGAGGGATTTCTTTGTTTGCTGCTTTAGATTTCCCCCTTTCTTAGCTGTAGTACAGCCGTACCATTTCAGCTTGCTAGTGCAGAAAGATGTGAATTCAGTTGCTGAATGAGCCCAGCCTGACTGCAAACACTAACATTGCTAGAGAGATGCCAAAGAGTTGCAGGTGAATCTGACCTGATCCGGGCAACAGCAAAACGGTAAGATGGGGCTTGTTTAAATCTCTGGGACTAATTGGGTACTGGGGTTTCCTGTTTCAACCTGAAGCCTAGTTAACACATGCTTCCAACTTGAGCAGGATTCATTCTGTGCATGTCAGGGTGGGTTTTCTCGGGAATGCTTAACATCCAGGCAGAGGGAGGCGGTGGGAAGCTGGGAACGCCACATGAGACCTCTCGGCAGCCACCCTGGTGAGATTCCCCAGCAGTACTGCCTGCGGTTTGTAAATACCAGGGAGAAGGTAGGGCAAGGCTTAAAAGTGATGCTTTTCTCGGATCAGCTTTGTATTTCTCTCTGGCAGCCTTATTTATAATTGTATTAAGAGGGTAGTATGGGCAATTTTTTCCGATACATGCTTGGCTGAACGCCCTCTGGGATGAGTGAGTGAAGGACGTGATCAGCCACTTTTTCATCTCTGCTAACAAGTCTTTGCATCTTGCTAGATCTGAATAAATGTTTTTAACAGTTACAGATTTGCTTTGTGGTGGAAGATAAAATTAAAATGATCCTTTATAAATACATGCTATATCATGGACGTCAGAATATCTTTTTGCCTTGTTAACCTCTGTCATGATTTTATTTCTCTTGTCTTTATTTAACATTACAAAAAGCAAGGTAGTCTTTTTAGGTAATCATTCTTGAATGCTTATATAGCAGTGTGTTGACAGAGGTTTGGATCTTAGGTGGAATATTTCAATGTATGAAAGCTTAGAGCAGAGCATGTTCAGGGAAAGAGAGGAGAAAAAGAGCAGCACTTACCATTAGTACAAGACAGATTAAAATGTGGCCATAGTATGAAATTATTTGAATTATTTCTGATGACTTAACTGACAGCTAGTGTGTTTCAGTTGTAGATCAAGTCCTAGATTACTCTCAACAGAAATCCAGTGGAACTGAACAAAAAGAATATTTCACCATGTGTTCTAGTATTTAAAGGAATTGAACTGTGGTAGTAATGTGAGTTGAAGAGATATGGTTTTTGCTATTACTAGTTAAGAGTAAAAGCAGAGGGGCTCTTTTCTAGGGGAGTATGCTTATCATTATGCAGCATGTGAATTATACTCCAGGAAGAGATCAGTTGTATATCAATGTGGGATCAAATAACTAGTTTGACAGCGATTCATGTTTGTTTTTTCTGTACTTGCCAATTAAAGTGTTTTTCTTCTCTGTCACTGAATATGATTAAAGAGTGAAGATTCAGTGTTATAGCAATTATTTTCTGAAGGTTTCATTATTATTTTGCTGAAGTTCCTTCTTTAAAAAACAGTGTATGTACTGCAATATAAGTGATGTGATCTCTTTCACACTGTATACAAACGTAATTTACATAGTATTGTCTCAGAAAGTAGAGTTGCCTCTTTTTTTTGTCAAGAATTACCTGAAATGTTTTTATTACAGTAATTATTTCAGTTGTATTATTTCTTTTATTGTTTTTATGGAAGTTTTCCTTTGCTTATACTGTCATGCCTATTAATAAATTGCAAACCATTGTTTAATGCATAGAAGTAATTCAACCACTTGTGTTTACCCCCGTGTTATACAAGGAATGAAAGTCCAGGCACGTGGAATTCTTTTAAAGTAAATTTTGAATTACATTTTTCTCTTAGTGTTATGTTTTCATCTCCTTCATATGTTAAATTTGTTGCTTCCATAAGCTTTCTTCCTCCAAGTGTTTTTTCTCCCCAAATCTAAAGTCATCATCTGTTTGCTGTGTTACTACAGTGTCTAGAGTTCTCCCATTTTAGTTTTCTGATCTTAAGAAATGAGTAATATTTTGAACATATTTTATTGATAAATAATATTCCCTATGGTAATATTTAGTTAAACACAGATCCCAAGTTAACTAGGGGGAGGGGAAATTAACTTATAATGTGGAAAATGTATCTAAAAGTTAAGAACACAGATGGGAAAGGGAAAACATATATAGTTTAATAGGCAGTTAGTGGCAGGTGCTCTATGAAGATGAAGATCTTCCCTGTGTGTATCAATTTTCTAGTGAGGCTGGGGTCTGTCACAACAGGAGATAAGGGCTTATCTGAGGAGTGGGTGTTTGCCATAGTCTCCTTCATGTCCCTGACTCCAGACAGAAAGAACTTCAAGAAGTTGTAGCTGAGCAGGCTAAAAATTATCAATGTTGCATCTTAGTGCAAGGAGGTTGGCCAGCCACTGAAGCCCTATAGCAAATGGGGTCATCTAATTACCTTTTTTTTTAGCTATTTTGTTGTGCAAATATTAAACAAACCCAATCCCTAAAATCTCTAAAGCCAAACCTGCCCCCACAGTTTTTGACATTTCCCCCTCACACTGTGAGAGTGGGTGGGCTCTTTAAAGAGTTGGCCTCTGAGCAGGTGCTCTGACTGTCTTGGGCAGGCAGTTCTTGTTTCTCCCAGAGCCCCCACAGACGAGAACATGGGTGGAGCCACTGGCGGGGACTGTGATCAGGCTGCAGAGTAAGTGTGCCTGGCTGGTCCCACAAGGCAGCTGGCATGGGCAGCTCTGCCATGCTCCAGCTTCCACAGGAAAGGGGTAAAGGATTATTTTGTTCTCTAAGGGAAATTCTTGCACAGTGCCTGCTGCCACCTGGCATTTGCCCCTGCAGGTTTCAGTAGCTGCCCTGGGCAGGTCTTTGGGGTCACCAGAGGTTTGCTGGGGTGAGAATGTGTGGGACTGCTCAGCCTGGGGCAGGTGAGGCTTCTGGCTGTCATGTTTGGTGACTTCTGTATAAATGTGAGTGTAGACATGCCCCTTAAGGGTCACAGGAGCTGCTGAGCAGATCCAGACAACTCTTTGGGGTTATTTGCCTTTGAAATCCCAGCAAGGCAAAAATAGTCAGCTGTGAGACAGTGCTATACACAGTTTGTGAATTGGGGTTTGGATAAATCTAGTCTTAAAATGTTCCTGAGTGTTTCAGGTACTGATAAAATGATAATTACAGCTTACAAAGCCTGTTGAAATGAAGAGGAGTATCCTAGCAATATTAACTAAAACAACAGAGAATCTGTGCAATACCAGTTCTCCAAAGCCTGCTTCTGAACTAGAGAAAAACGTAACTGGTGTTGTTAGTTTGGGAAGAACAGATTAATTACTATTTTCTGAACTTGAGTTCACTTAGGTAGGTCCGTACTGGCTTCTGTAATCTCTGATTAGATTTTTCTTTTGGTACTTTGGAAGGTACATGAATGTACTGATGGTTAGTTAAGAAACAGAACCTTAAGGCCTTTATTTTTCTTAATACTGCTATCATAATGTTAATGTTAGGACAAATTGTTCTCCCAACAGCAGCTCCATCAGTGATTAAGTGCTTCTTCCACCTACATGGTGACTTCTGGGTTTTGGTGTAGTTCGGTAAATACCTTTCTGTGATCACTTTTTCTTTTGAGATAAGTATATTGTATATTGTCAGAATTACTGATCATATGCATCTCTTTCACATGTGGCATGTTTTTCCACTGATATTCTGTGTTCCACTCTCTAATAAAAGCCTACATACATTTCTGGATTTAGCAGTTCAGCAAAAAGCAAGTAACGAAATAGTAATTTAATGTAGTACTGAATGTTGAATTCAGGGGGGTGATTTTGCATTATAAGATTTTTGAATCAACGCCATAAACACATAATTTTGCCTCTGTAGAACTAAATTCCAAGCTTTCTCTTTATTGCTGGTGAGAGATATGTTTATCATATTGCTGGATGGATGGGCTTCTTTGAAATTCCTGTATCAGGTCTGGACTGGCCTGCAGAGGACGCGGAGGCACATAGTTTTATCTGTTAATTGTCTTACTCTGTGTCCATGTGCTAGTCAGAAATGGTGTGAAAAGTTTGGGTGGAGGTTGTTGTTTTCTTTTGCAAAAATTTTAGAATTTATTGTTGGAATTTGTGTAAGTTAACGCTAGAGTAGAACTTGCTATCTCATCCTGCTGACTGGAAGATCTGTTGCAGCTTCTGATTGAAAAATAACTTGATGAAATTCAGCTAGACAATAAATAAATAAAAAATAATCTAAACTTGTAATAAACATCATATCAGCAGGCTTTGGACCCAGTCTTTATCATTCTGTGCTGGAAATTGAATAGAATTTATGTCAGATATATTTCAGTTTTGCTGTGTTGGATGTTTGTAATTTAATATTAAATTGTATACAACTTACCTGAAAAGGAAAATACTGAATGTTGCCCAAGAGAGCAGTGAGGAAATGAAACCACTAGAAAAAGGCATAATGTCTATTTATATATTGTGAAAACTCAGCTTCACTTAATTCATTTCTGATACTTTTCAGTCTACAGGCTTAGTGTGTTTGAATATGTCCTCTTCCATTTTATTAAATCTTCGTGTAAGTGCAAAGAAAATGTATTTAAACCATTAGAGAATATGTGTAAAGTATGTTTGCGCAGACTTCCCTGTAAATAGTGGGGATTTTAATGAACGAATGGGTTCTGTTGATAAATGTTGGCTATAGAAATGTTATATTAATGTCATGCATAAGAGTTGTCTTGAAAAGTTCTACAGTTTAATGATGGAGTGGTTGGTCTTGCTTCTGCCTGGGAAAGTGGTGGAACCAGCCCCCAACTTTCAAGTTGGCAAGGAATTCCCTGTATTTGGCAAAGTAGTCCAGATACATAAAATTATGTGATCATAAAATGTGATTGTACTGCTGGTAGGCAGCTATGCAGGGAAAGCCAGGCAAAATATCTGCAATCAGCCTCAGTTTTGTGAAAGTTTTTTCATGAGAAGTTTAATGTACTGTAAGGATAGAGGACTTCTCACTGATGTTCTAACGATAGCTGTGATTTTTGATTCTTAGGATTTGTTTCTTGTTGAAAGTGATTCGTGATGAACTCACAGCTTGGAGGTGCAAATTGCCACCAACTGCAGAAGGCTTGGCTGTTTGGTACTGTTACAGCTTTTTCTTTAGAACTGATTTGAGCATAGTCATAAGTCTACTACAGCACATGTTTTGGCTTGAATACATCAAAGCAGCAGTGGTGATTTTCACTGTTGAAATAAATAGTTTTTTAAAAAATGAGTGTTATCTCTGTGCTATTCATAGAATTCTTCTTATAAAATTGCAGTCCTTCTTATGATGAGCTCTTCTCACTATCAGTTTGAAACCTCTCCATTTTAAGTTTTAGATGTCTTTGTAAGAAAAGATATACTGGAGTGTTCTTCATATTATGAGTAGATGCTGTAATTTCCATTATGCCAGCTGACTCAATTCTGAATTGTGGGACATGGTATGTTTGTCAGCACAGCACATATGTGCTGAGAAACAAGTTTCATTATGCTTCTGTACACCTTTTTACTTTGCAAGTAATTGTGCTGCTGCAAGTCTGACAAACCTCCAGTAGCTGCTAGAAAATTCCTTTGAGACTTTTCATTCAAGTTTTATAGAATTCTGTAACCAGGTCATTTGTCTGAAGGGGGGGGGGGGGGGGGGGAGAAAAGA
>VXAY01012530.1:2927495-2965513 GCA_013399855.1 Oxyruncus cristatus | reverse complement strand
GGGGGGGGGAGGAAGAAAGAACAAGTTAAAAAAAGTCAGGTGTGCATGAGATCCAAACACAGAGGAGGACTTTTCATTTAATTGTTTGTAAAATGGGGCTTGTCGTCCTATTCTGAACTCTCAGACTTCCATGGAAGAAAGCAATGGAAGAAAAGTCATGGATGGCTGTTATTAAGATTTCTGGGAGACTGTGTTGGAATGTGGGTTATTCACATCTCTGGAGGTTACTTGCACAAGTGAATAATGAAAACTTGAAGCTCTTTTTCTGCCTACTCCTTTACACTGTGCTGATTTGACAGAGGATACTTTGTCAAATTCAGTGGTTTGGAAGATAATATGTAGGGGATCAGACCTAGAAACACTTAAGAGAGCTTGTCTTTCCTTGTGACATGGATCTGCATTGGAAGCTGCATTTCTCAAGCTGTAGGGTTGTTCCCTTCAGGGACGAAGCACCTAAGAGCAGGAGAGATTTCTTTCTTGGTGCTAGAATGAAACTTTGAAATGCATTAGCAGAATGAAACAAACAACTTTCATAGTTTTTCCTCTGACTTTTTCTAAAGATAGTAAAGAAAAAAAAAAAGGTAAGGAAAGAAGAAAAATGCAGAAAACAGGAAAGGGAATGAATTAAGTAGATTTTTGTGTATTTTTTTTTTTTAATGAAGGAAATGGTCTGAAGGAAGAAAAACCAAACTAATTTACCATTCTAGTCTTGAATTATTTCTTGCAATGCACTTTTAGGGCATCTGCTGAAGAGAATGTGAGCTTGCCATTGATTTGTAAAGGACCATACAGCATGCTGCTTCAGTGTAATGAGGGTTGTCATCATACCAGACAGAAGATGATTGTAAAACCTTTCCACTAGCAAATGCATATATTTCACAGAAATGATTACATGATCTGTCTCCTTCCTCCTTTCTTTTTATTAGAAAAGTGCTCTTCATCACATATGTGAAGAGCACATTGTGACAGATCTTGAGTAGTTTGGCTTAAGTGTTATACTGTCAGTTCCATGACCAGATCTGACCAACAGCAATATTTTTGTTCCCTGCTTGTAAGAGGACAATTTTTGTTTTAATTTGAAGCAGAAGTACTTGGTGATAACTGTGAAAGAACAAAGAGGCTTTTTAGGGGTAGGGAAAGGAGTCTAAAAGAACGATGTAGAACCTATTTTCAAGGCATGGAATTGTTTACGATTTATTTTCTTAAAAACCTTACTGACAGCCTCAGAATCTAGCAAGAATAGGCATTTTGTTGTCAAGTCTCTCAAGATTTCTCACACTTAATGTGGCAGTGGGAAGACTTACTGCATTTATGGATACAACTTTGATAACTTCATGATCGGGGGAGTGATAGAATAAAATTATAAACCTGTAAACTCAGAAAGACTTAATATACTGCTCGCACAAAACTACTAATACTGCACTTATGGAAAGAAAACTGCATAAACTTGCACTGGCACATGTAGCCATCTGTTAGAGCAGGAGGCTGATATAGAAGAGGGATTTAAATATTTTTTTCATCTTTATTTTTAAATGCTGTTCATATGGTTACAGAGGAGGATAGACAACAGCTACAAATGGGTAACTAAGTAAAAGAGTATAGAAACCACCTGTCACAATTTCATGGGAGAGAATGTTTATGTTCAGCCACTTTCTCCACCACTCTGCTGGTTACCAAGGCGTCCTTGGCTCTTGCCTGGCACTGGAAGCTTCCTCTCCCACTCTGACACCTCTGCTGATCCCCCACTGTGCCCTCCTGTTTGGTTAACTGGACCAGTGACCCTCCTGCTTTTGAACACAGCAAGTCTGAAACCAGTTTAATGGAAGCAACAGCCTGGTTGCAATTTCAGGCAAAGCTTGCATGGCATATTATATTACATGCCACTGTAGCAAATGTGAGCATCGCTCAAGTAAAAGGAAGAATTTATTTGCCAGGCTTTATTACTAACACAGTTATTGCCTTTTGGGGCATCAGTACAGAAATAGAGCAAAACGCCCCTTTAGATCAGCTCCGTTGAGTTTCTGTCTCTTTTCATGAACATTACAGGCTGTCAGGACTTTGGTGTGACCTTTTTCTGAGACCCTGTCCTTAGGTGACTCCTCCTGACATCTGTTGTCACAGAACAGGGTTGTGCTTTGAGGCCATATGTAGGCTTTTATAGACCTAAAATCCAATCCAGGTTCTCTTCAAAAATCGGACTTTTTTTCCCTGTGAGGAGAGGAATATCAACTTTAATGGACTGAAAACTCACTTTTCTGAAGTTAGGCTGTGCTATAAACAGGAAAAAGAAAAAATTTAGAAGTGGTCAGCTCTGCTTTGCCATGTTGAAGGGACATAAAATCAGGTGCAATAATTTCTGACTTTAGGATTGTACTTGATTCACTAATTATGCTAATATTTAGGTAGCAAGTTAGCAGAATAAATACGTGCTGTATTGCAGCTCATGGTGGGTTAGTGGTGGTGGTAGGAAAGAGCTGTGTGAGCACTGCACATAATAACTTCTAGTATAAAACATAATTTTTTGATGCAAGTGTCTGAACTTCATTTTAGATTTGTATGATCTTGAGATTCCCACCATAGGCCTGATCAGTTGGCCTTTCTATGAGAGTGAGTTGTTTCTCATTTGACAATTCAGCACAGACATTTAATCTGCTCATTGAGTTCAGTGTTTCAGACAAACACAGGGAATTAATGTCAGAGCTTCTAGTTCAAAAATTCTTCCATCTGGCACTTCAGTGACCTTTTTATATTTGTCTTCTTCCATATGACAAAGACAGTTGGTTTAACATCAGCTTTGGCTTCAGAAATAAAACGGCCATTTTGGGAGAGTGCCTTTGAGATGGGCCGTGGGAGATGTATGAGTAAGTTTGTGCTAGGTACAGCAAGGAGCATACCATATCCCTGGATACCATTTTCAGTCTCTGAGCTCTGTTTTCAGTTGCATTTGCTAGTTCATAGCTAGCATTGCTAGCAATCTCTTCATCCAAATAAAGTTAAACAAACATTACTTGAGAATATGAATTATAGTTCTGGGGCACAGTTGAGCTGTTACCCCTGGGGGTTACCAGAGAGAAAGGACAGGCCAGCAGGACAGGAAAAGAAATGTCTTATTGTACAACCCTTTCTTTCCTTGCATCTTCCTTCCATCCCTCCTGCCCCTCCCCTCCATTTTTTTTCCCCCTATCTTACTCAAGTTCTCTTTCTGCTTCTTTTAGCTGTATCCATCAAAATATTCAACCAAAGGGCTGGTGTAGGTGATTACAGGGAAGGGTGAGTGTGTTCAAGGACCTCTTTCAAAGTTGGGCCTGATTGTGCTGGTAGCTCTGTGCTGGTAGCTCTGGTATGAGCTGGCTGGTGATGTCGTGTAGCATTACATGCTCTACTTCCCCTTTCACTATTTTATTTGCTCCCTTATCTCATCTCTTGTTCTTCATAGATCTTTTCCTGCATTGTAGCTTTCTCACCAACTGAGCTCTCTCCTCAACCTGTTCGTGTTTCTGCTTGTGGGTGCAGCAGGGTGACCCTGTCCGGGGGATGATGGAGAGTGCTACCAGCTGGGCCAAGAGGAATCAGGCAAGACCTGTGTTTGTAACAAGAAAGAGCCTCCCTACTGCTTTGTTCTGCAAAGAGAATGAACCTCCAGATAGCTGCATTTTTTATTTTGAACAAAACTACTTATAGTACTCCAGACCATTCCCAAACTGTGTTTTATAAGTAGCAAATGTCAAATTCCAGGGATGCCAGAATCTGCAGATGACTTGTGTAGTTCTCAATTGCTGTGGTATCAAGGCATGATAAAAAATAACATGCTTATAAATGGTAATAAAACCTCACATCGAGATAGGATTTTTCCAGTGAAAATTAATGACAGACTTGCGCTCTCAGCAATTCAGCTGTTGAATCAGTAGTCACTTGACTATATATGTTTTTTTTCTTCATACATCTCTCAGATAAATGCAAGTGCTAAGTCTTATTCTCTGTAATAATGAGATTGTTGCACTACCTTCCAGCGGGCTTTGGCTCTACAAATTATAATCTGTATCTTCATAACATTTCACTTAAAAAAGCCCAAGTGCTTTACAAACTTAATTAGTTCTCCCAGTTTCTGCTTGTGATAGGGGCAGGATCATTATTGCAAACAGAAAGATGGAATTGTGGAAAGCTTAAGTGACTTCTTTGCCTCAAGTCACTCAATAATTTTTTCTTTTTTTTTTTTTTTTTTTTTTTTCCCCAGTGCATTGCATTTCCTTACATCTGGTCCTTTCATACTACGTCTCCTGGAATGGCGCAAATGGGAGGAATTCTGATATTTTCTTCTGATTTTTCAGTAGAAGTTTTTAATGTTCACTCTGATATTTACCCATCCAGTCACCCTTTCCCAGGATATACACAGTGGCAATGACCAATAGAGAATAGTAGATGGTTGGCAATTTTTTGATATTTTACGTAAGTCCATAGGTATTTGATGACTGAAGTAAACATTTGTGGTATGTTAAATGTAGGAATTAAACCCCAGGTACAATGTGTCTTCCTGAAAGATGTGATGAGCTTCAGAATAGTATGTCTTTACCCTATACAAGAATTTTAAACTTTTTTTCTTCTGTGTGTGGTAGGATGTCTGGCCTTTTCTGCCAGAATTGATTGTTCTTTGTTACTGAGGATATCTTTATTCATACAAATGAGTTCCACTGATATGGGACAGCCTATCTTTTACTAAGTACCCAAACAGGTGATTAATTCAGGGGTCATTCATAATTCATGTTTTATAATTCATGAATATAAGGGCTATAAATTACTTACATGTTTTAACTGATCAGTCTCACTCTTTCAATGCTATATTACTTTAAATAGTAAATGAAATAGTCCAGCAACCTTTAATTCTAAGAATCCTATTTGTTTGGTACCTTTTGATTTTGCTGATAGTGATGAAGTGAAAAAATCTTGCATTGAAACTGTATTGCAATAACTGAATCTGATACACCATTTATTATTTTCAGATTAATCCCAAATGTGGATTAAGGAGTATTGCTTGAGATGAGATATAAAGTGATTCAAAGAGGCATCTTTATTTAGAAATGGTTCCATGAATGGTTATACTGATTTTTATTTATTTAATGGGGCTTATTATGGACTTTACGCATGGAGCAAAAACACACTTCTTGTGATTTCATTCTCTTAACTTTAGCAGTAGTCTTTATGGGAAAAAATTGGCTAAATGCAGACATTATGTGTTGAGATATGATAAATACCATGATGTTAGGGTGGGGGCTTTAAGAAACTGTAGCTCAGTGATCCACAGTGATGTAATGATGACTAAGTCTGTTTATCCTAGAGCAGCCTTGGGGTCTTCTGAAATTACATGTGAGACTGGGCAGGATGAACAGGGAAGAAAGACTGTCCAAAGCTGTGTTGTTACCTTTCATACATTGTCTTTTGATTTTGATCAGCAACTAAGAAAGCTGAAAATGTAAACTATGTTGTGCTTTTTTGTGCTAGTAAGATTAGGAATTTTAAAGTGCTCTTTCTTTAAT
Source organism: Oxyruncus cristatus (assembly GCA_013399855.1). Classification (NCBI taxonomy): domain Eukaryota; kingdom Metazoa; phylum Chordata; class Aves; order Passeriformes; family Cotingidae; genus Oxyruncus; species Oxyruncus cristatus. Next base: position 2,959,982 of record VXAY01012530.1, on the reverse strand, counting down.
GTTCTGACTCTTTTACTTTAAATAAATAAAAAACACACAGAGAAACACTAAAATAACTTTTAATATCAAACTGCACTAAACTCTGTGGTGCTTCATTTTATTTTGCATTACATTTGAAGAATCTGTAGTAGCTTAAGTAGTTATTGAAATTGACATGAATATTCTGATTTTCCAGATAAATCTCCCTTTGACTATTTCTTTCCAAAGTAGAGGAGAGCTCTTCAGGCAGCTGCAAAGTGGCTGTTTGTGCTGCAGGTTTTAAGTGGCCAAATGACTTCTGTCTCATCATCTGTCTTTTTGTCTTATGATTTAATTGAACCTGAATAAATAGTTGTGGTCAAAATTTAAAAGTGGATTTATTTCAGTTATTGGAGTTTGGAAAATGTATATTGTTTGGCAGCAGAATGTGGAACAACTTGGGGAAATACAGTTATGTATTGACATTAATGATCCATATGTGAGAAATGTCATGTTCAGGATGCAGTATGTTCATGGAGAGGTGCTTGGACCACACCTGGACTGACAGAGATTTTTTTAACAAGGCTGGGGTCAGGGACTCTGAACTACTAATACTGTTGCCTCAATGGGTAGGAACAGTCATTGCTATTTGCCGGATCAAATCCGTTCCCCTCAAGACACCAAGTTCCTGGACAGCTTCCGAGTGCTGCTTTGGAAGTGCTTTTCCAAAGACTAACTTCAAACACAAAAAATGAGTTTCTGTAGGACCCTGCTGTTCTCTGTGTAGAAGAGCAAGTCTCCTTAAAGGGAGGTAGGCTTTGGAGTGTAGTTTAGTTCTTTCTGGATTTTCATCTTGGAACCAAAGCAGAGACTTTGGGTGTGATTGTCCTACATTTGAAGTTCTCTGGTGTGAATACCATGCATATCATTGCCATTGTTTTATGTTACCTTCTTCTCCTTTTAGGAAATATATTAAATTTTTTTGTATCACCTGCCCCTTGTCTCTGCCCCTCTCTCACCGTTTTTGCCAACATCTGTTCTTCATCACGCTTCTCTGAGGTACTGAGATTCCTGCCAGGTGGGAACTTAGGTGGCACAAAGCAGCTGTTTCCTCTCTTACGTTTCATGTCTGGGGCCACCTAATGAACCCAAAGTCAGAGGAGGTGAACAGTCAAATGACTTCCTTGACCCTTTTCTATCTGATACAAGGTTTGGAGGGATAGTAATGTTTGCTCAACAATCCATACATGATACAGGGTTTTTTTTGCATATTCCCTGTTATACCTGTAATAATCTGTTGTTGTTAGGTGTATTAAGTTGGTTGGCCTGTTTGTAAATACTGTTTCCTATAAAGAAGAGTGAAAGCATAAATGAAGATCCCATATCTCTGTTACCCATAATTATGAGATCTGCTGGTTAAAATACCTCATGTGAAAGTCATAACTGGTTTCATTACGCTACCTTTAAAAACCAAATAGATTTGAAAATAGTTTACACCTTAGACAGTTATGCTTTGAATGCAGTTTGTGGTGGGAGAAGCACAAAATCATGGCAGTTTGTGAAGAGGAAAGAATCACTTCAAGCATTGACATACCTTAATATTTACTTGTATGATAACTTGTTTTAGAGAAATGACATTTAAAATTGCTTAATGGTTCATGCTGTTTTCTAGAGAGAAGTTTTTTTAAATGCATGGCATATTCATACTGAAAACTTTCTTTCTTCTTCTTGATTGCATTTTATAAAACATAATTGTCATCTTGTGTATGATTAACCAAGATGTTACTTGTATTGTCTCTACACACGTTTGAGGTAAGAACTTATAATTGTTAAGCTACCATTGATCACATCTTCATGTATCACTGGGTTTTGACTGTGGTGGCATTTATAGCAACTCAGTGAGTGTCTGGGCTCCACTGTTTTAAGTACAGCATTACATAGATTTATAGATCAAGGGCAAGAAGGGGTAATGAATCATATAGATTGACTTCCTATATGTAATGGCTTGATTAGCTTCTTTAGGTTTTTTTTTTTATTCTGGTGACTGTAGCTAAAGCAGATATTCAATGAAATCATTCAGTTTTGAGGCTGCACTGGCAAAAGATAGTTTCCAATTCTTTCTGGATTTTTATCTTCGCAAGGTGCACAAGGCTTGTTCTGTGTGTAAAACAAGGGTTAGTAAAAGTGCAGTCCCCACCCTGCAGAACCTTTGACTTATGTATGTAAAACAAATGAAATGGGGTAAAAAGAAAAGTCCTGTCTTACAGGGAAAATGACAGGAGCATCTAAAAGAGGCTGAAAATTAATCTGTGTTCTTTATGACAAATGCTATGCTTTAAGTGGAAAATGGTCCTTAATTCTCTTATGCAAAAAGAAAGCTGGAAATAAGAAGGTATGTTAGGCTTCTCTTATCTATCAGCAAGCAGCTACCAGGTGGTAGACAGTGGTTTACAGTTCTAACACCTTCTGATGCTAAGTATTTGTACATATCATTTGAGAGGCTGAAATTTCTAAGAATCACTTTTGCTATGCAGTACCATGGAGAAATGATATTTGAAAGGCTGAAAGCCATACTGTTCCTAAAAGTGGTGTGGGCAAGCTGGTGAAATCCATGATCATTTGTATGCACAGGAAGCTCTCCAAAATATGTTATACTTCAGTTTTGTTCAGCACACTGTTGCTTTTTTGCCCAATAAGTCACTACAGAATAAGTTGCACTGTTAGCTGGAGCACAGGAGCAGCTTGTCAGCACGCCCACTGCCCAGGGGCAAAAGGAATCCTATTGTGCTCTTGCTGATGGAGGGAAACCTGAAATTACCAATGTGTCCTTAGGCTGTCCTTAATTCTGAGATTATAGCCAGTGCTCAGTGCTGACCTTTTAGACCTGCTCCTTTCAGATTTCACTGAAGAAGAATTGCAGCACAAAGTTGGACTCGGCATATCAATGGCAGAATGTAAAACAACTGTAAATGTAAATACTGTTTTTCTTCAGTATTTTGTAGGCAGGGTAGAGAGTTTGGAAATCTGTACCCATCAGCAACAGCATAAGCTTAGCTTTATTGGCTATTAAACAGTGCACTTTGGTCAGCAGTCATTTGGAGAGAATGTTTTATTTCTGCTAGGGAACTATTGATATTGGGGAGAGAGAAGTGATGAATGAAACCCTTTGCCAACTCTGCAGTTGCAGAGCAGGCAGAGGAGCCTGGTGAGCAGATGCTGCTTTTGCATTTCCCTGCTGTCCTCAGTCTTTTCCACAGATGATGCTGGTGTCCAGCCTGTACATCCACTGAGGTGTTTGACGTCTGAGTGGGGGGGTGTTTGATGTACATCTTGATTTTAGTCATTTGCAAGTTGGAAGTTGTCTTATTATATAACGGTAGTGAGGATTTTTATCCTACTCCAGATTCAGTCAAGTCACCTGAAGGTTAAAGTGTCTCCCTTCAATATCTAATTCCAAAGTATTACTGCTTCCAGTAGAAAATCAATAGAAACAAATGTCTGGCTTCTTTTTAATGCAATACTTACATGGCCCACATTAGAGCTAGACGTGGAGATTTTCCAGTGGAAAAAGAAACTAGAGGCAGCATTCATGTCATTATTATCTATAGTATATTTGTAGTTGTGTATTCCAAAAATTTTAACTGGATACAGGTAGTCTTGTTAACTTAAAAGGAAGACAAGTACAACTTTTGAACTTTTTCTTCATGTCTCCTGCTTTCAAGATCATAGGATTTCATAGGCTGATTTATTTGCATCCATGTTGATTAGGTAACATGGAAGGACTGATATATTAATAGTAATTTCAATTTACATTATGTTAAAACTTCTTTCTTGGTAGCAAGCATTGCAAGAACATGGATCTGGAGAGGACAGTGGAAAGTATGTGGATGCTTGTCTGTGCATATAAGTTGTTTTAGGGGAAAGAAGCCAATTAGTTTTACAAGAAGGCTAATTAAAAATGCTTTGTGTAGAAGCTCTTTATCTTTTCTCTCTGAAGTAATATATTGCTTCTCTCTGAAGTAATAGTACAAAATTGCATAATTGTCTTAATTTTGACCTGAGAAGAAATTACCATTTGGAATGAAGGGGGGCTGTTCCTTTTCTCAGTTATAACTTAGTGAAGTTTTAGTCTTGGAGTAATCACTTTAATGAGAAGAAATTTGAACCCTTGTAAAGCCTGGTCTGTAATAGTAGTGATGTCCTTCATTAGAGCTGACCTGGTGCATGACCATTTGGCCAGATGGCACTGTGCAGGAAATGCACCCTAAATTTTTAATGTAGAAAAGAAATCTTTCATCTGCTGTTACAGTTGATCTTCAAAAACAAAATGAATAAAACCCCACAAGGTATAGTCACCCAGTATTTCTATAAACAATTGAAGTAAGTTTGATTTCAGGGCACAAAATTCCTCTGGGCAAGACAGCAAAGAATTGATTGAAGAAGTTTATATTGGAGACACATTGGGCTATGGGGGAAGAGTCCTGATTTAATGACAATTTCTTTTTATTTTTTTCATGTTAATTGTTTGATGACAGCAAGTTTTTAAAAGTGCTCTAGATTATGGCTGCTTGAATGGAATATTATGCTTCTTTAATTGTATGTATGTGAACAGTTTACAGCAAATTAACATTGTCTATCCTTAAATACATTCAAATATAATGGAAAAAGAACATTGTGGATTACTTTGATTTGCTTATGATTTAAGGAACCTTTTGTGTCTTGACTAAAAGCTATGAAAGTCTGAAAGCTAAAACTATTTCTTTTCTTTCCAAGTAAAAGTCAAGTGTCTGATGGGTGAAAACAGAAGCTGAGGTCTCAAATACAACTCCTCAACAACTGTGTGATTTAAAAAAAATGTTGTATATATTGGAGTGTATTAAAATTAAACCCAGAAGTGTATATGACTGGAGTTTCTAAACCTGCTGTTCGGCTCCTTTAGTTCTTTTGAACTAGCCATAGCATATTTTGATAGCTCAAGCAGCAAGTGGCAATCTTTAGAGCTTGGCAGAGTCATACTTCACAGTAACAAAGAATTGAACTTCTGTGCTTTAGTGTGCCATTAAGCTGCAGTCTCACGTTTCAGTGCCTGGGAATTGATTTACTGATTTGATTTTCTGAGACATATGGTGATAATAATAATAACAATGTATAAGCATTATTTAAAAATACAATAATATACAGGTATTGAATCTTTGGCAAGCCAGCACCAAAGTGCACACAGAAACTACCATCATTTATTTTAGTTTAGTCTCATCCAATTTTAAACAAATGGAAATCAATACTGCTTGTGGATATCTGTGGCTAGATTGGAGAGAGAAGTGAAGTGGCATTGCTGCCAAGAACACATTGTACAAGAAAACAAAATGCTTGAATTTTATGTATGTTCCTCTTTTGCCTTTCTTTTTCTGGATCTTTTAGTGCATTGTACAAAGAAAGGCTTTTTATAGTTATGACTGTGGTGTGTGTTCCCTATGTAAAATGCATGTGTTGTTTGCAATTTTAATGTAGAAATAGGAAATGAATGCTTATGAAATTCAGTGCCTTTTTTGGTGCTTATTGGTGCATGGAATGATATGGACTTTAAGCGTGTTAGAGTCAACAAATGCTGTTTTTGTCTTTCAGATATGTGTCACAAAGATGTCTACACGGAACTGCCAGGGAATGGATTCAGTGATCAAACCTCTGGATACAATTCCTGAGGATAAAAAAGTTCGGGTTCAGAGGACACAGAGTAGTTTTGATCCATTTGAGAAACCAGCTAATCAAGTGAAGAGGGTTCATTCCGAGAACAACGCTTGCATTAACTTCAAAACTTCATCTGCAGGGAAGGAATCACCTAAAGTCAGGCGCCACTCCAGCCCCAGCTCTGTAAGTGCACAGTCCTGATATCTGCGCATACCAAATTCTGGAATTAATGGCACTAGATAAACATTTTCTTGCTTAAAAAGGAATTGATTACTTGGAAACAAAACAAAAAGGTCATGGCTGCTATTAAAGGTGTTTTCTATATATATCTGTAGTGTTATTAATCTGATAGAATCAGAAAATAGAACTTGAAAAAGAATATATTATGAAATTCCTATCAGATAGTAGTTAGGGTGTCTTATGGGATTTCTAAGCATTTTCCTCTCCTTATCCTGGTATTGCATTACAGCTGCTATAATGTTTATGCTGCATATTTTGCAGAGGATTGCTTATTTGTGAACAGGAATTCTTTCCCACAAAGTTTTGGAAACCACGTGAACTGCATTTTTGATTTTTAGATTTTGGTTTTAGAGAAACAGATCAGATTTGACAGATTTTGTTTACATTTTAAAATTCTCTTTTTAAAATCAAGTAGTAAAAATAACATTTATTTCCATGTCAGGAACTCTTGAGAGAGGTAGGAGAGAGAAAAACAACTGAAAAGGGTTTGGCAACACATCATAATTGTTTTATTCTCAAGTATTTTGAAAGCAACTAGATAAATAAAATGTCATATCTTTCATGAATAATGCCCAGAGCAGATTTCCCCCAAAAGACCTTAAAAATTATTGAAAAACTATTACTGTTATGCCTTGGCAAGAAAAATCCATAATAATGTGACCTTTGAGTTGAAGACTACAGATCTAAGCAGAATGGATGTAACACTTCAAATCTTATTTGGCGTGAAATAATTTAAAAGGTTGATTGCCTCTTCTTTTTTCTTTCTTTTCTTTGTTTTGCTCTATCTTCTGGACATCTTCTGTCCTCCCTACAGGAGTTTGACTGAATCCTGTCAGACTTCTAACAAGAAATGACAGAGGTTCATTTTCTGTAGATGAGCTGTGTTTAACCCATGTGAATTTAGTGGGTAAGATGTCATGCCTCCAGGGGACCGTCCTTTTTAGAAAAGGTTACATTTTAAAATGTAACCATCTGTAGCAAAAACAAATTTGCTTTTTCATCATCGCCTGGCATTTTATAGCTGATGCCAAAGATAACCTCTAGTGTATTTCACCTGAGTCCATGACAAGGAGTTCTTACCATAAAACTTTTACAATCATTAAGGATGGATGAAGTGGTTTGCACTGTGTTTACTTGTTCGTGATGCCTGATTATTGTTTGGCACCACAACTATCAATTTAAATGATGTTTTTTGGAAAGTCTTAAGGTTTTTTTTTGTTATTAACTCACTCCTCATCTCTCCTGTTCCTCTTAGAAGCTGTTAATAATTTTTGTTAATGCTTTATGCGCTTCTTTTTCTATTAAAACTGATAGGATTCAGTTGCTTTACTTCTAGAATTTTGAAGCAAGTGTTTTTGAAACTGTGTTTTTAGCATCTTATTCTTTTCCACAGGTCTGATACTCTACTGCATCCATGCAATCTCTTAAGATCCCATTATTTTCTTATGTAAATGATATTAAAGCTTTCTCCACTGGTATGCTCCTTTTTAAAAGCCCTAGCTATACATAAGCTTTTGGTAATCTTTGTCTATGCTGACTCACACAGACTTGCTGGATACAGGAGGTGCATAGGAATTTCTTGAAGTACAATTCTCATTTCTTAGCTTCCTGTAATTCTCCCTGATTTTTAGAGCTCTGTTTGGTGAACTCAGTTCTTCCTTCTTTTTTGAAGCATCGTTAGTAATTTTTGACTCTTCCTCACAAGGAGCGATCCAAAGAGTACCTGTCAAGGAGTAAGTAACCTGTGGAATAATGGGAGTGTTCATGCCAATGAAGAGGGAAGAGCAGAAGTTCACAGAAAAAGGTGGTGTTAACCCTCTGCTGATCAGGTCACACCTGGTCCTGCCCAGCACACCTGAGTTCAGCCATCCAAGGCAGAGATATGATCAAGCTGCTTTGTTCCCTGAGCCTGAATATGTTGTCTCAAGCAGTAGATGTTCTGATGCACATTTCATTGAATGATACCTGTGTGGTTAGTTGCAGAAATTTATCATTCTGTGGTCTTGAATTATACTTGAATTGACAAAGTGTTAGGGGTTTCTTTTTTTTTTTCTAGCCATGATGTTGTCTAGCAGATGCCTTTGCTACTTCCTCTTCTGATCATTACTTCTTTTTATTCCATGTTAGAGGACTGCTACATATTCTCCCTTACTGAGTTCCTACTTTATTCTCTGGAAATTTTCCTCTTGTATAGATTATAGCAGTCTGAACGGGCATTTCAGTTTCTGTAAATGTTCTTGAGCTTGCTACGCTTTCTGGGTCACACTGGCTACAGTTGTGGAATTGTGTTTCCATTTTGGCTCTACTTTCTCTAAGCTTTATTTTAAGATACTCTGATAGATGTATGCTACCTTCAATTTACACTTTCCATGCTTAATTAGTAGAGGAACTGAATTAGAGATAGGCTTCAGTTTAGTCTCTTCCCTTTCATCATTTAAAGTCCTTTGTAGCCATCAGATATGGAAGTGATGTCTTACAGAAGGTACATGGCTAAGGCTTGCAGTCTCCATATCACTGCCTCTGCTCAGGTAAAAGTCCTTTGTCTCAGAAATAACATTTTTCAAGGTGCTACGTGAAAGACCTTGTTTATTATGCCCTGGGGTGTTTCTTCTGATTTGATTAATTTCAGAAGTTTTATCACCTCTCTGGCAGGTATCAGCTTCAGTGTTTGGTGAAGATCACCAAATACTCTGCAAGTGGCCTGTTACCCATTTTCTGTTTTACATACTTTGAAATACTCTGCACCTTGTGATGAGAAAGATGAAACACACGCAGAGTTTTGGGAAAGCTGGAACTCCATGTTCCTGCCCACAGATTGTCTCTTGGTAAACAAATCTCTTGCTTTTGAACATGAAGTAATTTTCTGCAGTTAATGTCACAACTCATTGCAACCTGGTAGAAATGCTGTGTGGTTAATTAGTGCACTAGTGTACAGACAGAAGTTAGTGCTTTTTTTTGTTTGTTCGTTCTTATAACACAAACTTAATTTTTACACTTAAAACCTTTCCACCATCTCCCCTTGGTCTGAACATAAGAAAACATCTATGAGAGTGATTTCCAAACTGCTTAATCTGATTGAAATTGGATGTTATTATAGAATGAATTTTCCAGCAGAACAGACTTCCTCCTTTATCACATCAGAATAGTGGATAACTTGGAGGTAGTGAAGTAGGTGTTTGCCTACCTGTGCATCACCTGTTGGCCACTGTTAGAAGGGAATTTGACTTGACAAACATTTTCTCTGACCCATCCCAACACAATATGTGTGTGTGTATGTACATAAATATATTATATACATGTAGCTATAGTTGAGCGTACTTACCTGTCTCTGTCTGTATCTTATCTTTCTAAAAATCTATTGCTGAGTTTTTTGCCTACCAAAGGAGGAAACTTGCTTTTCTTTTCTCCTTAACTGAAGAAAAAGTAAAACTACAAAATAAACTGAACAAAATAAAAAAAGCACAACTGAGAAACAAATACATGCAACTCTTCCCAAAATTGCACTGGTTTTGAGTGTAATTATCTGAAAGTTTTATTTGAGATCCATGCTCTTTCAGCACATGACCTTATTTATTTCTCTCCAATGCAAGGTGAAGTTTTATTGTATTCAGAGTACACATTTTATACACCAAAACAGTCTTTTTGCACAGTATGTAAATAGAATAGTGCAAGTTTTATAAGCCAGCCATCTGCTCAAGATTTAGTTGAGTAGTGATATGCATCAGTTTGTTCTTTTTGAGTGGCTTAAGCTCCCTGGCAATGAATTCACATCTCATGCTAAGGTATATGTCCTACCTTTCAGTTACTTCTTAAAAAATAAATGAAGCAAAACACTAACCTTCTGCTAACTCACATAAATGTAAAAAACCCATTCAAATAAAAATAATTGGATAAGCAATGCTTTACTGCATTGACTCTGCTCTTTTTGGGAGAGCAGCCTCTTTTCTATTTCTTTAACTTGTATTTATTTTCAGTCCTGATACATGCAACTTTCCTCCAAGAAGTACAACCAAAAAAGCACGTATCCTATTATGATCCTACTGATCCTATTAGCATTTTGTAAATCAGCCATGTTAGAAATCTAATTTTAAAACAGACACTAATGTCAGGATTTTATGCAAAAGTTAGGCATCATTTTTGTCTGCCTAAACACTTGCTGTGCTATTCTTGCCTTCCTCTTCAGGTATATGCAACCTTCTCCAGTTTTAGGAGCCTGTTAATTCATAGGGTAACTGCATCCCTCATGGTTGATATGTTTGATTGAGGTAAGATAATTTCAGAATTCAGCATAGAGAATGGATTTTTCTTTACTGGCACAGAGGAAGCGTTAATAATCCTTAACCTGAGGGATACTCTCTAGATGAGAAGACAGATAAAACGTGGCAGTTGAGCCAGCTCCTCTGCTCTAATAGCCTGGAGAATAAGTGAACAGCTTTAAAAACTGCATCTAGCCCTTTCACAGAGAGCTCTGTGGTTGCTCTTAGTGTATGTCTGTCTGTTAAAGGGTTAGGAAGATGCAAGCAACAGAATGGGACCAGGTAGTGGGAGAGCTGAGATTAAGGCTTGGTTTGGATTCTTGACCATCTTTGTATTCCCTGAATATTGCCCTAGAAAACAGTCCAACTTTCAAGGTATGATCAAATTGACCTGTTACTGGATACAACCTGAAATTAGTGTGAAAATTGCAATGGTTTTGTGAAAGAAGGTCATTGTGTCAAAGAAGAAAAAATATAAAATTATTAAAAGATAATTAATATCTTTCATTCTTTTTGATTTTAGCTCAGTTAAACCTCTTGACCTGCCTTTTATGTTCAAGTTTTTCCAGCAATGAATTCATTCCTTTTGAGGTGTAAAACAAAATACTCAGTCAGCTTTGATTTGCAATAATTCACAGAGGCAATGTGAACATAATATTTTCCCCTAAATTATAGTTTTATATTGAAGTTTAAAATCCTACAGTTAAAAAAAAAAAGGGTCTATCAAAAACTTAGACTTGGGAGTGTGACAGTTAAGTGTGACATTCACAAGCTGTTTTGCAGTTATAAAAAATGTATGAGAACATAACCCACACAGCTTCAATAGGAAAGTCAGGTGATTTTCAGTGTAATTTTCCATTAAAGCTTTCTTTACTACATAGATTTTGAAAATTTTTGAGAAAGAGAGGTATTCATGTGGCAATACAGTGCAAGGATTCATACTCCAAGATATTGGATTAAGCCTATTATCCTTCCTATGGTGTGTATCAATGAAATGTCCATTTGAAATGACCCGATCAGAAAAGACAGTTTCTTCTCATTTCTTTTTCTCTCAGTTATTTTTAATACTCTCACGTCAGTTTGAAATACTAGCTTCTTCTATTTCTGTACTCAGCATTTTGGTGTACTCTTTCTATCCTTGTTACTATGTTCTTTATTTCCTTAACCAGAGGGGAAAAAACATCTAATCTTGGTCACTGTAAGCCATGCTACTAAAAATGCTCACTCCCTCTGCTTAGTGGTGCTCTTTGACTAATCTTCCACTGAGAAAACTGTAGGCTTGTATTAAGAAAGCTACCTAATGAAAACTATTTTAAAGGAAAATGAAACATAAAGGCAAACAAGTAAAATTGCCACTGGGTTTCCTGAAGGGAAAGATGTGCAGTGTTCTGCGCTCCAGTTGACAATATCCTCTTGAGGAGAACATAATCTACCACAATCTGTGCTGACTTTCACAATGACTTGGGACTATGCTCTTCAGAGGCATGAGGACCTTTACTCCCTTCTGTCATGGTAATTCATTTCGCTTTCCCATTTGAGTTCTTTGGAAGATTTCCTCATAGCATGAAAATTCACTGTGCAGTGAGTTTTCCCGTGGTATCAATTTCTTGCTGACAGGTTGTTTACTGCCTATTTAACTTTTTGCCTATTATATAGCTGAATCTTGGTCACATATGCACCTGTCTGGGTTTTTTTTTCTTAGTTTTGTAAGTTCTTTTTTGTGTAACAAATACAAAACTCTAATATGGAGCAACAGGTTTCTTTATGCCTAGGTAGTCTCACTGATGAGTGAGATACAGAAGTCTATGGAGCCACAGGAAGGAGATCTCCCCTAGGCTTATATTCAAAAAATTGTGATAAGAATTTTAGAGAAATTATTTGAAAGCTTTAATTAACATAAGAAAAAATTTTCAGATCCAGTAAATAACCAATTTTCAGACATGACAAAGATTGTCCTTTTATCACTGTCATGCTATGTCATGACAAATTTTGGTTGACAGATGTCTGAACACGTGTGTCAGGCGTGCCCAGGTGTGGCCAGCAGGACCAGGACAATCATTGTCCTGTACTCAGCACTGGTGAGGCTGCACCTCGAATACTGGGTCCAGTTTGGGCCCCTCACTCAAAGAAGAGACATTGAGGTGCTGGAGTGTGACCAGAGAAGGGCAACAGAGCTTCAAACTTATGTTTTGGAAAGTTTTGTATTTTTGCATTATCTTAGTCAGTCTTCACCTCCTTTGTAATCCAGAAATAAAAGGAAAGGTAAGTAGTTCAGGCACTTCTTACCTTTATAAGCAATTTATAATTAGAAGTTTGAATTGATGTATGAGACTTCATTTTTAAAAAATTGAGAAAATGTTGGGGAAATGGTAAAGCTGTTCCTTAATTTTCTGAAGTAATTGCATTTTCTGAGTGTTTTGGTGTTTCATTAAGAAGTATCATGCAAATTAGTCTTCTTCTGCCTTAGAATTTATTTAAATTTTTTTATAAAATCCTCTGAAATGCTTTTCCACACCAGATACCTTCAAAAATTATAAGCCTTTTAAGATTACAAATGCAAGGAAAAATAATGTCCATTTTCACAAAAGAAGATCTAATAGTGTAAGAACATGGGCAATCCAGTCTAGCGGTCCAGTTGGAGTCGAGCTGAATGTCACTGCGGAGGTGCTGTAACCTGGAAAGGAGAGGATATCAGCCAGCTGGTTTTACTGCACATAGGCAGGCGGTGGCTTGCGCTTTGGGTTTGGGGTTGTTTCTGTTCTGCTCCTACCCCAAGTGAGCAGGCACTGGACAAGTGATGGGGGCTGCTTGGGGAGGATGTCAGGTCAGCCTTGATGCTCAGAGCTGAGCCCTGGGGCACTGTGTGGGGTTGCCCCTGAGCACAAGACCTCTCTGGCAGGATCAGGAGTGAGCTCTTCTGCTCCAGTCAACACCAGCATTTAAAGTTTTCCTGGTTTTGGTGGGGATTGCAGCAACATCCAGGAGGAGAATGAGTCAAAAAGCATGACCTTAAATCTGTGCTTCTGGCAGCTGGAGTATGGAGAAAGGAGCTTGAGGTTGTAGGAATAATTAGTGTTGATGATATGGTATGTGGTAGTGTATTAAAGGCATCCTGTTTCCTATCAAGATCTTAAGGCTTACAAGTTGTTGTGACCTTTATATTATGGTTTCCAGCAGCAGAGAATAAAAGTAAATCTCAGTGTGAAAATAAGAATGGATGTGAAACACATGTATAAACCCTGTCCTTTTTCTGTCTTGCCATAAGGAAGCCAACAGTGAACTATTCACTCTTAACTAGGGCAGCATTTCCACTCCAAACAAAGCTGCTCACTGTGTGTTCATTGCAGCCTGCAATTTGGGAAATACTTTGCTGTCCTTCTTCATTATATGCAAGACATTTAAACACCTAACCACTCTTTTTCTGAAGTTTTTTTTTAAAGTTTCATTAGTCTATTATTGGATACTTAAATGAGAAGGCTACTTGAATAATATTTTAGTCACCTCTATTAGTAACATCTGTAATAAAACTGTGATTTAAAAAAAAATTGTTTTTAACTAGGCAAAATGCCTTTTTAAGCACAGATTGGAAACCAAGAATATTACTGTCTTATCTATAATGAAGTGTTCCAAATAATGTAGCAGGAAAAAGATCTGAGAGTTCCCATTTGGCAAATTTTCATAAGTCTATTAATACTTAGGAATTGGATAGCAAAATAATAGGTTGTTCTTTGTAATGGAGAGAGGTGTAAAGGCTCAATTTTGCAAACATACATGTGTATGTCCTTATATCATTCAATAGAAAGCTGAAATGTTCATCTCAGAAAAACTATCTATATGGCAAAGTTCCAGAATTTTTGCATAGGACAAATGAAGGATAGCTGAGTAAAGAGAATGTTTGCATTTTCTGGCTAATGATTAATTGGATGTGCTGGACAGGTATGAGGTATCAAGTCAGCTTACCTGGAATGCCCTTGTCTGTTTAAATAGAAGCAATTTTTAGGCTCAGTTGATTTAAAACTTTTAACCATGGTTTAGCAGGAATTTACACACAGATGTGTCCTGTACTGTAATGTTTGTTTCCTTTAAAAAAACCTGAAACATGAATAGTTTTTGTAAATCAGGTCTAGGATCCTAAATGTGAGTGCACCACGTATGCAGCTGCACACATGGCTTAGAGCTTCTCAGCTGAATTCAGCCCTAAACACGCTGGGTTTGCTTGTCTGCTTTTCTTTGTAGCATTTAATCAGAGTACCATCAAATCAGTCTCTCTGTGGGATTTGAGTATTAGTGCTGACCCTCCCAAGTTTCTGCTTTGTGATCTTTTGGTTGGTTTAGGTATAGAACATCCGAGCACTGCAGTCTAAAACATATGTGGGTAATGCTGAGGGCAGTTGCAGGTCAGTTTTTTGCAGTGTCCATCTGGTCTTGGGGGAAAAATGAAAAGCCCTTTCCTTTCAGACAACTGGAAAATGGGGAAATTTGGGAAAATGGGATGCAGTTAATAAAATCAAACATTTTCCAAGAATTTCAATGGAAAGTTCTTATGTCAGGTAAATTCCTGGTTTTGCAGTGTTGAGTTGTTCTCTGTTAGGACCATGTAAAAGTGGGCAAATACCAGTCTGTTGCAAAGGCCAGCTGAGCTATCTGCCCTTTGAGCAAGAATCACTGCTTAGCCTCCTTCAGTTTTATACCCCTCACTTAGGCTGCAGATATTAAGGATACAGGACTTTATTTGTCTCTTGCATATACATTAAAGTACGGTGTGATTATATCCACAAGCTGAAGATTGTAATCAGAGTCAAGATACTATCATTAAAGATGCTTTCCTGCTGATTTAATGGGACATTGACTAGTTAGAGCAATATTTTTGGATGGGCTTTAGTCTAAAATAAAATAAAAAAAAAAACCACCAGCTTTTTTAGCCTGATATTTTCAGGGCAGACTAAGGATGCTGTTTAGATCTCTAAACATAAATAAGGTGCTTTAGTTGTTAGTGATCTTTTTCCCTCTAAGAAGTTATATACTTGAAAAATAAAACAGAAACATCTCTTTGATTAAGAACAAAATCCTTTTGATAGTTCCGTGATATAAGTGTATGGTTAATATCAGCAACCACCATCTGGGGTGGTTTTTTTCTTTGAGTAATCTATTATAATGTTTCATTAGCTCTCCTGTTAATTTTTGTTGTTGTTGTTGGCTGCTGAAAACATGCAGTTCTATGAGTTTTGATAATGATGTTTGGTCTCTAAAGGCTGAACCAAAGCAGTTAATGTTACGGGTTCAATACATGCTGAAAGGTCATCTCTTTTGTTTTGTTTAGCCTACGAGCCCCAAGTTTGGAAAAGCAGACTCATATGAAAAACTGGAAAAACTAGGGGAAGGGTCCTATGCTACAGTATACAAAGGAAAAAGCAAGTAAGTGGTATTGGTTTTTTTCTTAATTTTGTGTGTAAATAAAGATAAGCAGAAAGTATCAACTGATGTTGCTGAACATGTACATAGATCCCTATGAATCAAAGTGCTACTCACTGCTAAATGCTTGAGTGAAAGAGGCTGAGACCATTTTGCACAGGTAACATACTACCTTCACATCAGAACTAGATGAGATCCCTGTTAATCTGATGTTTTGTTTGTATTTTAGTGTTATGCTACTTTCTCAATATCTATACCAACTAAATTTTTAGGGGTAAAAGCAGAATAAGCTGTCAGGTCAGTTTTTCTGATGCTCTGAGAGCAATGCTGAATATTTGTGGTAAGTTGTTTGCCTTTCATTTATCATTATTAAAAAGCCTGAATAAAATAATGTGAAGGGAATTAATTGAATTTTGGATGACTCTAGGTTTAGTTTGTTTACAAGAGTTTATTTACAATCGTTGCAACCATTCCACCTCAAAATAATCTACTGTATACATGTCGAATATTTTTTTCATCCACTTTAATATTTGTTATTTGTTGCAGGTTTTTTATCCACAGATGCCTTAAGTGCTTCTAGATTGCATAAAATAATTCAGTAAACACACTTAAAATACACTTCTTGATGTAGTGCTTCCATTGAGAATTATCTTTTGTGAAACAGAGTGTCTTGTGCGATTTCATACATTTAATAAAGTTGCAATAATCACATTTTAAATAATTATGAAGTAGTTCTGAAAGAGGGGTTTGGTACATGTGATATCTTTATTTAAAAACTTCGGCTATTCAGTGGTAGATGAGACAACTTTACCATTCCAGCAGAGACTATCATGACACTCCTGGGACAGAAAAAAAGGAAATATATGCTAACATTTTCCAGGGTCATGAACTTGATTAGGTACGGAAAATTATCTTTTTTTCCCTGAATATTTCTAGTAAATCAGAATGGTGGGTTCCCTCATATCAGTAGCTTTGATATTGATGAGCATAATGACAGCTGATGTGAATAAAAACATGTTCTAATTGTAGAAGTATTTACACTTCTGCCATGCCACTGCAGGTATTGTCTTTCACTGGCAGCTTTCTTCAAGAAAATGCATTTACATTGTGTGGCTAATGATTCAGTTACGCATCTCCATATGTTCCAGACATTATACACATAGAAGCTTTTTACTGGGGTCTGTGTAATATGAGAAAAGAGTATAGATTTCAAGTTGTGTCTTATGACCAAAACCCTTCAGTAAAATCACAGTGAGTATCTGGTGATAGTTATCCCACGTGCCTTGGCTTTCAGTAAGATTGAACTCAGGCAACAGGCTCTCTAGATGTCCCATCAGTCAGCGGAACAGACTGAAAGTTAAAAACAAAGCAGAATTCTTCCCTGAAGCTATTTCATTCAGTGGTGATTTGTGAACACGTTATGAAACAGAGACTTGCCAGAAGTACTGTTTTAGTAGAGCTGCCTGCAGATCTGTAAGAAATACTTCAATGATTTTAATGGTAGTTGAATAATAAATTGAAATTACTGGGCGCACTGCATTCTCCATTGTAAACAGCTAGCTCTGGATAGGTAGTGAGAGTTGTAACACTTATATACAACTTTATCCTGCTGCTTTGTAACATCTTCTGCAAGGTCTTTAAAATGTGTTTTGAAAAAAGTATGTGTAACTAGAATGTGGATAAGAATTCATATGCAGAGAGTGTTTCTAATATGCTATTCCTTCACCTGTTTGAATTTGACGTATTTTTTTTCTACTGAGAATTGAATAATTTACATATTAGCCAACACTATTCGGATTTAGCACCTCCAGTCCAGACTTCTGACTCTTGAACTAGAGAAACAGTTGAATTATTTCACAGCAGGAAGAGGGAAACACTACAAGTTCTGTCTGCTATTTTAAAAGGAGTTGGTTTTTTGAGGTAATGTAGCCTTGTCACCTCTTCTGTCTCCATGAGAAACTGAGGAATGAATCTCTGGCCTAGGTGATATTCCTAAAGAAGGAAGAGCATTACTGCTCTGATGTACTCTCAGGCAATAGACAGGGATGGAGCAAATGGATGGGCCAACATTGGCTGAGCCCCACCCCTGGAGATGTTTAAAAGGTGTAGATGTAGCACTTCAGGACATGTTTTAGTGGTAGGCTTGCCAGTGTTGTGTTAATGGTTGGGCTCAACGATCTTAGTGGTCTTTTCCAGCCTAAACAATTCAATGATCCTATGGTTGAGATGCAAACCTGGCTGCTGCTTTTGAGGCAGATTGACTCTGTTTATAGTTTTATCTAAAAATGATACAGGAATAGATACAGAGGTTTTTTTCTAGCCCCTGATGTGGGTACCTAGAGTGAGACTGTGATATGCATCACTGTATTCCCCTGACTATAGACTCAGTGGGAAGAAATATGAGCAAAATAGGTCAGAAGAGGCTTGTTTATGTTGGTATATGCCCAGTTTGCTGAGGAATTAAGCTCTCATAGCACACTGTAGAATGCAGACACGTGTTTGCACGTGATGGAAGAACTGGGGCTGATAATGCTTGCACACAAGTGGATTTTGGTCAAAACGTTTGAGAATCTCTTTCTCATTTTGCCAAAATGTTTCTGAGATGCCCCCTTAACTGTAGCTGAAAATGGAAAATTTAAGATCAGACTGAGCTGTTTAGAATGATGCTTTGTACTCAGAATTACTGTGCTTAACATTTGTCACCAGCTGCATGTGGCAAGTAGTGGAGTTTGGGTTTTTAATGCATTTCCTGAAATACATTTCAGCTTTTAATATTATTTCCTCTGCTGATCATAAAGATGGAATAAAACATTCTTGATCTTAGCATACTATTTTGAAAGTCTAAAAGATAAATACCTGCCTTCAAAGACACAAAATCAGCCATTCCTTTCCTAAAATTTAAAGTAATGCGTGCAGTAACTTGCTTACAGGACAATCCTGGCTTTTTACAGCTTGGAGCAGGATCAGTATACCCTGATACCCTTTGATAGGAAGCCCTTGTCCTCCTATCAAATCCATTGCTTTTCTGTCTATTTGTAGTAGTATCCCAGGAAAGTGAAATGAAGCTGGCTAATTCCTCTTACTGGATGATGGATTTCTATTTTTGTAGTCAGATAAAAATGAATCCCTAGGGTGAAGAAGCAGCAGAGTGAACAGGACTGTGTTACTGAGGAAAATGAAACAGCATTCTCTGAGGCTGGGCTTTTTTGTTTATAGGAGGAACAGCCAAGCAGTCAATTTTTCTGGCTGACAGTTGCATCAATAGGCAAATCTATCTGATTTCACATGTTGCACATCAGACATGTGTAATGAAATTCATCTTGGCATGTTCATTTTCTACTTTCATTCATGTTAGAGTCTCATATTTTACTTTGTTGTATAAAATCCCAAGTGCTGCCCAAGTGGCATGAAATTCAGGTGACTTTGAAGTGATTTTTTTTAATGTAAAATTTTGGAGAAGTGGGCCAAGTAATTTACTAATAACAGTGTAAAAAGTGATGCAAGTTCCATTGACTCTGTATTTGACTAACACTGGGGGAAATTTGCCATTCAATAGGTGCAAAGCAATAGATGTCTTTTGGATTCCTGTATCATTTCATTGTGTGCTTGAGCTGAAGAAGTGCTGTTTGTCTGTGTATTGACATGTATGCCTTCCTGCTGCCATTGACCTTCTTCCATCCTGAGCTTAATTATGCATTTACCTGAACATACAGTGATGGGATCTGGCTTGTTCTGTGGCACATAAATGTTCATGTAAGTTGTGAGTCTGGAGACAAAGCTGGTGACAGCACAAGAGAGCTGCTGCCAACCAGAACCCCTGATTGCAGTGTGGAGACCTTCCCCTCCTGCACTGGGAACTCTGCATATTGCACTTAAGAGAAAAACCTGTGCTTTTGGCAGTGTTAGGCGTTGGCACGCTTTCTGTCCTCTCCTCCCACTGTGTTCAGTTGCCCTTCAAGGCAAAGAATTAAAAAACGTTACCTTGGCTAAGGCGATGTGATCTGTGACTGTTGCTTGCAAAGCATTTGTTCTGTGTTTTGAGAGGCAAGCCAGTGGTGTCTCCGCTGTGGTCTTGATCTGTTTCTTGCAAGTTCATGTGTTTTTTTTAGTATACCTTTACTGGTTTTGGGCACCTTTACTAAGTTGCACGTGCTCATAGTATTGCAAAAAAGTGTAGAAATTCTAACAGCTCAATCAACATATTTTTTCCTAATTCCCATACTATGAAATTACATAATTTCAATTTATCCCTAGTAAAATACTTGTTCTAATGAATTGAGGTCCTTATCCTTTTTAACTATTAATCAGAGAAATCAGGAGAGTACAGAGCAGAGCACATTAAGCTGATGCTGTCAGCAAGAGCTCAAAGGCTGCAGAGTTAGAGCAGTCCTTCAGTCAAGGTACCTCTCTCATTTCAGTTTGAAATCTCAATTGTTTGTGTTCAAGGTGATTCCAAGATGCCCTTAAAGACAAAAGGTATTTTTTGAGGTAGCCAGGGCATTTGACATTTATGTCCATCAAAGACAGTACCTTTTACTGTTTGCTTGAAAATCAATAGGGAGTTCATGGTACAAAGTGGAGAGAAATTGTGCTCAGGCAGGCATCACACTCTGTGCTGGCTGTGGTTTCCATGCTGCTTGGGGCAGCAGGAAATATTTGAATAATCAGTGAGAACTACCTTTGTTTGCTGTCGGCATGATATATTGTAGTGTGTGTTATGAATATATAGCTGACCGTCATATTTCGTATCTATGTGTGTGGATGGCTGCTCACAAGAAAAAAAAATGGTGTGTGTATTTTGTTTTTTATATTTATGATGCTGAATCTTTCACTGAGGATGACTGACAGGACTAATTGCTGTTCTGACTTTTGTTTTTGAAGTTGCAGGATTTCTTTTACTTGTCGTGAAACCTCCTTGACTCTCTCATTGTCTTTTGTTTTATGTTCAGTGTATTGCAAGTGCCATGGGCTTCAGATGGTCATGCTGCCACTTTTTAGTCATACCCCTGTCTTCACTCTGTGCCCATGTGAGGTGTTGTGCTCACAGGCTCCCTGATATGTTTTATGTGTAACAGTCCAGTTTCTTTTCATAGGAAAGTTTTTCTTCATGTTATGAAGAATTTATTTAGAGCAATTATTTCAAAATTGCTCTGATTCATGTTGCCTAAATGACCTAAACTTCCTTAACCTTTTCTTTATTTCTTGCAAATTGTGTGAAATGAGTGTTCTATAAATTAAGTACTTTTCATGTGAGGATAGCAGATGGCTGGAAAAGGAATACGTATTCATGGATTATGAAAAGGCATTTTATGGTTATCAACTAGAGCTTCCCTTTTGTTTTCCCTCAGTTTTTAACTGATTTCCTGTAGGCAGGATTTTTGTAGGCAGGTCATGACATTGGTTTATAAAGTGTGTACATAAATGCCTTTTTGAAAAATCTCTAGCATTGTAAATCTTTAATAAAAACAATAACTTTGAGTTGAACTATATCCAAAACTAATGATAACTGTCTGTTCAACTAAAATGACAAATGGTGGAAAAAATTATTAAAGTAGTGTAAGTATTAAAATAAGTTACTAAGATTCTAACTAGAATCTTCTAGTCATTGCCTATGTTGATCACTTACTGAGCGAATTTCTCAACATCTAAAAGAAAGATTGGGAAAATTTTCCTCCAGACTTGAATATATAAAAAGAACACTGCAGTATATATGCTGTGCTTTAACCTGCAAAGAAAGAAAGTGTATTTTATTACTTGTCCAGGATTGCCCAAGAAAACTTGGTAGAAAAACTGGGATAGAACAGAGTTATATTAGAACATGGTAGAGTTATTGGATAGTAATTTATTGGCCCTCATGCATATATACATGATTGGAATGGTAGAGCAAACACTGAAGTAATTTGCCAACTAAACGTCATTGGGCACCAATGTATTTTCCAGTTAGCAGGGGGACATTATCTCTTGGAAGATCCCCTGTGACTGTGGTGTGCACAGTTGTAAGATGCCAATTTACTTATAAGTAATATCATTATTTGTCTCCAAATTCTCTTTATGTGAGCATCAGTGGGACACAGAGATAAGAGTCATCTGGAGGAGGACTGGTGCTCGGCATCGCCTTCCTGCTGCCAGTCCCAGGGGATTTGATTCCAGCAGGTGTAGGTCAAGTACAGCCCCTGTGCTTAGATGAGCTGCTGATTAGTTTGAACTGATGTGTGCTGGAAGGTAGGAATGGGGGACCTGGAGGTAAATGCTCACCTGCTCCTGTTCAAGTGAGGGCTGCCACATTGAGACTGCCTTGAGTCCTGTGAAGAACAGAGTTCCTGAGTTACAGTGACAACACTAATTAATAATTTAAATCCGTCTTCTCTCATGGAACTCTTTGATCTTCTGTTTTTCAGCTCTAATAAACATCAGCATTATGAAATATCTTTAATCCACCAGCTTCCTCTAAAACAAGGTAATTTTTGTCTAGGATGAGGTTAAAAGATGGTGGAATTCAAAAAGAGAAATGCAAGGGCTCAGTTAGTCCCTTGAGTATTTACACCATAGGGCTTTAACAGGACTGTGAGTGGCTTTCATAAACTAGAAATGTTAAGTCCTTTTTAGTAAGAAAAATATAATATAAACCATGTTTACACTGAACTGCCTTTTATGATAATGATTAAAAGAATTGTTTACCTCAATGTGGAATTAGTTATTTGTTGGTATAAATAATCAGAGGTGACTAAACCTACAGTGAACGTGCCTCTGTCAGGTTTCTTCAAAGGAAAAGTCTGGCAGAGCCTGGTTTCATTAGGCCCCCATGGTCTATTTGGGGTTTTAGATGTCTGTTTATGACATTAATATCACTATGGAGTAGATATTCTCAAATGTTTGATCATCAAACTTTGAGCTTTTCATGTAAGTGAATAGTTAACAATTGAGAGTTACTTTTCTTCATAAGAATTAGTTTCTTGAAATGTGTATCACAAACTAGAGCATCATCCCAATACCATCTGCTGATTTTTCATTATAGAAATGTTCCTAAGCTTAGCAATTGGCAAAGTTACGAGCTCAACCTCGACTCCAGCCAGTGGTAAAATTCAGTATTAAATAAATAGATTCAAATCAGAGTCGTTTTGTGTGAATTGACTCTTTTAAACGTGTATATTTAGAGCATTTATTTAATCTAAATATATCTGAAGAACTTGAGAAAATAGTGTTGTTGTACTCTTTTGTTCTCTATGTGACATCATCAGCATTATCCCCAATGAAGTCAATTAAGTCATCAGTTACTTTATATTCATCAGAGTTATATGTTCTTAATGATGCATTAAAGGGTTGAATAATTTCTAATCTTCTCTACTTTCTCATAAATGGTCATTTTTAATAAATGTATTTATTTCGGTAACACTGATAGATGCTGTTTCAGAAAATGCAGAATGACATTATATTAGCATTTTTTGTAATATCTGGCCTATTTGTATTTTTTATAATATGCAGACTTTTACTTTATGCCAGTAGAGTAATTTGGACAAATTTTTTCTTTTGCCTACATTGCATATATATTAGAAGAGATTACGTAACATTAAAATGCTGAATTTCCGTAAATTGGAAATCTGTCCATCAGCTGCAGGTGTTTTGCCTAGAGAAATGTAGTTTTGTGTGATAATTAGAGAGGCTTTAGGAGTTCTGTACTTTTCTGAGGGTTTTCAGATGAGAGAGAGAGAAAGAGCGTTAGTTTCGGAGGGAGGATGGGTTGTAAGTTCGAAAATAGGAATTTTTTAGTCAATATTGTCCATATTAGGATCTAATGAGGCAGTTGACAGGACAGACATAAGATGATAAGTGTAATCCTTGACCCAGTGAAGTGTGTTGTTTTGAGAAGGTGTGAAATTGTTTGCTTTGGACAGTGAGTAATAGAGGTGGTTTAATGAATCCTAGATGTTAAAAGAGGCAGCAGTGTTGTCTTTTGAGTCTGCTTGTCAGTTTTTCTGCTTGCATTTGAAAAGAATGAAAATACTGAGCATGCTTTGAATGCTGTGGAAGACAAATATGAAGTAATATCTGGAAGGAATTCTGCTAACCTTATCTGATCACTACTGAAGTCTGCAAAGACAAGTATTGATAAGTTGTAGAGGTAATTTTATCCAGGTCTCCCTTTTTCAATGTTGTTTCTAAGGAAATTGCCACATTGATTTGGCATGGCACTGCAAGTTTCAGGGCAAAATTTCATGACCTAGCTGGCTTGATCCCATGATGCATTGCTTGTCAAAAGGTGGTCCCAGTTCTTCTCATATATTTTCTAGTGTTTTTCAATTTTTATCATGCCTTTCTAATTTTCATTTTTTTTTAATCTGGTTTAGTTCTTTTTGGAAGGGCCAGTTTTCTCTTATTTAAGCCCTCCAAGCAGTCTCACTGTGGAGTCTAGCAGGAACAAGACAAATACAAGATGGTAGCAGGAGTGTGTGGCAGGGATTTAGCAGGAGGAAGACCATACCCTGAGGTAGCCCTTAGCTCACGTCTTCAGCATCATCTAACTGTATCCTGAAATTGCATCAGTGGGAGGATAGTTAAAGGACGTGAATATACACCCTCTCTCTTTAATTGGTACTTCATAATTTTATATGCCCCTGTTTATAGAAAATGAACTGAAAAAAAAAGGTTTTAATGACTGGATAGTAAATGAAAATAAGGAGCCTGTTGTATTATGGAAATTATAGATTGATATATTGGAGATACATAATGGTAAAGAGGAGAATGAAATTCCAGAGGAATACTACTTGAGATTAGTTTGATCACTTTGATAGTGTTGTGTTGCCATGATGTCTAGCAAGATGATGACAGGTACCAATGACAAAGTGGCAATGATAACTAAACAGCACAGCTACCTACTGTGTTTATTTGTGAATTATTTGAAATGAGTTCCATACTATTGCTATTTGTGTTATTTTCTGCTCTTCATGAATCAATGGAATGTTGAACTTTGGATTAAAAAGAATATAATCTACACAATCCTGCATGCTGTTTACCTGTCTCTCTGGCAAAAGACTCCATATCCCTGTTCCCCTAATACCTCCTTGACGTGCTTTTTTTCCATTGTGTTCTTCATTGCCTTCTCTGAACACAGCATTTGTCCTGTTCTTGATCTGCAAAAAGGTCTTGCCTTTCTTACTTAAATTCCTCCTGCACAGTTATTTCATCTGTTGTAAAATATTCAAGTTTTCCAGGTATCTAAGTGATAGGTATATGATGGGTAGGGTGGTGTATTGACAGAGCAATTGAAAACTACATGTGTATATGTGTCATATATATGTCACGTATATGTGTCATCAGACCTTCCACTTCTGCTTTTATGATGGTTTATTCTCCTGTCTGAGCATGACACATGAAGTTACTTGAGGCAAGGCTTATCTTCTTCTGATGCCAGAAGTCTTGTTTAAATCCAAACAAAAAAAATACAGAAGGTAATTATAAGGAGAAATCCAGATAATCCAGTAGGGTTAAGCTGATAATTGCCTTTTAACAGTGACTAGTGGCCTGAGACTTGAACTGGTGCCAGCCTGAAGTACTATGAATAATTGGAAGGTGATGAGTAAACCATCTTCTGGTAACCAGGATTTCTTAAGATGCTCAGAGTCCTTATGCAGTATTCTGATTAGAGCTAAGGAGTTTTTGGAGAAAGAAGAATAATCAGAAGAAACAAGGCAGTAGCCACCCATAACTGAGGTCATATAACTGCAAAAATTAAAAACCACAGGGAGAAGATAAATTCAGAGTTGGTGGGTGTCCATATCATCTTGCTTCAAAAAAAAACAAAGCCCACATCTTCTAGGACCTAGTACAGTAGAGAATTGCCTCCACGACTACAGGAATACAAAGGCTACAATGCTTCCTTGAGTGAGCTTTGTGGCTGTAAAGACTAATTTTGCTCTTACAGAAGGAAATTGCAATAATAATGTTAATTTTTTTTTTTCAACTGTATTATGCCTTTTTGGTAGTTCAACCTCACCATTCCTTATCATACATGGGGAGTCTGTTAAAGTTTCAGAGTATTAGTTTGTTCTTGAGGAGGGTAATGAATATCAGCTTCGTTCAGTTTTTGTGAGATTTTATTTGGATAACCTGAACCAGCTGGATTTTTTTTGCAAGGCATGGAATGCGATTCATGTGGGGTGAAATTTTGACTGCTAGAAGTGAAACCAACCAGACAGATTTTACACTAGAAAAACCTGTTGTGAAGTTTTGTCTCTTGGAGCACAAAATATTTTTAAACTTATAAATGAGAGTCATTATAACCTAAAACTAGCCCAGGCCATGTAATCAGGAATATGCCTCAGGAACAATCCTGCTCTAACAGGAAATGGCCAGAATGACCTAAAAATTATTTCACATTTCGAACTTTGTAGCTTTTGGAGGGCTCTGATTATGTGTGTCATGCAGTAGGAAGGAGGCAATCAGTATAGATCTGGATACACTGCAAGTGGAGTGATTAAGGAAAATCATATAATTTTTCTTTGAAAAATTTAATAAAATAATGGACAGATACTTTATAACCAAATTTTACCATGTGATGCTTCTTACCAAAGCTTCAGTTTAGTGCTGTGATAGAAAGGAAACAGACTGATTCACAGCAAACTGAGATAATTTCTTGGATTGCATCTGAGTGTGAAAATATAAAATTGACATTATGGAAGCTATGAAATGTTTCTGCAGTGGTATAAATGAATCACTGGCATTGATAGGAAGAAATTGGATAAGTACATGATGAGAAACAAGTTCTAGTATGAGAAATACTGGTTTTATGATAATTTTTTTTTTTAATTTCTCCTTCCCCTCCCCTCTTTCCCTTTCAGGGTAAATGGAAAGCTGGTGGCATTGAAGGTGATTAGATTACAAGAAGAGGAAGGAACCCCATTTACTGCTATCAGGGAAGGTATGCATTCACTTTTAGTGATTATCTATGGGGTGTTCTTTTTGTAATTACATTGCACTTCTAATTTCTGTGCCATGCTGTAGTGAATAGCTTGAGAATTCAAATTATATGGTTACATTCTCAGTAGGAGGAAACTTCGGTGCTTCAAAAACAAAGCCTCTAATGTGGGAGTTCTTGTTAAAAAAGACAGCTCTGCCTCTGCTTTGGCTCCTCTTAGATTTACTATACAAACAAGTACTTAGGAGCACTTTTAATGTGGGTGTGAGAAGTCACCCTGGAAGATGAGGGAGCTGTGTAAGATGAGTTTCTTGCCTGCAGGCAGCACCTAAGATGAAGGTAGATGTAATTTTTCATACATACGCAGCATGAAGCAACGACAAGCGTTTCTTGATAAAGGCAATCAAAAGATCAGTGAGCAAAACTACAGGCATCTCACAAGCTGTGTGTAGTTTGAGACTAGGTTTTGTTTGGTTTTCTTTCCCAGTGGACTCTAACTTGCGTGCCTTGGGAATGATTCTTATCTAGCATGCTTGGAGATGCCTGTTAAGCTTTCTGTTCTGCTCCTTTATCCTTCCTTGTCAGCCTCCCGTGGTCCCTAGTGATGGCTGCATTATCTGAGTCTGTCTGTATCGAGCTCCTTTGCAGAAATTGCTGGATATGCCTTCTCTGTGTGGGCCTTCTATGTCAGAAAGTACTAAAAATGAGCCTTGGTAGGGAAATAATAAACACCATCACACCACTGATTCAGACTCAGCTGCAATTGGTAGTGAACTAAAGCAATGAAACTGTTACAGCTTTGAGGGACCTTTTAAAATTGTGCTGTCTTGGCATAATTCCCAAGGTAGGATGAGCCAGGGAGGGACTAGAACATCAGCCTCACAAGGTCCACAGTTGGCCCTGCATGTGAGGTGTGCACCATCATATGCCATATGTCTGGATGTACAATGAGCCCATTCTGGAATGGACTGGCCAAAAAAAAAAATACCCACGTTTCATGTGATTGACACCCTGAAGTTAGAAGCCTTTAAAGCACTGTGGATTTCCATCCCAAGGTTGCGTATTTTAAAGGGGGCTCTTTCACAAAGAAGGGAAAACCATGGGTGGCCAATTTATGAAGGAATTTCTGCAGTTCTTCTGTACTGCTTTGTTTGAGTAACAATTATTGAATGATCTGACATATTTATTCATAATGATATCCATTTTATCTGTGAGCTGTCTGTCCCTGCAGCTGTACCGGGATAACGAGGTGTGCAGAGGGTTATGGGTGCAGCTTTCAATATCTGTAGTGCCGAGTTCAAGTCGTAAAAGCCTGTGTTTCAAATATATTTATGGTTCTTCAGGTTCATAGTTGATATGGTACAGACTTAAAAACAAAACAGTAGATAGAGCTTTCTAGTGCCTTTTTAGTGACACTTAAAAGATTTTTTCAATCTGAGCTTGGTCTAGATGAGAGTTTATAGCACTATAACTGTCAAATACAGTATAATTTGTTTTCCTTCATAAATAGTTTGTTGTGTGAGCTCAGTATAAATAAGTATTCTTTAGGAGCAAGAACAAAGATTTTTTCTATCTGATTTCTTTTTTAAATTGCAAAGTCACACTTGCACAAAAATACTTCTCCCACTGTCATTGGAAAAGTTTCCTTTTAGCTGTGACTAAAACTCTGGTGCTTTAATGTTAGTAGAACAAAGCTCTTGACTAGAAAAGCTCTTGAAATTAATAATTAATACATATTTAAATGTTCATTGTCTCACTGATTTTGATGGGACTACGTGCATCCATTATATTTTTAAGTACTCATACAGGCTGAGACTAGATCTGGAGTATTAGGCTAGTGAGAGAGTTTTTTCTTGTGTCTTGTAGACCTTTGATTAGGTGGGGTCAAACTTGGGTTATACATTATTTTTTTTTGGGGGGGGGGATTTCGTAAATGTAACCCTGTCTCCTAGGTAGTTGAATTTCATTCAGACCTGTAGGAGCCACCTGTAGAAATACAGTCTTGTGTGTTTTATATTATGTAGAAGTCACTCATACATGATGTGTGAAATAGGAAGGGGAAAAATCTCTGTTTAGTCAGGCTTTGACTTTTTTCTGTTGTTGGTTTTGATTTTGTTAGAAACAAATATTAGGACCAGAAAAGTAAGGAAGGCTGAATTACAAATGTAATTTTCAGAAGATAACCTCCCTGATGTTGTGCCAGGCCTGTATTATTTGACAGTAACAACTACTGCTGTGGATTTCACCAGCAGGACCTGAGGAAGCTGTTACTTTTGGTCGCACCTACTCTGTCTTGGACATACTGGGCTCTGTAATGCAACCGTGCCTGGTGTCAGCTACATGGGTGGGGGAAAAAAAAAAAGAAGGAAGAAATGCTTCTTTGAGCTCTTGAAATTATCTGAGAAGTTTGATATGGAAAAACAGCAAGAATGGGACTCTGTGCTAGGCAGGTTTTTCTTAATCTTCATTGGATGACTAGGGCTCCAGGCCTGTAATTCAGACCCGGACAAGTAGAACAAGGACAAATACCGCTGAAGATGAGATCAACTTCTAATTTCAGTTATCTGAGGAGTAGTGTTCCCCTAATGGAAGAATGCATGTTTGGTGGTATGAGCCAGAGGTCTGTTGGAGGGCATTTCTTTCCAAACTTTTTCATAATGGAGAAACCAGGCTGGGTTTGACCTTGACTTATTCCTTATTTTCTAATTTTCCATAAATGCAAGGCAAATTCAGGCAAAAGTCTAGTTAGCTGTAAATTAAAACTACTGTAAGTAAATTGTTTAAGATTTCTCATGGTTTCTTGAGTGAAAGAAAATAGCATTCCTGCTCGGTGCTCCTAATGGGGATGCTGTGTGATGTTAATTAGGGGGAAGTTAGTCTGAAATCGAAAAGAAGTGGTCATGCTGAGGGAATTTTGTAGCTGTCTGTGTACAGGGAAGCATATTGTTACTGTTGTGACAGCAACAGAATGAAGTGCAAAGAAAAACAATGCTATAAAAGAAAAAGACTGGGAGAAATAGGAAAATGCAGGATTTAAATATGGAATGTGTGACTGCAGAGACAAGCATTAACTTGGTTGAAACAAAAAGTGGAAGGCAAACTTAAAAAAAAAAAAAAAAGAACCCTAACCAAACAAAAGAAACAGTGAAGTTGCATAAGAAAAATCATAGTTAATGCCTGGGGGAGGTTTAGCTGAAACTTCAGTTAAAGCTTATAAAGTAATTCTGCTTTTATAGCAGATATGGGTTTGTGTCTTTTACCATTCATCAAAGTTACATAGGTGAAAGTAGGTAAATGTGACACATTTATTGGTGCTGTTCAGCTCTCTATTGAATTCCTAGAACAAAATTTAGAAGTAGCCTGTGCTAAATGTTCTTTCAACTTGTCCTGAGTCAGATGTACCAACTTATTGCATGCAGTTTACACGATGTTTCCCTCTGAATTTAATTTACTTAGTCTGAGATAATCTAGTTTACCTTTGAAAAACCTGAGAGAAAAAAAAAAAAGGAAAAAAAAGATAAAAAAGCCCAACTGATTCCAGTGCCTATACCTGAGTGTATTAAACATTTTATTTGATTTTCTGGTCACATATATGTGAGTGGTGCAGGCCACTGTTGTGGGCTAAATGTGCCTTCAACTGTGATATCTGAGATACTACAGAGTCTGAAAGTCATTTACATGCTATTTTCTCATTTAAAATAAATTCCGTAGAATTCAGATTAGCAAATGATTTCTTTTCTGGTTTAGTGTAGTTGCGGTTTATTCTTTTTTATGTAACTGTTTATCAACTGTTCAGAGATGTTTCAGCATCACACTTGAAGTATGATTAAACCCACTGCAGCCAGCAGAAAAGTTCACTGACCTTAACTTTTATCTCAGATATTTCATTCCCTTTATTTCCTGTAGTATCATATGTTCATCTAGGCTAAATACTGAACTGTGCGGTAGATTCTAATTCTTGGAACAGCGTGATTTACAATTCTATAGTTATCTTTTTTTACTTCTGAGTAATAATATTGCTCATATCCAGCATGAAAAAGATTTTGCTTTTTGGATATGTATGTAGACAAACAGCCCTTGGCTTTATTGGCACTTTGCTTCTGAGGTTACTTTGCTTACTGTGTTCTTGGGCAATAAAATTCTTTCCTCCCCATCCTAATTGTGAAAACTTTTTTGCACTTGGTTTTCATTTTCCACCCTTGGAAATATTGCTATTTGCTATAGTAATAAAACTCTATTCCAGTGTTTTTAGTATATGGTAATGTTTCATTTCCCACAGGTCTAGATGAATTTTCAAAGTGTCATCCAAGCCAGGCATGTTTTGTAGGTGTTTTGGTACTTTTCCATTTAAATGGCACAATTGGGCCAATTTCTTTATAATAAATATTGTATTTACATCTTATAATTCATAGCTGTTTGTACGAATTTTTGTTTCACATTTAAAAGTGCTCAGGTGATAGGCGGTCTCTATCTTTGATTTGGCAGTTGCCCAGATAATAATTTTCCATCTACTCCACTGTCAAAGGCTGTGGTTTTCTTGTGACATATAGATAGCAGCATGCAAAAGTAGCACATAAGTGCTTAGGAGGCAGTCCTCTCTCTTGCATTATAAGATTACAAAGAATACAGGATTTGCTTAATGAATTTCTTTAATTTTTAAAGAGCAATTCATCAGGCATACTGAATAAATTTATTTTGTGACTTGAGGGAGAAAACCTAGTGCACTTGAGTGCCACTACAGAGCATGGAGGAGAGATGCTTAACTCTTGGCCACAGAAGTCTTCAAGGTTTCAGGCTTGCATTTTATCTCACTGTGTGGTAGGAGTAAGTCTAGAGGAGGCCACTGAGATGATTAGAGGGGTACAGCAGCTCTCCTGTGAGGAAAGGCTTAGAGAATTGGGATTGTTCAGCTGGGAAAAGAGAAAGCTTCAGGGTGACCTAATTGCAGCTTTCCAGTACCCAAAGGGACCCTACAAGAAAGATGAAGAGAGACTATTTACAGGAGCATGTAGTGACACGACAAGGGGGAATGGCATCAGACTGGCAAAAAGTATGTTTAGATTAGATATGAGGAAGAATTTCTTTATAGTGAGGGTGGTGAGGCCCTGGAACAGGTTATCCAGAGAAGATGTGGATGCCCCATCCCTGGAAGTGTTCAAGGCCAGGTTGGATGGGGCTTTGAGCAACCTGGTCTGGTGAAAGGTGTCCTTGCCCATGGCAGGGGGATTGGAACTGGATGAGCTTGAAGATCCCTTCCAACCCAAGCCATTCTATGATTCTACGAGAAACAAAAAATAAAATCCTGAAAGAGTCTGTAAGAAATAAATTAGAGTTTGCCTTTGGTCTCCAGGACATATATAATTTTATATATTATAAGATTATATATTATTATATATAATTATATTTTATTATAATATATGTTACATTATTCCCCAGGACATATATTTATAGCAGACAGAATTTCTGAGGTTGGGAAAGTTTTCTGAAGCCTCCCTTTCTGAAATTGTCCGGCTGGAGGGGCTAAATCTTCACAAAACCATTCTGTGGAAAATTGAAACGGAGTAACTGCTAAGAAAAGAATACAAGGACAATCAGCAGTTTGCCAAGAGATAGCTCTTACCTAAGTAAATGTGTAATTTATTGTTCCTAACAGGTGCACAATGGAAAACACTGCTTTATAGTAACAATACTGCACATGATGTAAAGCAGCTGTGTTTCTGTATTATCCTAGAGAAACAGCACCTGTACCATCTATGGAAGAGCTCCAGCAAATTGTGTTTTTACTGAGTAGATGTAATTCTTGTGACTTCATACTAAATTATTACCTGAGTTACTGCACACACTTCCCAACTCAGTGATTTTTGACTGATATATGGCCTAATGATCTTTACAACACTTAAGTCAACAAATGACCTCATGGCACTAGTTAGATTACTCTCTGTGATAAGCCTCCTATTCATTGTATTAGAGTAGGTCCAGAAGGTTGTATGCTGTAGGTCAAGGGCACAGTGAAACAATATCTGC
>VXAY01012530.1:2833657-2927453 GCA_013399855.1 Oxyruncus cristatus | reverse complement strand
TTTTTCTTAAGAGCCATTGGTTAATCTACTGGTAGAAAGGAAACGTGAAAACTGCAATCAAAATCCTGTCTTCGTCTTCCAGTAAAGAATAAATTATTCTTTTTCTCGGAAGTTAAATCATCCACTTACAAAAAGCAAACCTATTAATTTTATGCAGCATTGGTTTTTTTGGGGGGGAGGGGGAGCTTTTTTTTTATTTTT
Source organism: Oxyruncus cristatus (assembly GCA_013399855.1). Lineage (NCBI taxonomy): Eukaryota > Metazoa > Chordata > Aves > Passeriformes > Cotingidae > Oxyruncus > Oxyruncus cristatus. The sequence goes on along the minus strand of VXAY01012530.1, from coordinate 2,927,252 downwards.
TTTTTATTTTTTTATTAAGGAAGCTTGACAAGTCCTTTCTTTTGAGTGATAGGAGTTTGGAGGACTTTCATATTTCCTTCATAAATTCTAGTCAAGAAATCTAAACTTCCATAACTGAAATGCCTAAAAGCTTCATATGTGTTTGGCTCATCAAGCCTTAGGGAACTTCAAGAGATTACGTTCGAGATGATGGAGATGTAACTATTCTGAGAATACTTGTCACATGATTTACTATAGGGGGTTTGTGTCTTTATGTTTTTAGAGTCTGAGGACAAGTTCACTCTCCCCAAAAGCCACATTGCTTTGGAGCAGTTAAGTAAATAAAGAAAGGGACAGTAGCTTGGCTGGTGCTTGGGGAACTTTTTTCCTTGCCTGCGGAGTTGGCAGAGCTGGTGCCTACTGCAGGCTAAATAGCTATGGCTCAATTAACTGTAAAGTCCCTGCAAAGCCAGTTCAGCTTGTAGTCGCAACAGCTTTGGTTTTCAGTGTTGTTAAAAATAAAATGCGCAAGCCAAGAACCCCTGGGACACTGTGTCGTTGGATATTTGAGGTCAAGAAGTATTCAAAAGTAAGAGACTCCAGCAATTTTTATTTCTCTGTCTGAACTGTTTCTGCTGTGGTCATCCTGTGGCCTTACCCAAACTGTGTGCTTCCTCAAGATAAATTAGGAATACAGGATTTCCAAATTAATTGAGGTTGGGCTTCAAAAACTACAGGGCATTTGGAAAAGGATGTTCCTGGGACATTTTTTATGAAATGAAGTCAACTTTTAAAATTTCCAACACTTTTGGATGTCACTTATTATTAAATACCCTCTCACAATGCAGAGAAATGTATGCTACTTCTTCTTGATTAATAATATAAAAATTTCCTTCCATTTCTGCAGGTTTTTTTCTGAGCATTTTTTTGATACTGAGATTTTCAACTATGTTTCATTTTTTCTTTCTCCTGCCTATGCTTTTGCATATGTCTAAGAGAAGCGTGTTAGATGTTTGGTGATGTGATTATGAAGCTTGGAAGCAGCAGGATTTTTCATCTTTACTATGCTTTCCCTCCTGCTGTTCTCCCCAGCCATGACTGGCTGCTAATTTTTTTTTTTATTGATAGTTATCATTTGCTTTTCCCTGAATGCAGTTGGACTGGCTGGCTGTAACAGGTGAACTAAACTCCTGGTCATGTCAGATGAACGTGAGAGAGCCAATAGTTGTCCAATTTCATATAGAGTGCAAGTGGTTACTATGATATTATTTTTTCTTGCTTTTCAGTGTTTACAAATTGCACTGTGCTACTTTTTCACTTCTTTTTAGCAGACCAAATGAAAGCTTCTGTCCATGTAGGGTCCTCAGAAACAGTAGAGATTGAAAAAGTCTGTCCTGCTTATTTCTTTGTACCTTGTTATTCATAGGCTGAGCATAGCTTTTCCTTGCCCCCCCTTATTTTTCCCCCTTTAACAAATTAGTGGTTTTCTCAATTAGAAACCCTTCAGGAGAGATGGGATTACATAAATGCGGCATAAATTATGGTGTTTCCCTTTGAGAATCATTATATAAATTTTAAACTCTATAATGAACTCCCATCATGTGGGAAAAGTGTCACGCTTCTCTGAGAAGTACAAATGCAAATTCCAAATTATCCAGCTTCATAGCGCTAAATCTGTTCCACAGAATATTCCATTCCCTCTGTCCTACTCCCATTCTCCCTCCAGTATTTTAGCTGTAGCCTGCTGAGATGGAAAACAGCTGTATAAATTGAATCTTCATTCAGTACTTTTGATATGCAAGCTGTGACCCTCTTCTGGCTTCTGTTCTTGAGCACAGTTCAAGCAAGAAAAGAATGGTGTGAGACTTTGATGATTTCTTTTTTTAATATGATCATTTTGCCATCAAGAATTCTTTCCTCATCGTTGTAGTGTTAGCTTAATCACAGACCTTTCAGGCTCTGCCCTACTTCCACCGAAGAAGTTGTCTGTGCATCCTCAGTGCTCACATGGAAGGTGTATTAATGGCTCTTGTTCCAGTGCTGGAAGGTTACAAATCCATTAGTTCAGAAATGCTGTTGAACCCTTCTCAGAATGGCATTTGCTTACAGTTTCCTCTGCTCTGAGTTTCAGGGCTCTCTGACCTGGCTTTTGCCCCTGCTGAGGCTTTCTGCTCAGAGCACTTTTCTGGTGCTCAAAACCCGTTTCTTCTCTTCCTTATTTAATGCAGGAGTCAGAACTGTTGCCTTACAGATTCTGGGCTACTGCTCTCACTATCCCTGATAGTATGACAGGAAGGGTAGAAAAACATGACAATTACAGCATATGGAGGATATAAGGAGGGTGGCAATCCCATCTATAAGTCATACAGAAATCTTATGCAGTCCTCATGACTTTCTTGTTTGAGTGGAAGTTGTTAAGTCAGTCTTTTTATGCTGTATGCAAATTCAACCTCCTCCTATAGCACATTTTGCCACCATAAAATGTAGAGCTAAGTTAATCCTTCTCCACGGATTTCTTTTTACTCTGTGACGATACCCCAGTTGGAGTGGATGGAATTGGTGATACAGATACCATTTTCTTAGTATGAATGGAGATGATAGCAAGTGATGGCATGTTTCATTTTCAACTGCTTAGAGACCCTAAGGCACCCTTCAAAGTACCAGTATCTTCCATGGCCACCTGGTGAAATAAAAATTTGATACCATCTGGTGTTGAGGCAGAGAAATGTCTCCTGAACCTAGCCAATTCTTCTAACTGTTTTTTCTTTGTTATATCTCACTTTTGCGAAAGGAATAATCTAAACAACAATACCATTTTGCCTTGTGGTGAAAGTAGGAACTTCAAATCCACACAAAATCATTTGCCTTTGTCAAGATCTCCTGGTGTTTTGTGTGTTTTTCCACTGCTGCCTTCTGGACTTTGAAAATACCTGGGCGAGGTGGCAACTCAGTGCTTGAACTGGTTTGGTCAGCTTGAGTTTTATCCATGGTCTTTCGAACATATAAAACTAGTAGATGACTGTTGTATCTCAGCAGAATTGATTTCAATCTTGGGTAAATGCAAAATAAGGATGTTAGAAGGTTGTGTGGATTCCTGGTGTTACATCTCTCCCCTTTGAAGGATACATCACTACATATGTGGAAAGAAGTGTATGGGTGCGTATGCGTATTTTACATGCATGTGTCTCCTGTGTGTCTTTAAGACTTAAAAAGCCAATTAACCCTGTCCCCCAAAGAACCAAATCCTTTCTGAAGGGTGCTTACTGTCTTTGATCAACTCAGAGAATGTCTAATGTGAGCTGGACTTGAATCTGCATCTAGATAAAGATAAAATTCTTCCAGTGAAAGTTGTCACAGAAGTAATGTCTAAGACGTGTGACCATCTTCTTGCTACTGACTTCTGTCATCATTCATAAACATGATCAGAACAGCTTTGTGTGCTTTTAATGCAGAAAGTTCATGAATGCATTATCCTAATTCTCCTGTTGCGTGTCTTTTCTTTTCCTCCTTTGCGGGTTTTTTCTGTTTCCTCACATGTTCCTTTTTTCCTTTGGTCTACCTGCTGTCAGATGCTGTAGGCACAGTCATCTGGGTGAGACCGTTCCTTCAGGAGACAGCACTGCACCTTTTCCTCTCTTGTATTTTTCCATAGCTGAAGATTGTGTTGCAAAGATTTTAGTTCAATTTTTCCTTTTTTGCTGGGAGAGGTGGGAGATTTATCATTCAGGAATTATATGGAACTGAAATAAATGCTTCATAAAGTGATTTCTTCTTGCAGCATGGGTGGAGTTACTGCTTTCAGGCTTTATAATCAATATGAAGAGAGTAGCATTTCAAAATTAGAATTTGACCTTTACTGTCTTCTTCAAAGCAATGAAAATGAATATCCACATTATTTTACTTCTGAATGTTCCTCCTGAGTAAGCAATATTAAAAAAGAAGCTGATAATATATCGCATTTTTCTGCTGAGATGAAGGGGAACTGGATGGTTCAGAGACAGGTAATAGGATATTGTGACCTTCCACCTCTGACCCATTTATTGAAATACAAGCCATGGCTGTGGAGTCTCTAAAAGTCATCACTATGGGATATACAGTTCTAGAATCTGGAACTTTGTATTTCTGAATTTTTAAGGTTTGAGCCACTTGTCACAAACTTCCACAGCTCAGCTGGCAGCAGATTTAACTGGAGCCAACTGAAAAGTGAACTTACAACAGAATGAATGGAGGAAACATTGTAAATAAGGATATTTTAGGTATGCTAAACTCAGTGATTTGTATCTGTTTTGATCTGATATAGCTTGTTTGTCATCTGTGTTTTGTTATGCTTGGTTTAGAGTTTGTTTAATCCATGTAGACCTGGTATTGACCAGTTTTCTTTGACTTTTAATTTGGGGTGTTGGGAAGGGGTTAAAGCAAATCAAGATTCTGTGAATTTTTCTCTTGAGGAGATACTCAAAACTTGCACTATCAATGACAGGTAATTTATATTATTTAACTTTTTGCTCTGGTCCTCATGTGGAAGCTTCCTAACATTTTTTTTTTTGTCTGTAGGTAACTTAAGCTGACAGTTAATTCTTTGAAGCCCATCTTAGTTGTACAGCTCAGGTAATTAGATCCGCGGGTTTTATTTAGACTTAATTATCAGCTGGTTTTCCCTGAGCAAAAGCAATCGAGCAAGTGAAGAAGGTGGTAGGAATCTTGGTGTGCCAGCGTGCTAGCTTTGCAGACAGGGTGATGGCACCGGCTTCCATTTGAAAATATTCTCCCTTCTCTCATATATCCTAAAACTTGAGAGGACAACAGAGCTCCAGTTACTGTGATAGGTTAAAACCAGCTAATAATAACACAAAAAAAGTAAATCAAAACTGCTTGGGATGCCCTAAGATCCTTAAGATCCTCAGATCCTAGTATATAGAATTTTAATATAGCTTTCAACACTTTATAACTAACCACCCTTTGTCACCCTTTGTGCCAAATTCTTGAAATTCTGTTTAATGTTCTTTTTCAAGGAAAGATTTTAGCAAGAACATCCAATCTGTTGAAGATGTGCCTAAAGAACACAATATACACATTGTTTGATATAACTTTAGACAAAACTATCCAGAAGGCTCAGAATTGTTGAAATGGTTCCAAGTGGGAAGGGACGTGCTGATGAATAGGAAGATATTGAAGGGGTCGTAGAAGACCACTGACTCAAAGCAGGAAGTCATGCCTAGGGGAGGGCCTGAGGGAGGTTCAGGGGATGGACAGTTTTTGGGGCCATGATGTAATGGTTAGATATGATAATTAGCCAGTATTATAAAATTGTGACAGCTATTCTGTGTGTTTGTGCTAAATGTATTTTATGCACATTAATGCCTTAATTAAAGACCTGCTCTATACCTTACTTTACTAAACTGTCCACAGAATTTTTTCTTTGATTCTAGGCAACACTTGCAAACTGGAAAAAAAAAAAAAAACAAAACAAAGCTCTGACTGTATTTTGAAGCTTTAGTTTAGAAACAGTCAAAATTGACATACTTTTATGTGGTCCAAATATTCCCAAAATTTTATAACTAGAAAAAATATAACGTTCTCTACTTTGTGCACATTTCACACACACACTCTCTCACTCACTTCCCTTTCCCCCTCTTTCTTTGAAATCCAGGACGCATGCTTGCTCTTTTGTGTGTTGTGAGGGCTCAAAAAATGTGTTTAATAATGGCAAGAAAATTTTCATACAAGCATTTGCTGGATTGTGTAAAGGTTTCATTAAGAAAATGAGAAGACATGAACCCCAACCATTTAGCATATTAACCTCTGGACAAGGTAAAAGTTTGCTTTTTTTGTTGTTTCATTTCTGGTTTTCTCAGCGTGGCAGTGCCTACACTGCCGCCGTTAGGAAACTGCCAGTTCCTGAAGGGGCATCTAACTCAAAATAAAACCCAGCAAGTTGTAGGCCCATTGATAGAAAGAACTTTCACACTTTTCTAGGTTACTCTATGTATTTGTAGTTCTAAAAGGTATTTTTCAATTTCCAATTACGTGTTTCTCAGAAGGTCTTGGTTATAAAGCTGACATGGTTGAAATACTGGCTTTGCATCAAGGTTTCTAACAGAATTAGCATTTGAATCATTTGAGGCCCTATTCACAAAGCAGAGAACTATTTGCATAATCAAAAATGCTTTATTTTGCATGCCAGTGGAGAAGCTAAGGGTTGTAGCTGAGGCTCACAAACAAAATTCAGGTGATCACATTGATGTATGTCTGTGTGCTGCTGTCTCTCAGTCTTGCTTGCACAAATTAGTACAAATCTATATAAAGGCAAAAGAAAAGGTTTTGGAGCAGTGTGTAGTCTCCAGTAAAGCCTGATTAAACAGGTTTGGCTTAAGTTATCAGTGTAAGGATTAGCTGGACTTCCCACTCTACCAAATGTGGATGAGTTTTGGGGGACTTGTGCAGTTGGGTTGTTGAAAGGCAATGGATGTGTTTCTAAAAATATGCTCTGTAAAAATTTATGAGCTTGAAAATTGCTCCTTATGTTGAGGAGGTCAATCTAAGTATCCTGTAAGAGTGTGTACCTGTGGATAATGTGTTCAAGACATTAACACCTTTCTGTTGGATTTCTGCCAGTACTCCAAGAGGTGTACAAATTAAATTAATTTATTTAAAAATATACTAATTAAAAGCTTGAGGTTTAAATAAGAAATAAAAGAAAGTGAGATTTAAAGTAGGTTAAAACCATCTTCAATAATAGGTATGTTCCTGAAAAAATAATATGTGGTTTTGAGCCTTCAGTAGGACAGTATGAGCTTTGTGTTTGTGTTAAATTCAACTTACACTGCTGGAATAAAAGTATTTCTCAGAGTGCATCTAGATCTGGAAACTAGACTGGAAATTCCATTCATCTCTATTCTATAAAATTTTAGGTTTCCAAATACTCCAGAGTCTAAGTACACCACTAAGAGATGTCCCTTTCTGTGCACTGCTTTGGAGCTGTCAGCAAAAGGTGGGTTTTACTCTGGTTCATAACCCACGTTCTCTGCAGAGTTTGCTGTTTTTATGGTTGACCGAAGCGCATAAATTTTAAGTAGTTCAGCTCCTCATTCGTTTTAATTACAGAGGCCATTAACCTTGTAAAATCATTGACAATTATAAATCTACATCTTTGGGAATTATGTAAACAAGTTTATAAAAGCTCCTGAAGTGAAATGAAAATCAAACTGTATACAAGGACAAGGTTTTATTAACCTCACTTGTTAAAGACCAACAAAATGTTGGAAATATACCTGCAGATAATCATACACTCTTTAATTACAGTGACACCACTGCATTTCCTATGCCTGTGCAGCACTCATTGTATGGTTAAAGACACCTTCAAGATACAGATATGCAACTGTAGTTTCTTCTCAAGTAAATGGTTCTTAATATTTTACATGTAGTTTATTGTGGTCAGAGAACTTTGGGAGAGGAATGTATTTTACTGCCTCAGACCAGGTTGGTTTATCTGTGGACATCCTGTCAGTTTGTTTCAGATGTTATCAGGCTGTCATATGTAAGCATCCTAACCAGCTGGGGGAGAGGCCTTTTGATGGACCTCTTGGAGACTGTGATCTGTCATGGCTGGGTTGCTGAGCCCTAATTAGAAATAAATGAGTAGTGTTCCTGTGCCTGTTCCATGGACTGATCTTTCCTTTTTTTGTTTGGGAATGTTTCTGTTCTGTTTGCATAAGGCTAGTGCTATTTGAAATACTGAACTGGGTTGTGTATTTAATGTTTAGCCTCGTGAATGTTAGCACTTTGGTTGACACTATTTTAATATCAATATCTGAACTGGGATGTGCTCTTAGAGGTTTTGATGTAATCAGTTCTTGATTTTTAGCCAAAGCTTTCTGGTGTGTGTTGGAACAGGGATTTAGTATTCCTCATTTATCAATTTCCCTTAGAGGTGCAGTTTACTGTGGCAGAATGTCTGATTTAACATATACACTAAATAGCCCTGATGAAGGAGGAAAGAATTTCATTAGTGCCTATGAGTACTTGCTTCTGTCCTGATTCCTGTGACCTTTTTTAGGTCAGATTGTTTTCCTTCAGCAGAAAAACTCGACTCATAAGAATTTAGTGACTTTGTTGAAGTCATTCTTTGATTTACTTGGGATGAGGTGTTGAGGCAGCAAATCACTAGTAACGAGCTCCAAGGACTTCACAGTGCTTGAGAGCTCTGTTTTCTGGCACACTAAGACGTTCTCACTTTAGTTGTAGAAACTAAAAATGTTTTTGCCCTTTTGCAGTATCTCAAAATACTGTTGCAGATGAGCTGTCTTCAAGAGGTTGCTCAGAAAAGGATTATTTAGAGCAACATGCATTCTACGGACTTTCAGAGGTTCAGAAACTGCTTCAATGCAGTTATGGTATTGCCATATTCCTAAACCTTGTCTTATGTGCGTGACGTTGTTTACACCGAACTTAAACTGCTGTGCAGTTGCTTCCAAACTAAGAAGTCTTTAATTTCTTTTTTGCAAGTTTGTTTGGGTTCAGTTGGTGAGGTGGCAAAGTCCTATCTTTGACCATGTGATAGTGCTGTATTTATAAGGAGGTTATATCCAGTAATATCTATGATGTTCAGGTCCGGTATTAGCAACATTGACACTGAGTGCTCTGGTCTGGTTTGTGCTTGGTCAGATCAAGTTAACAACTAAAGTTTGATTTTTCTCCTTGCTTGGTTTTTGCAAGTAGAAAAGAGCTCATCAGGTGGAGTTTCTGCTTCACTTATTGATTCAGCCACTCAACTTATTAGTATTCTATTTGTTTTGCCTTTCTAATTGAAAATGGAAGTTATAGAGAAATACAGTCTAGGCATGTTGTTGTTCTTCTAGATGCTGCTGCTTGCTAAGGTGCCCTACTTGTTTTCTGTTCCATTTCTCCTCGGGAACAAGGACCTTCACGTCTCATGTGTTTGGTTAACAAGTCACTTTTGTGTTTAGCTATAATAATAAGCAAGAAAGATTTGAAGAGACAGACTAAAGAATTGTCTTTTTCTCTAGGCTCATGTACTGTGTGAGATGATGAACCAAGATTTAAACTCTTGGGTTTTGGTTTGGTGCCTTGTCCTTAACCTTGAAGTGAAAGTCCCCTTGTGAAACTGTTTTTTCAGGTGGTAATTTTCATTGCAAAAGTGTAAACCTCCCCATTTGTGCTTAGTTTTGGTTGGGTTTTTTTCTGGTATCAACAGAGTTTAAAGCTCTACATGCATTGTCCATGCATTTTTGTGCCCTTTTCCTTCTTGTATTTCCTCTAGCCTTCTTGCTCCCCTTTCTACTGTGCTCTGTTAGCCTGGAAGAAGACTGCCCCACTGGAACGCTTGGCACTGTCCATACCTGGGCAGCAGCACAGAGGAGAACTAGGAGAAACGAAGGTTAAGAATAGTTGTTGGTGTGAGGATCTTAGGAAGAGAATTACAACTATCACAGTGGGTCTGGAAGAATGCAAATTACAAAGGGCATTCAAAGCAGTACACCAGGTGTAGAAAGCAGTGATGGGAAGATGGGAAGTGTTGGTGACTTTGGCTGGTCTCAGCCGGGAACCTATGGCATCGAGAGGAGGAGTCTACTTGGACAGGGCTAGCGCTTCCCACCCTTTTTGTTATTAGCAGGCGTGAAGAGGGGGGGAGCAGAAATGGAGCACGGGACTTGGAGATGCGTTCAGCCAAAGACAGGTTTGTGATTGTGATTTTGGGGAAACTATCAAAATAGTTCTGCTGATGACACTGTCCCATCTACAACTGATGTTGGATTCAAGACTTCTTGTCTCAAATTTCTTCTGCTTCTGACATTTACCTGAATGTTTAAGCACACTCAGGGAGGATGGATTCTCTGGGAGACTTACCTGCCTAAGTGCAGCTTTAAAGTACAATTTTCCATTGACTAGATATAAACTTTGACAAATTGGAAAAATTTTCACAGAAACCAGAAAAAGAATTTCCTTGACCTGAAGTGCAGGTTTTGAAGGCCACCTTTCAATGAATGAGTTCTGAGAACTGTTTGAAGAAAAGGTCAGCAACATTAAAGAGCATATTTTTTCTCTAGTCCTGTCTTGGAAAAGGCTGACCTGTTTTGGCTGGAACAAACACTGTTAGACACCAACTTTAAAAGATGATTAACCATTTGGTTAAAGTTTTTGTCAAGGCAGTAGTGTCATCTTAGAGGAATGGGTACTTTAAGAAGCAGTGCTATCAATGTTGCTGCTGTCATTGTTAATTACTGTGACTCTATAAAAAGAAATTTATCTGGAAAAGCAAACAGTAAATTGCTGTAATTATAATGATGAATGACACAACAGGATCGAAGAACAGTATATTTTCAAGGGGGCTGGATGTTTTATATCTGTATGTAGTAGACAGACAAGCTGTTGACTGTTGAGTTGCCCTTTAAAAAAAAATTCTTACCACCTGTGGTGTTAATGGGTTATGCTCGCAGATCCCTTTAATGTATTTTCTCACATTTCTTGAATGTGCTTTAATTATGTTGTTGCTCAGAATGCCTTCCAATATGATTAAATCCATAATCTGATTGGTGCTGTGCATCTACAAAGGTAATTTTGAATTTTGAACTAGATTATTATGGGTGTGTTTTTAGCAAATGCAGAAGGATAGAAATGACTAACTTACCTCAACTACATCTTCTCTAAACATCACTTAACTTTCATCACCCTGTCCCTGTCAGCTATGGCTGTCAACTCCACGAAGCTGAGACATTCCTTCAGCCTATCTTTTCTGTTCTAGCACCTCTCCTATGCTCTCTGAGGGCCAGCTGCTTTTTAAAGGGACTTACTATCTCTTGCTTAAAATAAATTTTTTGTCCTTTAAAACACAAATTTCCAAGTTGAACATTGCCCACAAGATTTCAATAAGCATATGCTGCTCTAGACAGTGACATGGTAATAACAGGTCTTCACTGTCATTTAAATGTAAATTTGTAAAGTTTGCAGTCATACTGTTTTAGATTCAGTTACAATCCAGGGTGAATAAAGCAAAAATCCTGGGACTCCCGGTTTTCTGTTTCCTTCCCATTGCTGGCACCTTAAATTCAGGTAACATTGTTGTTAGGTGCTATGAACTACAAGAGTAAATTACAGTTAAATGACAGGGTGAGAACCAAAACAATACCCAGAGACCTCAAGGCAAAGGCAGAAGGAGGATGGCATATCTGTACCTTGTGAACTGATAGGGCATTTACATGTGATAAGAACACTTAGAACATATTTTCAGGTTATGTGCCTCCAAAGTGGATGTCCAGCACTGTCAGCACCAAAGGGCTTTGCTGTTGGTGGTAAAGCATGGAGGTCCATTTCCAATATAATCTCTTTCAACTGATTTAGTCTGGAAAAAAATTTAACCTTCACTGGGTTTTTCTGCCGCACTGTCTGCAAGCTTGCTTCATCCCTTTTTTGCTTTTTTCATGTTGGAAATTAGTTTACAAGTTACTTGAGGGAATCTTGCCATTTTATAGTCTGTGTGCTTAGCATATTTTTGGATGCAGAAGAAAAATTTATTACAAAGCTTATAGAAGGCATCAAAGAGATGCCAGAATGAAGGTTATTTCTTGTCCTTAAAAATATTTTTAAACAGTATGCCTTATTTTCACTGTGATTGATTTTGTGTACTAAAATAGTTGTAAAAATAATTATTTGCTAGCTTTGTACTGAGTCTGCCTTTCTTTAACATCTAAACCATTCCACAAAGAGACAAAGCAATGTCATGGGCATTCCAGCTTTATTTTCCACTTATAGGCAAAGAGGCATGTTGAGCCTCACCCACCCAGAAGAAGAAAATTGACATGATCTTTTAAAGGCTCCTGTCTCGCTCTCTCTTTAAAAAATAGCAAGACATATGCCATAAGCCTTTTTTTCTGCTGCCTGAAATGTGTGCTGACAAATGAGTCTGCTTTTTGTGCCTTTTTTTTTCTTTTTTTTTTGGCTGAAGGAAATGGCCCACTGAGAAATAGAGCAAAAGCAATTTTTTTCTAAACCAGCTTTTTTGTCAAATTCCTCATTTGTAAGTAGTGGTTAAAGTATGCTGGTAGACAAACTCAGTTTCATGTTAATGCAATTAAATTATTTCCTAGGACACCCTTCTGTCGTCTGCGTACAGAAGAAATATTCATTGCAGGTACAAAAGGTTAAGTGATTTCTTGTCATATTGATGCATTGGGAAAAGCAAGAAACAGAATGCCCACTGACATTAGCTGAGCATGAGTTTTAGTGCTCATACCTGGTTATTTACTCCCTCATTTAGACACTGTAATACTAATATTGCAGCTACACCATTTACAGCAGAGGATCCTTATTATGGTTGCAAAGTCAATCATTCAGAAGTTGTCAGAATTAAGTTTAGCTGTAAAAACCTAATTTGGTCCCTCTACTTGTACTATTCCTTCCTTAATTATACAACAGCACCCTGTTTGCTCCTGCTGTGTGATCTCTGCCAGTGTCGGATGCTGATCAATTAATTTAATTCTGTGTTCTTAATGGGTGGCTCTAGCTATAGGCACCTACTGTGCATTATTAAAACACAGATGGGTTTGAAATTTTTTAGAACACTCGTCACTCTACTCTGACTACTTAAATATTTGTTCATCTTGTCAGCACCCCACTTGCTAAGAGTCCTTTTAAATTATGATTTTGAGATGACTTTCAAAGTACTTGCATAGCATTGTATAATATCAGTGTACAGGGTTGCTTGGGGTTCTGTAATAATTGTGTGCACTCTGTGGTTCTGATAAGTGAATTAAGATGGAAGTATTTCAGAAAATGAGGAACATGGTGACAAGATCAGCTTGAGTGATTCAATTTGATGTTCAGCCAGGTAAGGTTAAAGATCAGGTTGATTTTATTCTGACTTGGACCTGGTAAAGTTTTCAGCTTCTCTGATGGATGGACAAGATCCTTCCACTGAAACTTAAAAATAAAGCTGGATCAAGTTCATACCTGGGCCTGTATAAAAATAAAAGTTAGGCAACTACTTATTCCATCTGCAAAAAAAATTCAAGACCTGGGAATAGTTAATGGGTATGAGCATGAAAGTTGGCCACTGCAGGATAAGTTAGGCTGTGAATTTAAAGGTTGTGGAAGTGCAAGATAAATGCAAGATAGATATGAAGCAGCTGTGAGCTGGCTTATCTCATGGTAGTGACATCAGGAATGTATATCTTGGAGAAGCTGGGTTTTCATTGCAGCAGCCCCTGTAATTGCAGTCAGTCTTAGTTTTGAGCACTTGGGATGGCATTCTGTATTTTAATTTGGATTTTTGTTTATATACTTTTCTAAGTGTTTGAAAAAGCAAGTGGAAGTCCATATTCCATTTTCTGGTGCTTGCATTCCAATCTTTCATTGTGTTTGCTAGCTCTTGTATGGACACATCCTACTTGTCCTGAAATGGTAGCTGGTAGCTGTTGAAGGTTGTTTCTGTCTGAAAATTGGAGAAGAATGCAGGAAACTGCCAGACATTTTCATTGATTCCTGCTGAAAGCAGTGGGTTGGTAATCTGTGGGACTCTTGAGGTATGGAGATCAGTGGAGAATATGTGCTAGTGTCTGCAGGCTCTTGTGTACCTCCCCCTACATGTGAGTGTTTGCCCACCCCATGTGGGAGTGTCTTGTTCCTTTTTTTGTCTTGTCTACAGGTTCTTGCTTTCCACTTCCTGTGGTTTTCCACCAGTGGAAAAAATGTGTCCTCTGGCTTTTCTTTCTCTTTACCCAGCTGTCCTAGCTTCCACTTGTGAATCACAGCCTTCTGTGCCATCTCCCCCCTTTTCTGTATTCCTTCTTCCTTTCACACTGCTGATAGTCGGGCTGACCCAAAGAAGCAATTTGAAAAGCTTCAACTTGACCAAATTTAGAGAATTTTCATGGAGATGGCAAAGTGTGTGTTTCTATTTTAAAGGCCTCTGTATTTCCAGACTTTGAGTCTCTACTCCAAAACACGGTGTTGAGAGGTTTGGCTTTTTTTCAAAGGGAAAGTTACTCAGTGGGTTATGGAAGTTGCTACTAAAGCCTGTTTTTTGGGAGGTGGGAGGAACTGTTTAGACTGAAAATTTCCAAAGTCATCCTAAGTAAGACAGATGTTTATGTGAAGACAGTCTCTGAAATTCATCACCATAACAAGGCTAATAACAGCCAGTGATGGTTTTATAAATTGTCCCAGTCATGCTATGTGAGCATAAAAAAGTAATAGATTCCTGCTTTCACATGCTACCTGAATTATAGAGTTGTTTTCTGTACACACTGCATATTTTTGGTTTACACAGTTTCCTCCTCTTGAATACTGAAATGGTCAGTGAAGGCAAGATATGACTGGCTGCTACAGGAGTAGCATATTGCAGTTGATTTCCACAAGAGTCTGACTTTAATAGAATGATGTCTCATTATTTTTAACCTCCATCTGTACTTGTGTCTGAAGAGTACTGGAAACCATACACAATGCATGAATTTATATCTAGAATGTAATGAAAGAGACATTTATTTCATATGGCAGCAGTCTTCTGTATAACTGTTAGAATAATGCATTGTAGTGCTTTTCAGAGCTTATTTGATCAGTCCTTCCAGTGTTTTATTCCAGTTCAATAGGCAAAGAGGTTTCAGCAGGTTTGTGACTTGCCATTTACTTAGGGGACTACAGCTGAAGCAAGAAGCAGCTTTGAAGATGCCTGTGTGTTGTTACACACGCACTTTTTCTGTATTTCTTTTTTAACGGCGCACTACACTTTCAAGAAGGAGCAGCAAGTAGAAATTTCAGAAATAAAAAAAGTACATAGTTAAAAGTTCAAGCCACTCATGTAAGCCTGACTTGAGACTGAGGAGGTAGGTGCAGCTAATTTGATCAATTTACAGCAGAGCAGCCTACACCTGAAGGACTACCAGATACCTTCTTGCAAGCATGTGAAGCACTGTGTGCTTCCTTAGTGCCAGACTGTCCTTTTTTTGACTTAATGAAAACTAGAATAAGGACCATTTGTTAAATCCAGAAGAGATTGCCATGAGGTTGGAATTAGCTCTAAAGAAGGTAATTGACCTATGCTTACGTAATAGCCCATCTAAAGTTTTCTGTTCTGCTTTTTCTTCTTCCTGTAGCTCACAACATCTTTTGAAATTTGTTAAGAAACTTCCTCCTAGAATATTTTCAAAGCTGAAGAGTGACCCATATATCTTTATTGCATTGTGTTCACTAAAATCAGAGTGGAAGCTGACCAATTCTGTGCATTTGTAGGTGTGCAGCTCTAAAATCAATTACTTGGGATAATATACGTACTATAAATAATGATCATTCTGCAGAATATATCCTGTGGTGAGAAGATGGAAATCTCTGGTCAATGTGGTCTTACCTAGAATATACAGTTCTCACTGAATTGCGTATTATTGTATTAGGATTGTACGAAAGCAAAGCTATTTGTTTGTAGTAAATCATTTCAGATGGGTGAACTGGAAAATAGCAAAGTGTAGATTTGGGGTCTGCATTTCCGAGAAGGAAATTTCTGCACATTAATTACTGCAAAACCAACAGAATACTGAATTCCCCTCTTTGTGGTAGAATTCTAAGTTACATTTTGCACGCAGAAAGCCCTGCTGTGTGGGAAGTGGATCAGAAGCATAAGGGACATTGTGCTCTCAGGTCAGATTTTAAAAATTGCTCTAAAAGATGTGTAGATTGAAACATAAGTTGCTGGGAGGGAAGCAGAACTTCTGTAGTTTGTGCAGGCAGTAAGACACATTTGAATATGTTTGTTCAGAACATGTGATGATAGGAGAAAAACACCATGAATGTTTTCTCACTAAAGGTGCCTTTCCAGGAGAGCTCAGAGACTGAACCCACTGTTTATGCGAGGAAGCTGGCACTCTGACAGAGAGCACCGCTGTGTCTGCAGAGTGTGACAAGCTGCAGAATTTTAAAGATAAGTTGTTTGGCTCTGAAGCACAGCAGCTTACTTGCTTTCACAAATTTGTGTTACTGAATAGATTGTGTGTGCCTTGGCGTCTCAGAAATCCAACAGGGCAGCAAAGATGCACAGTTGCACTAACAGTATTAGAGAAGTGCAAGCTGCTGTGGTGTGCAGTGTTCAGGAGTAAAAGTCTCCCAGTGAGAGATGTTCTCCTAGAGTGACATTGAGAAAGAGTGAACACTGCATGTGCATAGCATCATGGGCAGTGGTTGTCACTGGTGCATGGTAACCCCAGAGGAGAGCCCTACTAGCGTATATTGAGGAAAGCAGGCATTTTTATAGTTATACTCTTTAGAAAAATGTTGGGAGTATCACAGTCTTTGCATATATTAGGAAATACGAGAGAGCATCATCAGCAGTTGTACATTATGGTGCATATGAGCAGCATGAGACTGAGTTCTTCTTGCACTACTGAGAAAAGCTCCCATGTCACTAAAATGTCAGCCAATTTGGAAATCGTGGGTGATGGCCCTTTTATCTAGGGCAATAGTTCTCACTGCCACGAAGTGAGAATAAAGTGGTAGTCAGGAATTGAAAGACTGAATGGATGATCAAAGGTCCATAATTAATGTTCAAGCTTAATGTACTTGTCATATTCAAAAGTACTATCTTTGCTAGTGAAAAGTTCTTCTGTGTGGCCTGGGAGTCAACAGTAATAGTTACTTTTGTTGATTTTGTCATGCAGCTGTGAAATGTTACTTTATGGAGATGCGGGAATAGCCTTTTCCAAAACACTTCCAAGCCGAGGCTCATCTAAAAGTCACAAGGCTTTGTTAATGGAATGTCAAGCTTTGAGCTGATGCCGTAAAGCCCGCAGGGAGCAAAGCACTGATTTACTGATGCTACTCAGGTTTTGGGTAAGAGTTGGCTGTAGTCCATCTGGCTCGCCTTGCTCGTAGAGTGAGCATACTTTAAAATCCAGCTCATGTGGGAACAGCAAAAAAACTCCTTGACCAACACAAGCGATATGGCAGCTTGCCAGGAGCTCATAATAGATGAGAGCATCCCCGTGTTGGAGAAGTCTGTGATGGTTATTCAAGCAAATGCAATGTGTTTCCTTTAGGTATGCAAATATGGTTATTAGCCCTTGATGAAAAGTGCTGAGTGTTGGTACATTTAGCAGCTCAGGTCATGAACTTGCATACAAGTCACAGAAATTATCATCTTGGATGTAGTTAATTGTTAAAGTATGTCAACAATTCATCTTCCCTGTTTTTTACTCTTAGAATTTGCTGTAAGGGACTGTGCAAACACAGGTGACAGAACAAGCACCTGTCAATTCAAACCCATATAATATTTTTTCCAAAGTCTTTTAAAAAAGCATTTTAACATTATTCGCTGCTTTACTTCCTCAGAACTCTTTGGGGAAATTAATTAAAAGTGCTGCCATCTGTTTATCTTACATTTAATACCGAGGGTAAAAAAAGAGTGTCAGTAGTTTTGAAGCAGCATTGTATAATTTTGTTATTAAAAATACATGTTAAGGATACAGTGAGTACTAGTACATCAGTTCCAATTTTTGTGAGTTGTTGCAATGCTTTTCCAACAACATTTTAGTCTTTTTATCATGACTCTGTGTGAAATCTGTGGGTGATCATCACTGGATTGAGATGGTGTTCTCTGGGAGAATTATTTTGTTCTAGAACTAACACCAGGCGCAGCAACACCTGACTTCTCACTGAACTCCAGTAGCAGCTGCATTTGCAGCTTCAAAGGTAAAGTCAGTCTTGTCTTAAGCTGATGCTGATAGATTCCCTGGACTCTTTTTTATTCTTTTGGATGTGAATTTCTGGGTTTTGTCTTTGAATTAGTGGAGTTCATCCAAAGTTCTATCCCCTTTGAGTAAAAACTTGCCCAAAAGACGAGGTGTATTGGTCATCGGTTCTGAAAGGCTGCTTTTCCTGGAAAAAAACACAAACCATATGAGCCATCAGTTCATATTTAATTTTCATTTTAAAGTACTCTGTGGAGAAAGAAACAGCTTTCCTATTTCAGACAACTTTTTTTTTTCTCTGTTTAATTTTCTTCTTCCCCCCCTTTATTTTTTTTAAGAAGCAAAGCAACGTTTTCGCAAAGACAGGCAATGTGGTAAGAGTCCTGATAGACGAGCACATGGGTTAATTCTCTTACTTTCACCAGTTATGTTTGGTTTCTTACAATATAAATTGATAGTCTAATTGCTTATTTCTGCAGTGTAAATTAGTGCAATTAAGATGATTTTGCTCCCTCTGCTATATTATCTACTATATTTCTCTTGGTCTAATGAAGAAGACAGAAATTTCACCCTGCAGGTGATATTTTGTAGTTCTTGTAATATATGGCAGATGTTGAATATTGAGGCTGTAAAAGGGGAGAATTGTATGCTAGCGAAGATAAATAAGACTGGGGGAGGGGACTGAAGACGAAAGACAGTGTTTGCAAAGACCTCAGGGTAAGCTGCTTTCAATGTACTGTTTAAGCTTTAATGACCCATATGCAGATTCTAGCAACAAAGTAATGGCCAACGAGAAGAATTAAAGGCTTCAGGTGATGATCTGAACAGAAGAAGCTGACAGAGGTCATAAATACTATTACAGTTCGACAGGCTCTGCTAGGAGACAGTTTTTATGTTCCCAGTGTCTCTGCATGTATGGTCATTTGACAGGGTTTGAGGGCACTGGTAAAATCTCAGTTACTTCAGGTGAACTCTTCTCAGAGTTTCCCCAGGTTAAAAGTTTTTGTTTCTGGAAGAAGGTACCTTTCAGAATAGTTGTTCTGTCATCTGTTGTTTATATACATACCTTTTTCCAATAACAGTTTTTCATTGTTCTCTTTTCAAAAAAACCCAACATATCCAAATCTCTCTAAGCTTCTGCTCCAAGAAATTCTCCAAATTCTAAGATGAGGATCGTATTGTGAGAAACAAAGCAATGTTTTGCTGAAGCCAGAGTGACTGGGGGTGGGGGGGGGAGTGATGAGGCTAACCCTTGTTTCTTGCTTACAGCTGTTTATTGCTTAGATGTGGCTTAGATTGTTCCTTGCCCATTCCGATGTCTAATTACTCTCTCTGTAAAAAATTTCTTCCTAATATCCAACCTGGCAGAGCTTAAGACCATATTATTTACTTGCTGGGGTGACCGATAGTCCTGCTCAGGTGTATGTGTGAGATGACAAGGCACCGATGACAAAATGACATTGGTAACAACTCATGGCTTGTCAGCATGAAGTGCTAATATATGCCATGTCTTGTGCAACATTAAATATGTACTATGGTATGAACATTAAATATGTATTATGGTGTAAAAAAAATTTAGTGCAGATTACCTGAAAGTTCTCTAGATAAGTCTTTATTTGTCTTTTTTGAAAGTGTGAGCTAGTGTCATTGAAAAAATAAGTGAGAAAATACCATGTATTTATTCTCATAAGCTAATAAAAATAATTCAAATCAAACCTTTGAGAGAAAAAAGAGTTATTGCTTAAAATGCTATTCTTGGGATAGATGCTGCACTTTGTTTATACAGCAGCTCTGTTATGTTGGATAGGACAGACGATGTTTTGAAAAGACATGCTTGACTTTCCACTGAGACCAAAAAAAATATCTTTGAGTGTAGAAGCAGTCTTGTGTCTCAGTCATGTTGAGTAGACATGACTGATTCACTTAGAGGAGGCTGCGTAAGGAAAGCATCTCTAGCCACAGCTCATTTTGGCCTCAGAGCGAGGTTGAGTTTGATCAGCAAGGTGGAGAAAATAGCGATGAATGGGAAGGTGTGATCTTCAAACACACTGAATGTGTGGAACTCACGAACATAGAAGATACTAAAGTACAACTATTGGTTGTCAGGTTATGAAGCTCATCTAAGTCACTAAAAAAAGAAAGCCAATCGGTGTAAAATATTTGGATTCTTTTTAAGATAGCATGTTTGTTTTGCTTTTCAGCTTCTCTTTTGAAAGGATTGAAACATGCAAACATTGTGCTGCTTCATGACATCATTCACACCAAGGAAACCTTGACACTTGTGTTTGAATATGTGGTGAGTAAAGTAATTATATCTTCTGGATATGGTCCAGAGTGTATTGAATTTGATGGAAATGCTCTCTTTACCATCAGTGATCTATGAATCAGGCCAAAATAACCTTTAATTTCTTCAGGAGAGTGGTGGCTATAAGAGATGATGCTTTGTAGTGGAGTGGGCTAAATGTGGAAAGCTGGGCTAAACCAGATTCAGAGATGGAGGAGTGGCTACTAGGGCTTTTGAAAGACCTTGTACTGTTGAATTGACTTTTCAAACTGGTACCTTACTCTGCTTCCTAGTCATAGTTTGTTTATTGGAGCTTTTGCTTTATTAATGTGATCAGGTAATTTTAAAATAGGTGAGGATATGTAGGGAAGAACAGGACTAAAATGCTTAACAGGTAGTTCCTTACTGAAAAGCATGTATCAAGTTTAAATGACTTTTGTTGTCACTGGCTTGTGCAGAGTGTCTTTTTATAAGCAATGTCAGTAAAAACCAGTCTGTTGCATGCAGTTTAGAAGTTGGGCTTTTTTTATTTTGCCATGACTAATGTTTTACCGAGTAATTAAAACTGCAATTTACATAGTATGCAGTGTAAGGATCTAATTGTGTTCAGAGTGTTACTTTCCAAAGTATTGGCCTTGGCCTCCTAATTAATCTTTTCAGTTTTTCTAAGACAAACATATGGCATTTATGTAGAACTACTTCAGCATTTAGCTGTGGAATTATGCAATGTACTATCATAATTAACCTCCCAGTTTTCACAGATGGGTCCAAGAACATGTAATTTAAAAGAAACAAATGAGTTTAGAGATGGCTAGATTTTCAGTATCATATCTATTATTGTGTTGTAGTCTGTAAGACGCTGCATTTATAAAGTACAGTGATTACTAGCTTTAGTCTTAGTACGTCTCTGCTTAAGACACGTGGAATTGTTTTGTGTGTTTCTTGGGAGCAGGCCTTAATTTTGACATGGTAGTGCACACAGAATCACAGCATCTTGTCTGGAGAAGCCGTTCACCTTATCTTAGTACATGAGTGCTACAGTGTGATGGTGTGAGTATTTAGCTACAGCAGCCTGCAGAGTGTTTGCATATAGTACATATTTTTTTACCTTAGGTATTGGAATATTATTAAAAATATAATTCTTTGTCTTAAAATCAGTGATTCTTCTGTTCCTTACACACTGAATTAGCATAGGAAAAGCCTTGATATTTAATTTTATGTAATGGTCAGTGTAGACTTATTTGCACGTCTTTACATGAATGCATTTTGCAGTCCTTTTATCAGCAGCTATATTTAAATGTATTCATCAGAACTGGTTGAGAAATGAGATGTATAGAAAATGTTTCTGCCTGAAATAGATGGTCTTGCCTATTATATTAGTGCCAAATTTCTGGATTTTACTTTTTGCTTGTTATACTAATGTCAAATTTCTGGATTTTATATCCATTAGAGTTGTTTACAGACTCTGGCTCCTGGTCATGTGTAATATCATGGTGCTGTCTGTGATTAAGTATGAAGACAAAGTAAGCTTCATGCAGTGGCACATTCTTCTATATTCACTTAGCTGTTTGTTTTTCAACAAGGCGCCGTTGGGATCAACCCTGCTGGTGGTTGCACCTTTTTATTCCCATGGTGCTTGGTAGCTATTAAGACTGTTCTAGGATCTCATTTAGTAATGGTTTCTTGAACTGATCAAGTAATATTTTAGTATTTTGGCTTGTGGGCAATCTCTCAAGGTCGTGCTCAGGAAGAAAAGGAAGGGTACTTTATTCTCTCCAAACACCCTGAGGACTGTATGATAATGACATTGTAACATTCTCCTGTGCCTTGAGATGACAGAATTGCTTAAGAGAAGTCTGTTTTCATTGTTAGGTAATGAAAAGTTATAGTTTGATCAAATAGCCAATGCTATCTGATAATGCCCACGTAACCTGAATTGAATTCTTGTGGGAGTGCATGATACAGGTTTTAATTGCATGATCACAATGACCTCTTTTGTTCCTTTTGTTAAAAAGCTTCCATTCAGTGCCTAATATGAATGTGCAGAGGGAAAAATTACAGTTGCCCATTTAAATGTACAAATTTTGGCTTGTTGACTATGCAATCTAGCCACATAATTGGTGTTACTGAGCTCTGTATCTGTAATGTCTGGTTTGTTGTTATTTTAACACCTGTATGTGGTTTAGCTCAATCATGTGAGTAATTTGTACTGAAATAAGTAAAAATATTCGTGTAATTAAAATTACATGATGGTGTACGTTTTTGAATGATTGAAGCGTAACAAACCTAAAAGGGTTGAATTTGATTTATTTCATAAAGTGACATCATGGAACTGAAACACTGTTGCTATTGATCACTATTGACCATTTCAAACATAATAAAAAACAGCTGAGTGAGATGTCATGATTAAATTAGGGATGAATAGTTAGTGACCTGAGAGTTCTCAGAAAATAGAAACTTTGGGTTGCTAGGTCTGTGATGATTCCATTTGGAAAATAATACTGGTGAAACGTCTGAGGTTATCAGAGGTGTTCGGTTTCAGCATTGACCCTGAAAGAGTAGAATGAAATTTAATTTCATGTAGCACCTCTCATTGCAAAATACATTGCAGTTGTAAGTTAAAACCCGAAAGCAGAATAGCCTCTGAAAGGAAACACGGCAATGATTAAATTCTCTGGGTAGCTCAAATTAGATTTTTTTTTTTTTAATATGAAAGTCTGTCAGAAGAAAATATGGCAGAGTTTTTTATCTTTAACCTTGGTGGTCCGCAGAACCAAGAAAAGTCAATCTTTAAAAATTCTGTCTGACAGTTGAAGATCAGGAGAAGTTCATTCTCCGTATAAGGGTTTTGGTGGTGAATGTGGAGCTGTACATTTCTGAGAAGAAGAAGAGAGAGAGAGCTTACTCCTTTTGAATGAAAGAACTTAGTTGAAAACAGTTTATTATATACAGTACCTTGTTAGTAAGGCATAATGTCTTTGTCTTCTTTGTTAACTCTTACATCAGCATATTGCAAAGGGAGCTTAGAGCTCAGTTTTATCACTGGATGACTGAGAGCCATTGCTTGTTACCTGGGGAGTTTTGAGAATGAGCTGCTTGGAATTTCCTCTACAAAACCTGAAGGGCTGATAGTCTTCCATGTATAAATGGTACAAAAAATGGTTTCTGTGTAGTTAGCTGGGATGTGCTAAACGAGACCTGAAAACAAAATGTAAAGTTTTGGCACACTTTGCGTATAGTATCTGAGACTGCAATGACTTCCAAAAAAAAAGGTCAGTTCACTTTACAGTTCAATGGAGCAGTATGACTGTTCACATGGGTTTTGTTCCCTTCCTTGCCAGGCTCCATTTAGGTGTTGAGACAACGTTATGGGTATGCTGGCTTTAGTGCAAGTGTCACTGATATGGCCAGCTTTGCCCAAGGAGCTGGTAAGTTTTACAGGTGAGATCTCAGACATATTGAGAGATCTCTGAAGATGGTTTCACATCTGTTTGTTCTAAAATGATTATCAGCTGCTACCGTTTGTTCCTTCAGTTGTTTATTTAAAAGGAAGATAACTGTATTTAGAAACATTTAATTGGTGAAAGGCAATCCTAAGCAATACATGTTGCTACAGGCTCTGTAGAATGATAATGAGGTTTTTAGTATTATGCATAATTATGTAAGTGCATTACTGTCAGTAAATGAACCAGCAGCCTATTCCTGGCTTGTAAAAGTGAGCTTGTATAGCAATACTTTACCTCATGCTTTCAATATTTATGAACTAGGTTTGAAACAAGAACAGATACAATTGGAAGTATGAGCTATGAGTAATATTATTTCTGCCTCTACAGTGAAAAAGCTCCAGACTAATCTAATAATGTAATTAAACCCAAGAATTTTCAATTACCTTGCCTATTTTCATCTGTGTGTATGTTTTTGCTTCTTAAAAATTACTTTCCATTAAAGAAGAAAGTTTAATTCTCATTGCTTCATTACAGCAGCTAAAATAGGTTGTTATACAATGAGTTTACTTAATAAAGTTCATTAGTACATTGCCCTCCCATTTCCTGTAAGAAAAAGATAGGTGTGAGTTTCTTATTTTAATGCTTATTGGAAATTGACATATATACTGTTTATCAGACCAAAAAAGCCCATTATTTTAGTGGGTGAGAGACCAGGGAAAACCACTTGTGTCTCAGAACTGGTTTTGAGCTCTGATCACTAGGATTATTCACTTAGAGGAAATTAGGAAAACTGGAAAACCCTAACCCTAATCCTTGACTGAGAGTGGAACTTATTTGGAGCCTGCATTACATTATTTTCGTGTGAAAGTGAAATGAGGGAGCATTTTCTTCCCATTTGAGCAGGTGCTTGTCCAGCTCCAGTAAGCAAGGATGGATGGCTAGTGAAGCTCTGCAACAAGCCAGATGCCTCCTGCCACCTCTTGGCAAACACCCTCGCTTATCCACTCTGGGAAGGGGCAGAGTCATTGAGGGCTCCCAGCAGGGGAGCAGTTGAATTTCGTAGTTTCTACTTACCTTGACCAGGGAAGGACCTGTTCCCCTCTTGGTTTAATCCCAGCCTTGTGCCCCAGGTTTGCCCCGAGTTGTGTTGCTTTAAATCACAATCGAAAAGATGACAGAACAAAGCTCAGAGTAAACAGAAAGGAAATCCGCTACTACTGAGAAGAGGCAGTAAGGGAATACTGCTCTTGGGAAAGCCTTGTTTTTCAAGTTTTAATGAGCAGATCAGAGAGAGGAGCTGCTGATGTCCAGGTACAGGTTGAAAATGCAAACAGAATCAGCTTTGGGAGGTAGGGATTCAAACGGGATTTCTGGAGGAATTGCTTAGTGCTTTGCCGAGAGGTAAAGACTGTGACAGACATGGGAATCAGCAGGAAAGCAGGAATGAAAAGTTGTATTTAAATTTAAATAAAAATACTCGTGCTAGGCTAAGAAGTTTACACATGTCTTGCAGGAGGAGGAAAATGTTACTCAGTTTGCCTCATCATCCTGACTTGGAAGGACCTCTGAAAAGTTTTGTAGACTTCATACGGAGGGCGCATGCTAATGATGTGTTAATAAGGTTAATCAAGATTTACAATCCAGCAAACTGGGAGACTGTGTATCTGAATGTCTATTTTTTGTGCAATTTAAGGTTTTTTATAACCTTACCAAATATGGGTTAGATTTACAGTATGCTGTGCATACAATAGATGCCATTTAATAATTGGCATCTATTATTTATTCTTTTTATTAACAAGTGTATTCATCTAAGTATTTAAAAAAACAAACCAAAACAAAAATAACACCCACAACAAATGGGTGGATACAACACTGGAAATCACATGAGATATTCTATCTACTGACAGATCTCAATTAGGTTTTTTTCCTAAGTTACAGATAAAAATATCAAATGTGATTGTAGTAGGATGTGTCTGCATAGTAGATATGCCAGTGATGACACTCTGCTTGGTACAGGTAAGGCCACCATCCTAAATGGTAAATTTGTTCACGCAGAGGAGACATGAATCAGCTGGAGACCTGAGGGGAAAAGAGACAAGAATGAGTAAACATTGAGAATAAAGGCTTCTAAGGAAAAGTCAAAGTAAGTAGGGCTCTTAAAGAATTGGGGGGAAAAAAAGGATGAGATGTTTACAACCTTTAAATATAGAGAAAGTCAGTGACCTATTTCTGTGTGAATGGTAAAGGAGATAAAATAAGAAAATCTGAAATAGCAGTAAGGAAGAAAAAGATTAAACTCTAGGAATGCCTCTTTCATGGTAGCAATAACAAAGCACTAAAGAAACTACTATGGGGGGGATAGTTTCTCTAATACTGTCAGTTTTTAAGAACAGTTTAGGCAAATAATCAACAGAATTACGTGCCATTGATAGTTGATATAGGTAAGATTATTATTTTTTCTTTATGAGATCCTTTCTGTGTGTATCTTTTTGCATCATAATTTTCATCGGTTAAATATGAACACCTAAAGTCTTTCAGTGAAGTTAATATGCTGTTGCTTTCCTGTATCAGGAACTGAAGAAAAAATAAATCAGTTTATTCTACTACTTTAAACAAAATTAAAAAAAAAAAATCCTTCTACTTGTAGGGTTTTTTTTGTTTGGTAGGTGGGGTTTTTTTTGGGGGGGGGGGGGGGGTTTTTTATTTTTGTTTTTGGTGAGGGTTTTTTTAGGGGGTTTTTTTAGGTTTTTTTTTCGTGTTGTTATTGGGTTTTTTAATGATTATTTCTATGTTACAGATTTCTGGACAGCTCTACTATTGGTAGTTCTTGTGGTATCCCACACATTCCTTATCTTTTAATTTCAGTAATAAACTGGCATTCTCCAAGTCCCTCAGGGCTGAAAGCTGACAGTATCTGAACCTTCACTAGAGACCGTCCAGTCTAATTAAACTTGTTTTTTATCAGGCTCTTTAATAATATGGGTTGTAACTATTATTTAATGTCTTTTAAAATGTGGAGCTCTGATTTATTCAGTGTAGATTGAAAAAACAAACAAACCAACAAAACACCAAACCAAAACCTGGCATTTTGGAGTGTGATGATTACCGTAATTCTAAATCTTTAAAATAGATTTTTTTCTTCCTGAACCAGCAGTATGTAGCTTTGTACTAATTTAATCATATTGATAAAAAATACATCTATGAAATCTCTAAACACAGAAACTTGGGGTGAGCCATCCTGGCAAAATAATAATAGTAAAAATCCTGAAGTCATACTGAATAAATCAATAGTTGCAGATCTCTTTCTACTATGTTTACAGTTCTGTGATATAAAAAATAATTAAGGAATGGTGAAAAGGAGGAATCAAATATCAAGCCTGAGTAATAAACAGAGCCACCTCTTGAAAGTTAAAAAGCCCTATTCATTTTTTCTTGGTTTACTACTTTGAGTAAAGAGAATCTAATCCATGGAAGCATCATTTCTTGTTTTGTGCCTTGCAATCTGAACTGCAGTTTTCCCTATAAAATTTTTATTAATCTTACAATCATACATAGACACTTAGGATTAGGATGCATGACAGGAAGAAGTCACTCAGCCGGGGTGAAGAGAGGTCTATGTAGGATGTGGAAGCTTTTAAAGGAAGTGTTTGCACTGGTCTTTTCCTGCTCTGAAGATGGCCTGTTTTTTTTCATCCCTCACACCAGCATAGCAAAGGCTCTTGTGCCAGCTGAGCTTGTGTAGACCTGTCTGTACTATCCAGTCAGTCCCGTGCCACTATCAGCATGGATACTTGACTTTGTGTGGCTGTATGTGGATGGACTGTCAGCCTCCCTGCCATATATGTGTTCTGCTTACATGGTCCTGGAGCAGGTACCCTCACCATGAGCTTATGGGTATCTGCCATACTCTTACAATGAGAATCTTTTTTGTATTGTCAGCTTTTGGTTTTTTGTTCCATGTAGATATAGTGGATATAATGTTCAGTGCTATGGAAGCTCAATGATTTAGCAAATTAAAGAAAAAGGGCTCATGCAACATATGTTACAGCTTGCAAAATTTGTCCCAACCCTGTTGATTTTGAGGTCTATAAGTCCATCACAGTTAGCACAAGCTGATGATTTGATGCTAGGTTTTGATCATATTAAACAGGAATTCCTACTGATTTTTGCAATGTCATTCTTTAGTTAAAATAATCTCACTAAATTAAGTGTGTTTTGTTTCTTTAGCCTGATTTACTAATAACACAAAGCTGATAAAATTGCTAAGGTGGTCAGAGAATAAGGGGGAAAATAAACTGGCATCTTTAGAAAATTACATTTTGTTGAAGATTTCTTAGTTCATTCAGGAATTCTTTCCTCAGCTATGTGTGTCTCACTTGTCTGTAAGGGACCAGATTGTTCTTTGTGAAAGAACAGAGACTTTGTATCCATAAATAAATTTATCTTTTCTAATAACAGCCAGAAATCAGACAACTGTGCATTCCTTTTTCTCTCTGGGATTTTCAGGTAGGTTTCTCTCTGTATTATGTACTCCCCCACTGCCCAGCCTCTTTTTCTATATAGTATTGTTCATGTATTTTGAAGTATATTTATCTTTGTTGACAGTGTGAGAGAAATCCAAGCCACTAGAAACATCTGTTAGCTAAATTGTTTTCATTAAAGGTGTCTTGTGGGGCAGTTTTTTCTTCCTTGAACCCTTATTATATATCTTTCCCCTGCTGCTTAGCCCAGCTGGTACTGTTGCCTGCTGCTGTTTTGCTGGAAGTTGCTTAGGTATCACCCAGAGATAGCTTGCTTGCAGGGTATTTTTTGTTAGCATGGCTAACATTGTGTCATCTCATAGAGGGAAAAGACTGAATTATAGAAAGCCACAGAAATACAAGAAAATGAGAGTCTATGACACTTTTGAAAATACCAGCTACATGAAATGAGTTCAAAGTGTGGCACAGTAATCTGCAAAGCACTTAGGTTGGAGGATACATGCCATTTAAATGGAATTAATTTTTCTTTGTTCTCATGTCACTTCAAATATGCCTACTGTCTGTGTTTTTATTGGTAAATTATATTATCGGTTTAAGAATTTGGTGGTGACAAAAGGGAAAGTATTTTTGTCAGGAAAGCTGCTAGGGCATAAATAATGTGTGCTCTCCTTTGAACAGAGAGGAATGGCTCACAACAGCCTTGCTGCCTCAATGGAGCAGCACAATCTGTCCGCTGCATGATGGCATTGCCAGCAGCCAAATACTCCCGTTTTTGTTTTAATGGAAAGGTTCTTTCACATTGCTGGTTTTACATGATGGGAATGCAGTTGGAAGTGCTTCCTGTTCCACTCACAAGCCCCGGGCTCTCCGTGCATTTTGGCTTCAAAAATGACAGCTGAAACCAATTAGGCAGCATTATGGGATGGCTAAGTCACATGGAGATTTATCATGACCGAGGAAGAAGAGGGAAAGAGAATGTATTGCATGGGAAGTAGAAGTGACTAATTTAATTAGAAGAGAATGACAATTGCGTTATTATTATGGAGAAGGCTGGCAAAGTAGAGCTCATTTCATGTCACTGGCCGTGCCTTTGAAAGGAAATGTCCTGCCCTTTGTCTGAACATGTTTGTGTTTGGTAGCAGAGTCTCTGATTTCTTAGCAAGATAGCTGAGCAAAATAGTTGTAAAGTGAAGCACTGAGCATATCTGAGGACATTTGTATCTTGTGGTTTACTCATCTATTCATAATTAGAATTCCTTCTTCAAGGGGAGAAGGGAAGAGTCTGCACCATCAACGTTTGTCTTTTTTTTTTCCCTGTTTGCATACTCTCTCTTTTCCAGAAGTAGGATGCAACCTTGCTTCAGCTGTATAAATATCAGCCAGAATTCTTTTCCCTTCAGCAGATGCTTATACACGGTATGCTCACAAACATAAGCACACATGTCTACTAATATAAACCAGAATCTTGCTGAGTAAAAATGACCTTCATATAATTATACACTGCCCCAAGTTTAAATCAAACTCCCAATTCATTGATTCATTTCTTCATGTAAGTCTGGAGACCATATTTCATGAGGTAAATGAAACATTTGTGCTATTGTCACAGTTGATGGTGTGGGGAAGAAATGAGTGAAAAACATTACAGAAGGAGGCTTAGCAAGTGTGCATTTTCCTTTTCCTTTTTTTTTTATTTTTTTACTGTCACCCAAGCTTGATTTGGTTAATCCTTGTACAACTTTCTTGATTTTTATTTAGACTATGAGCGGTTTTGTTGGATAAGTAACTTAATCTCTCCCTCATTTTCATGTACCTGTAGGAGTTGTGATGCTTGTTTCCTTCACACGGAGGAAAATATTTGCAATTCATTGAAGTTTGGGTCAAAAATGGGCACTGGCTGATGTGCTTCTACATTCAGTTTGGAAACAGGAGAATGGCTGAATTAGCATAGCTGAACATGAGTTTTCTATTCCCTGTCCTAGGAAGCATTGTGCAGCTTCTGGTCTAATAAGAAATTGTGCCATCTACTCCAGGAAAGGTCAGAGATTTCTTAATGGAAATTGTGTTTTAACGTGCTGAAGTAAACAAAGGTAACAAAAACACCTTCTCAAGGAGGTCTGACTGTGTGTACCAGAGCCCTGAAGTCAAGGCACAGTCCTAGACCAGTGATCTTCTGGCACAATTTAGTGAAATAGAATTATTTGAAGAAAAAAGATGCCGAAGTCTGCATCAGGTTGCCTATATTTATTTTTAATTTCAGCCCAAATGGCCAAAATATCTTAAACCTATATCTGGAGGACCCTTATTATATATATTCAAGTCTTACAGCATGGATTTGGAATTTAGGGAATGGGTAGCCTTTGTGCTGTGAGTAGCGTTTAGGTATTATTTTGAAAATTGCCTGAAATTTGGCCAAGAGATAAGCTTCAGAAAAATTGTAAGTTGTACTTAAGAACTATTTCTTTGAAGATTCTTCCTCTCCTCTCAAAGACTTGGCTTTAGTCTTTCACTTCAAATACTGTAGGTTGATTTCCTGGAGGAAGTGAAATTGTTTCTGGGAAAGCTAGTAGTGGGAGGAGAGATCAAATTGTTCACTTAAAGCGTAACTGATTCTGCACAAAACTTTGTTTTATTGGTGAGTTGGCAAAGTCAAGCTTTTAAAATTAGAGGATGGCAAGATAAACGTGGCCTGTGCAATCTCCTTTGGTTTTCCTTGTAGAAGAGCCTGTTGTGCAGCTCTGCAATGGACTATGTGGTGAAGGCATATGGGGGTCGTTGAACTTTTTTCTTTCGTGCATGTTGGAACCAGGGTGTCTTCTGAGGTTCCTGCCTCATTCAAAGTATTGTTTCAAGATTAGGCCAATAATAACTGCAGTGGAAAACTGGGTTCCGTCCCTGCTGTATTGGGGATCGTCATCACCATCAGAAATTGCTGCCATTGTAATTCAGATATGAAAAATTTCTACTATTCATCATGAGATTCCCAGTCTCCTTTGCAAAAGCATTGCACTTTCATAGTTGTGTCTGAAGTCAGTGTTGCAGAGTAGTCAAGACAAGGCTCTCAGCCAAACATGAGAAGGACACAGTGATTATGTGGATGATTATGATTAGATTTATTGTTAATATGTATCTAAATATTGCCAATTCATTTTAAACTCTTGCAGGCCAGTGTGCACCAAAGTCAGTAACAACATCTCAGCTCTCCATCTCTGGAATGTGAGAATCCAGAGAGTTCCTTCTGCAATACCGATCTGGTTTTCTTAGCTGAGGACAAGCCACATTTTAAAAGTTATCATAATGTACATTTATTGGGGAAGCAAATAAAGGTTGGATAAACTGGTGGCGTGTAAAGAGCAGGAATTAATTGGATTTTCAATTTAAGCTAAAATATACCATGTTCTGTCAGCATGGTGTTACTTTGGTGATTAATGTGTGTTGAGGATTAACAGTACAGCTGATAGAGTTGTTAAGAGCTAACTCAAGGAAGAATTGGTTTAGCCAGGTCCACCTGGGATCAGAATGTGTGTGACAGATGCCTGTAATTATTTGGGAGTCTCTGTACTGTATTCCCAGTGTATTCTGCTTCCCTTGTGAGGTGTCCTCACCTTCTGAGACAGTGGAGAATGGACTGTAGAAGGTGTATTGGGTGGTTTGTTTCCTGTCGTTGTACCTTGTTTCAGCATGGTTTCATGTTCTTCGCAATAGGTAGTTGTATCTTGAATTTTCCTTTAGGGTATATATTTTATTAGATCAAGGTGGTAGCCACAGCAAAGTCTCCAGTGTCACAGTGTGGTGTGCTGTGTTTGCAGCCACTGTTCCGCTTGGGAAAGCATGTTGTCTTCCACCTAGAAATACAGCATGAAGAAAAAGACTCCATTCATCTATACAGTACCAATTTCATGGAATACCATTAGAAAACTGCTTTTATCCAGTTTGCTCTTTTCTTTTCTAATGCTTTCCTGAAACTTGCATTCATGTTGTCTTCTTCAATGTCAGTTGTGCACACAAGCACTGGAGCAGACACTTGCCTGCCAAAAGAGAAAACAGGTTTAGAAAGAGCTGTCTCTGCAGTGCTGTCAGTTTTCCTGGCTATACTAATGTTTAATTCAACGTGCATTTAGTCCCTACCTTGGGAAAAGAAAAGCAGCTGATGCTGCCTTTGCTTTGCTGCTACCTTCTTTTTCTTAAAGTGAGAAACAACTTACTCTAACATTGTAAGTTGCTTTCACAACTGGTACCGCAGTGTTCAGTTACTTTTATGAGAAGGACTCTAACTTTATGAGAGCAAATTCTTGAAAGTGTGAAGAGAAAAGACTTTAGATTCCTGTTTCTTTTCTGAGTGAAGATTTGGTAGAGATTTCTCTATGTCTGTAGTGTGTCTGTAAGACAAAAAATAAATTCTGAAAGACTGCATGCAGTACAACTGACTCTCTAAGATTTCCAGGATTCAGAGGAAATTGCTGCTTACACTGAATTTTAAGTATATGCATGCAATCAGTTTCCAAAGGTTATATCAGGCTCCCAGTTGCCTTGGTCCCTGGGGTAGGAAGAAGAGTTTAATGATGCATAACATGAACATGATCGTCATTGATGTTTCTGTATGGAAAAAAGGCATCCAAATAGTAACTGAAATATAAGTGTAAGAAAATGGGGTTATCCTGACCATTTATTACAAACATATTGGAAATAAAAAAGGTGACTCATTGCTGTTCCTTGTGATGTGACTGAATAGGATGAAAAACTTTTGGTGAATATAAAGGTGCAGCTGCTGGGCCTGGCATGGTGGGGCTTCGGGGATGGGAATTTGAGATGTAGTATTGGGTTTATCTTCCTCTGATCTGATTTCTGTTGGCTGACCAGTTGCAGATTATAGAAATCAGTAGAAGGTGAAGGAGGCAGTAAGCTTCCCACCTATCAGGTTATCTGTCGCTCACGAAGTCTGAAAGGGTGAACTGCATTCCTTCAGCCAGCCCATGCAAGGGAGCATGCAGTGCTCAGGGGCCATGCTGGACGTGTCTGAGGGTGGGATAGCACTTCCCTGGTCACCCTGACAGGCTTTCTAAATGGAAATTTCAGGCTTTTCTTTAAACTTCTTTGAGCGCTGCAGGTGCTAGTAGTATTCAAGATTTGTGTTTAGGTTGAAGAAGAGAACATGTTATTCCAACTATCTTGTATTTCTCTTCAATAACATTTAACCCATTAAAATGGGGGTAATCCTCTGAACTTCTTATTTGACACCAGCCACCAAGGTAGTAATGGTATTTCAGCTGATGTTTTGCCAGAGGCAGACTCTTGTGCTGGGGTTAGTACTCAAAACCAAATGACAAGGTTAGCAGATGACTTTGTTTTGGTGTTGATATAGTAAAACAAGACCAAAGCCAGCAATGTGAGGATGCATACTGAGGGATGACTGGTCCATTTTTGGCATGGTTTATTGTTACGGTCCCAGAAAACTAACTGGGAGAATAGAAGAGGAATACGCACCTGAAGTGGCTAAAGATTTACAGAAATGATAAGTCTTTAAACTTAACAGAGTCTTTATGCAAAATTCAGTTCACTGGAAGTAACTGTTCATTGGTAGAGAGGTAGTTTTAAATTTTCTTTCTAAATGCATTCACTGAAGTGTGAACTATAAATTGAAGAATTGCTTACTGTAGCCTGTGTTTTGGAGGAAGCTCTATTGTGTTGTATTTAGTGTGGTTTGCCTGTTTGAGTGTGCCTTTGTGATACTGTCGCTGTTCATCTTGGGATTCAGGGAATTTCCTGCAGTCAGGGCACTTGCTATCCTGAAGCCATGTAAAAATTCCTGAAAGTAGTTGCGCTGGTGCACTACCTAATCATCCAGTGCATCTTATGTCCTTGCAACGTTCATTCGCCATGCGCAGTAGGTTTTTGTAGTTTGTGACTTCAGAAGAGAAGATTATGCATAATAGTTGTGGCTAGAATGAATTTTGTGTCTTGGGTGTGAAATTTCCCTTCTATCCATTTAACTTTGTAAAAGAGAACTAAAGAATGCCTCCCGTTTTGGGAAATGTTGCACTGAAAAATCATTCTGCTTTGTGGAAGGCAGCTTTTGTCCAAAACTCTCACCTTGAAAACTGCCTTTATTTAGCTGGGCTGTTCTGTATGTGAGGCAGGTATTGCCAAGTAGCTTTTCAAGGAATGTTGGATGATTTTTACCAGATGTGTTCAGAAACCAGATGTGGACGGCAGAATCTGTCTCTGTGTCTTTGCTGGTTAATCTAGTGCATATTTTTGCTTTATTTATTCTGAACATAGTTCCAGAAGCTGAGTTGTGCAAACAAATCAGAGACGCAACATGCCACTTGACTGAAACCATGCTGCTGAAGTGAAGAAATGTAAGAGAAGAATTCAGAGAAAGTAGTGTTTCCATAGTGAAAGCAATAAATATTTATTTATTAAAAATAACATTAATCTATACATTGCAAGCCTGATTTTTTTTTCTGAAGAGATTTTATGTGATGTTTGCAGGGAATATAGGTAACTATATTCACTGTAAATTAAAAACTTGGGTTTTGATTCTTCAACGAAGCTGTTTCCTAAAGTATCTGTCATTAACAGCTGTACATGTCCATCCTATGTGCTTCTTTTTGAGCTGGAAAATATTATTCAGTACTCTGATGTACAGTGCTTTTCAGCTTTATTTTCTAAACCCTTAAGCCATCTTAATATAGAATTACTACAAAATTATATTTAAAATGCAGTGTTTTAATGTGAACAATTAGAGTTGCATATGAGATTCTCCCTTTAGGTTCTTCCTCTTCCCTCTAAATACTGCCTTTGTGGTGTTGATGGTGATACTGTCCTTGCAAGGTATAAAATGATACTAAAATGCAGATAATTAATTTACCGTATACCGGGCGTTAGAAAAAAATATTAATTTGCATTTATTGAATATTCATATCAGTCAAGTTACCAAGGCTGTTAATTAAAATTAGTGTAAAGGGGCAAGTGTGTGTTTGCACATGTGTGACTGAAAAAAAACCTCCTTATTTTCCATTTGTTCTGTCCGCTCCTAAGTTGAGGGATATTTATTGCTGCAGTCATACGGATATTAATACACTTTTCTCCATCTGACTTTCTTTTAGCACACTGATTTATGTCAGTACATGGACAAACATCCTGGAGGGCTTCATCCAGAGAATGTGAAGGTAAGAGTCAAAAAGAGCACACATTCAAGGCAAACACAGTAGCAGTGTAAAATGTCATGCCAGTTGTTTCTCGGAAACTGATTATATATTATATATATGAGTAAATGCTGTTAACAGTGTTGATAATTCCTCCCCTCCATTCAAACATTTGCCCTTAAGACAATACAATACTGCCCTTAAACCCCAGAGTAAACGTGCTTTAGGCTGTCAGTGCTAGATCTTCTGTGAGGTAAGTCAGCGTAGGTTCACCAAGTTTGAGGGAACTGTAATGAATGATATTAACTGAATGTACTGCTTTTTACACAAGCAGATAAAATATTCCCTAATCTTTTTGCTTTTTTACTTTGATGAAGCATTTTCATAGCTGATCTCACTTTGAAAGTTTTTTTTTCCTTCTAAGGTAGATATTTGGAATCATTTGCAAGAAAGAGGGAGTTTAATAGCAGGATTTAATGGAAATATAGGTGGGTAGAGACTTGATCCAGTTGCTTTTTGGGAAGCCAGCCAAATGATTTTAGCATTAAATGGAAGCCAACCAGACATGCAGAATGTGTCGTGTGTGTATAGATCACTCAGATGATATTTGTTACACCCGTCTTGCACATCAGTCCCATTGTTGTTCTACTTTGGAAGTGCTTAAATCTTTACTTGTCATACTGAGAGCTTTATTCCAGTATTTAACCTCTTGAAATTTAGAAGTTCATGGAAAAAAATAACTCCCTCTTTTCTGGAAAACTCAGAAGGCCTGTTTGGTTTAAGAAAAGAAAATGTTTTAAAAAGAGGAAGATTTTTTTTTTTTCTGCAATAGCTGATCATTGTTGCACATCATCTAGTTTTATAATGTAGTTTCATGACTTTTCCATAATCTTTGTCTGAAAAGTGTCATCTACAATGTATGGATGTAGATGAGAACAATTGCTATCTAACAAATGTAAGGAAAATTCTTCCTTACTGCATATATTTGGCTGAACTAAAAAAAAAATATACTTTTTGAAAGTGCATGTTGTGTATGCTGCAAGATAGCATCCTTGTAATGTCTGACTGTCACTCAGACATTTTGCTAGTGTGAACAGGGAAAGCCCATGGGTCTCCTCCCACTGCCAGCTTCACAGTGCCTTTGCAAGTGTGACACTTTTACATTGGTCTCTCTGAGGTTTGGTGTAAGTGAAAAGACTGGCTTTGAAGGTTCTTTGTGCTACTTCAGATTTGCAAGGCTGCAGTGCTGTATAGTTCGAGGTCTGATATGCAGTAGTCATTGTAGCTGTAACTGTTCACTGCTAAAAAGACATTATAATTCACATAATTGTACTTTCATTTGATCTTATCAGGGCCCAGTGAGCTAGTCTTTGAGGAGGATGGGTGTAGGCAGATAGTTGGGCTTGCTAACTTATCAATCCTCTAAATCCTGAGATACCTGTCTTTTAAAACAGTAGCTGCAGAGGGAACTGCAGCAGCAGCATTTCCCTTTCAGATTTTGCTGCATGTATTCCTGTGGCTATCTTTGCCATCTAACAGCAGTGCTCAGCAACACTTCCAAAGCTTATAGACACATTAGAAATATTTCTTTGAGTAAGCACATGTAGGA
Source organism: Oxyruncus cristatus (assembly GCA_013399855.1). Taxonomy (NCBI): domain Eukaryota; kingdom Metazoa; phylum Chordata; class Aves; order Passeriformes; family Cotingidae; genus Oxyruncus; species Oxyruncus cristatus. The sequence goes on along the minus strand of VXAY01012530.1, from coordinate 2,890,621 downwards.
TCCTGAGGTACTGCTAGTTCAAGTTTTTTTATAGTCCAAATGGATTTTTAATAAAAGGAAAGTGGGGGGAAAAAAAAGTGAAAAAAAAATTTGGAAGTTGGAGCAGATAAAACTACCCTTCTACCATGAGGAATCCCTTTTAACAATTCTTTTTTCACTTAAATAATATTAATGAAACTCAGTTGTATATATTTAGTGGACTCTCTTGCCAGGCCAGCAGCAAAGGCTAGTGTTAATTCATGCAGTAATTAAAACCTGGCATGATGATTTGAGCTCCTACCAATTTAAAACTGAATCAGCCAGCTTGAAGTTTTCAGCGAATACCTGCTCTCAAAGCTGAGTGACAAATAGCCCAAGAGAGTGATTTCTTCAGCTATGAGGACAGGAACCCAGTCATACATGTTAAAAGCCCCCAGACCTTCACCAGCATGCCAAACTAAAAGCTTGCACTACTCTTTTCTAACAAAGGAAGTAAGATAGTTACTTCATAATATCTTAATGCTTTGTTGTGCTGTACTCAGCTTGTCGACTTACATAATTGTGGTTCTGAGACTTTGCCACCTATGTTGGTTTTAGCTTCTGTACAAAGTTGTCTATTTGGAGCTACAGCTGATTTTTAAGGGTTGAGCTGAGCCATGTTAATTAGCCTTCTCTCCCTGCCAGCCGCTTCTTGCTAGAGGTGCTTTAGGAATTTCACTTTTAGTCAGACTTTTGGACAATATTTGTTCAGAATCAGTGGTTATGTGATCCCTAAATCCATTTTTAAAACTTCCAGTTGAGCAATTATATTCCAGTAGCAATAAATTAGTCTCAGCTCTCTGGGGCTAACCTGTGGGATTAAGCCCATTAATGCTCTCCCAGTATGACAAAAGACACCCTCCCTTTTAATTTTGTTCTTGAGGAAAGTATTGCCTGCTGATGGATATTCCTTTCTGGCTTGTTGCCACTTATTATAAATACAAAACCACATAATCAAACATCTTTCTTTTTCTGAAGAATATATAAGGTATTTCCTGTAAAACCGTACTTTATAGGAAGGCAGAAGCAAAACCATTATTTAATTCCATTTTGTTTTCTATGGAACATCTCCAGCCTAATTATATTTCTGAATTTTCTCTGTATTTACAAGCTAAAGACAATGCATGTTCCCTCAGGCTTACTTTTAAATGAAGAATTGTAAATAGAGTAAAAATCCAAATTACTTTGATGGACACACATATTGCTGTCCCCTCGGGTGTTGTGTTTGACATTGCCTTTCTTTGCGGTTTCAAATAGGCTATTTGCTGTCACTTAAATATTTTAAATAAAGACTAAGCAGGATATTATAAGTACGTGGAAGTAGAAACAAGAATGTCTCAATTGGCAGTTGTAGAAGTCTTGGGACAGTATGTTTAGACAAATAAAACAATATTGCTTCCCAAAGTATTAGGTTTAGCATTTTAATAATTTCAGAATTTTACAGTTCGTGTATGGAGGTGCAAGTCTTACAAATAACATCAGGCTTTAAACCCTTCAAGGAATTTTTGTATGAAGGTGAGATGTTGTTTTAAAAATGTCTATCCCCAAGAACGTTAAACCAAGTATCCTTGGTAAACACAATTGTTTACATCTTTGGTAACTAACAAGCTTGCGTGTCTACCATTTATTTATAACTATATATTAATATACTTTGTACAGTGTTATAGTTAGAGATGATGAGAAAAAAGATAATCAGTTAATAAGTTCCTGTGCATTAGACAGGGCCTCATCTTCCCTTGTCTGGTTTTGAAGATATCTTCCTTAGTTTTTCCAGAACTGAAGGCACACAATAAATCCTAAATACATGGCCCCACATATAATTATGTTTCCTTTGGAAGCTACTGCTGCAGCCTTGTACATGGTTGGGAATAGGAGTTGATTTATATTTGTACTGTGTGGCACTTGGCAAGCTGCAAAATGTGCTGTGGCAAACTGAGGTACGAGATTTGCTCCTGACTCTCCCTGTGCTGTTTCTGCTGGCCTGGACTACTGAAATCTGTACTCCTGGCTTTCTTTCCTATAGCTGTTCCAGCCTTTAGAGGTAGTCCAGGCTCAACTGAAATATCTGGATTGCTTCCTAGAGCAGGAACTCTAGTGGATCATAGCAAGTAGCTGACTCTACCAGGGATATTTTTTTTTAATGATGATCTTCATTCTGATTTATGTCCCTTAAGTATCTTTTTTATGCATTTCAGCATGTCCTGTGAAAATGTAACTGTTCTTAACTTCTTCTAATCTTTGAAGTGTCATCTTTATTATAACTGTGTCTTTTACTCCATATTATTACGTTCCCATTAATGCACATAAATTCTTCCTTATATCTTGATGCATTTATTTTATAGCTGAGTTTGTTTACTGTAGCTCCTATTACTGGTGGAATAAATGGAGCAGAGGCTTGCATCTGTCATGCCTGCATTGCCTGTTTGCATCCCTGCCTTAAAAATAAATCTATTAATGAAAGCTGATTTGCTTCTTAATTAGTGATGCTGCCGTGAAATAGCTGTAGTCTTTGAGAAAAGCATCCTCATTTTTTTCTCTCTTTTTCTTTTCTTCTACTTTCAGTGTTAGAGGTAATATTGATTTGCGTGAGCATTTGGCAGAAAAAAACCCATCTTTGACAAAATAAAAAGGCACTTGCCTGTGACCCACGGTTCCTTAATTCATGCAAGACCAGCCTGAATGACAGTGGGTTGTCAACCAGAAAAAAAAGGTCTCTATCTCTTAATCACTCTCAAAATCTCTTACTTCAGTCAACTTGGAAGGCTCCTTTAGTCTACTGTGACCGGAGGGAGATGGAACTTCCAGTTTGTTCTTATTCTATCGAATATTGCTGCTCTGATTTGTTCTTCTCCCCAGGCACCTTTTCTCTTCCTAGGGCCAAAAAGTGATAAGAAGAAATAGGCAGACCTCTTGTTGAGTTTTGCATGAGGAAACAGGAATATTCAGCCTTCTCCCAGGAGCCTTCAAGACTTCAACTCTTACCCATCTCAATTTTGAGCCTCTCTTGCTCCAAGGAAGTAGGGCACAGCAGTTTTCTATGCAACATGGATGGATATTTTTGAAGCAAAACCTCAACCGACTAAGCCCTACCCCCACCACAACCTTTTAAAATGTGTTTTATCTCTGTAATACTGAGTCAGGGTATGTGGCAATGTGTGGATTGGAATTTGGGTATTAAGCTTGCTAGGGCAGCCCAATAATCTCTGTAAAATATGCTTAAATTTCAGCAAAAAACTATAATTAGTCTTAAAACTTCTAAAAAATCATTTAAAATAAATGTAATTGATAGGAGTTAATGAAACATAATGGGATGCTGCAACATTTCTCTGTGCTAAATGCTCAAGAAGAGATCGGTCAACTTTATAGCAACTATATAGTTAAAAAAAATAATAGCACAACCTCCAAATCATATATGATAAAAATACTGGATTTATTAAGCTAAGAATGTAATGCTCGTCTCCAGCACATTGGATTGAAAATGTTTAAATACAGTGAATGTTATTTGCTATTACCAGGAATCTCTGACACTTAATCACTTACGGTATTCATGTATTCCTCTCTTTACTGCAGTACTATGAACATTGTCCTTAACTAACGGTTGCAGTTTTTAAAATGGGATCTGTTTTTGACAGATGAGTAACTTTGGCATTTAATGACTATTGTGAAAATTAATAATCTGAGCCAAAGCCATAGGGTAGTTGTCATCTGATGTCTTCTGTAAACTGATTACACCTTTAGAATAATCTAAAGCACAAAGGGTAGGGAAGCATCCAGAACATGGAAGGATTCCTGTTCCTGTGTCCCATCCATATGAGGCTTTACTGAACTTGAAGTGCAGCTGCTTGAACTTTGGCAGTAGCAGAGCATTGTGTACTGGCTCTTGCTGAGCTGTAGCTCCATTTATTTTTAGTAAGATACAAACCCATATGCTTTTTTAGTAAAGCATATTATCCAAGAAGTATGATAAAAATGCTTTATGTTTTAGCTAGAATTAATGATATAGGCCTCCCTGGCCTGTTTCTGTTTGCTTTCCATCGTGTGATGGTATAAATATCTGTGGTGTGCACAGGACATTTGTGTTCCCCTTTTTTGTGGGAGACATACTTTGGATGACATGGCCAGTCCTGCATTCGTAAGTGTCAAATACCTGATTAGGTGATGTAGGGGAAACTGTGGTGTGTGAGTGCCTGTGTGTAACTAGAAGTATCTGACCAAAAGGTAGACTGCCATAGACTTGAATGCACAGGAAATGGACAGTTAAACTGTGGGAATAGATCCAGCTGTGATGTATTTTCATGTCACTGACTCACTAGGGTTTAAGAGAAGTCTTTTACTCTAAGGTGAATACCTGCTGTGGTGGTCCTTTTAATTTTATCAGTTGTTACTGGAAGCAAATCAAACTAATTTCATTCTTTTGAAATCTATCCCTTGCCCGCTGAAATTAGTGATGCTACTGATGTGGAGTTGAATTAAAAACATATTTCAGCAGATATGCTAAGTAAAAAGCAATGCTGTTTAATGAGGTTGAGAAGTTGCTGTTTTTCATTCCTCATCCAGTGAACAAGCAGGTGTGCAGCAGACAGAATAATGTTATGCCAAATTAAGGTCGTCTTTTACACATGGCATTGAGAATTGATTATTTAAATTAGACTTTTTAGTTATCAGACATTAAATATGGCATCAGCATTTCACTCCATGTCAGTCTTGTCACTTAAAGTAATGATTTGATAATATGCACAACTGTGAACAGTAAATGCAGAATCTTTATCAGCATGTTAAAATTCGTGCTGGAAGAATGTCACTTTCATAAATGGGCTTGTAATATATTGTCTGTATGATCTGCGTGATTCATATGGGAAAACCCATGAAAATCTTGTAGGGAGGAATAGAACACTTTAAAATCTTTAAAACTGGTAAGGCAACAATTGCCACTCTGGCCTAGTTCAGCAGGAAAATGAATTGGTGAAAGGTAGAAAAAGAGATTTAATGGAATTTATTTTTATTTTTTTCCATTCAGAAGAAAAAAAAAACCTGAGTCTTACACTTATTGAACATTAGCGGATGACTATAACTGATCATAAGGGAGCGTCTTTATACTCAGTTAATTAAGCACACCTTCCTTATTTCAAATGACTGTAGTAGTATCCAGAGGGGACAAAAAATGATTAAGAGCATCAAAGAGAATAGAAGTTAGCAAATTAACACATTCCATCTCTTTCCTTTGCAATTCTGCTGCAAATAAGTGGAAAAATCTGTATATATTTTCTTAAAGCAGTGATGTGATGTGCATTCCCAGTGGCTGTATCATATGCATTTCTGCATCTTTGGTAAGACTCTCGTATAAGGAATGTAGGAGCAAGTTAGAAACCTTTATAAATGTGTTTTGGAGTGAATTATTTTAGAACTCTTTTGGAGGGAACTCAATTGATTCCAGGGAGGTCAGATAGGAGAACCTTTCAGTGAGATAAAGCTTATTATGATCATGATAATCCTGCTGATTCAAATAGCTAATAATTTTTTATTCAGATAGGATCCTTTATTCTTAGGGATGCAAATTCGTCTCAGGTCACCACTTTGTTCCCGGAATTCCTTCTTACAGTTTAAGCAACAGAGTCTACAAAGCTTTGACCTAAAAAGTTCGGTATTTCCCCAGGACACTGCTAGAAGGGAAAGGTTGGATTTTATGTCATGGTTATTATCCTGGTTGGGAAGAGGGAAAAGAATAGCAAACCAAGAGTGATAAAAAAGATTGTGCTTGATGAGCTTTTGACATGCCAGCAGAAGTCACAGAGGGACATTTCTCATTGCTTCTGTGATAATATGTATTACCAGGTAGTTTTTTCTTTTGTTAATGGTTTAAAACAGGTCGATCTAAAACTCCCAAGCAATCTAGTAAACTCAAATATAACTGAGCATTGTGTTTGGTTGTGTTTATTTCCAAGCCTGTTTATTTCCAGGTAGTACTGGAGGGATTTATAAACTCCTTTTGATTCTGTAAATAGCCAATAATTCACAGAAGCGTGTAATATCCTCTGGGTGATAGGGAGTACACTGGTTGCAAGCATGAGAACTGATGTCCCAGGTTGGGTTTCTTTTACTGGCATTTTTGGGTTTGATGGCCTATAAAGACTGAATATGATTTGATTGATGCTGAATACACATTTGGGAATTCAGACGATTTCGTGATACCCAGACAGTGGGGTTTGATACTTAGAGCAAGCAGGAGCATTTGTGTTCCCAGTGGTGAGTGATAATAAAGCTTCTATGGTACTGTGCATTATTTTTCAAAAGTAGCTATGCTAATGGAATGATATGAGCTTGCTAAAGGAATGACCTGTTAATTCAATCTTGTTTTCTCCTGAAATGATGTGGTCCAGGTTAGATCAACCCAATTTGCAGACTTTTGCAGCAGAGAGAGCAGAACCAAGACTTTACGTATCTTCTGTATAGTTAAAAGATCTATATTGCCTCCTACTTTTGTATCTAGGGCCTGGTCCTTTATTGCCACAACACAACATGTATTAAGGGAGCTCAAATGCAAGAAGTAGGTCAGAAATCCCTCTGTGCCATCAGGGAAAGATTTAAAAAAGTCCTCCACAGGCCTCATTATTCTGTCTTCTTAGCCAGCATCCTTTCTGTCATTGGGGTTCTTGATGCCTCAGCAGAGACTATGTGGAAATGGGACATTTTCTGGAGAATCTCTCCAGGCATGTTGTGAATTTCTGCTTTTCACTTACCCCAGTATCCTTTGCCAGAAGCTCTCTTCCATCTCTGGAAGTGGAGAGCAACTATATGGAGTCATCTGAGCACTTTACATGGGTCACCTGTACATGAATGTCCCCCTGTATCATTAAAGCTCTTAAGAGCTTTCTGAACCTAAGTCAGAAAGTGTCAGCTTCCATCAGTCCCACCCTTTAGATGTGGTTTGGACAGCCTGTGTCAGTGTCTACCTTACAACCTCATTCAGAGACCAATAGAAAGCAAAGCATTCTGCAGCATATGAGCCACCTTGTAGCTGTTAGATGTGTGCATGTAATGGTCTAGGTTATACACTCACCCAGGCTCATGAAAACATTGGGAAAGCTGGATTGCTCATCCAGGCAGCTGCAAATCTCTCAGAAAATATAGTAGTTTAGAACTATTATAGGCGTTTGGTCAAATATTGCATATAGCTCAATACACTTGAAAGGCTTCATAGGTGCTATTTAACCCTTTTTGTGTAGTTGAGGACTTTCTCTTGTAAGTTTTAAGAGCTGCTAATATTCTTTTAGTATCACAGTCCATAATCCCCAAATTAGCTTTGACATCCTGGCATTTTTCTCACCGACAATGAAATTTCTTCATTAAAATGTGTTGCTCATTAAAGTGAGGGCTGCATTACAGTCAGGGGGGAAAGGGTATTTTTAATGGCTATAATAAATAAGCAAGACCTGAGGCCACCAGTGTTAGATTGGGGTTTTTGTCTGAACATAAAGTGTTGAGCCTCCTAATGTTAAGCTTTGCTGAAAACCTGACTTCTAGAGACAAATCTCTGTCCCGATTTCTGTCTTTTTCAACTCTTACCACAATGACCTTTGTCATTTTGTGTGTTTAATATGATCATCAAAACCTGTCTTCTTACTAATAAGCTACAAACTGGACAAAAGTGATGTCCTAGTTTGTTTATTGTAGGTTATTTGATACTTATACAGCCTTGTATATGACCATGGAATATTAAAATTACTAACGTAAAAGCTAAAGAGCTACCAATCTGTGTTGTTTCTACCCTCACAACTAATCCATTGAAATGCATATTGAATTTGCCACTGACTACTTTTAGAGTGGTCCTCTGGTCTACAGGGGTCCCATCCCGTGGCCTTGGGGAAATGACAGTTCAGTTGCTTGACAATTCGCTGCAGAAGCCCAAGGCTGAGGTTTCACAGTGATCAGAATTGAGTGAGGTGGAGGAAGCAGCAAGTTGAGAGTGTGACCATGATTGATGGTATGTTGATTTCAGATGGGGTGCATCAGTAAGAGTTGATGGTACCTCATCTAGCATTCCTTTTGATCCTTCTGAAAGTAATGCAGATATTCTGGAAGGGGAATGGGTTTCTTGGAGAAGGCTTTCCTCAGGATCATGATGGGAACTTGACTGTGAGAGGGCAGAAGTGTTTTGTGAGGCATCAGAAACAATTCTTTCCAATTCAACTTCTGGTTTTGTGGAGTTGGGAACCACTGGGAATGGAGAGGATCTCTTAGTGTTTCCTCTTTCCGAGCAATCCCAAAGGGCCTCTGGTTTGCAAAATGTTCTGCTGTCAGGTGTTAGTCTTGTGCTTTCACTTAAATCACATGACATTTAATATTGCCAAATAACCAAGGTGAAGAGGAAAAGAGGAAGCAACAAAACAATATCTGAATTAACCCTGTAACGAATTCAGGAAGAATTTTTCTCTTTCATGATCTTCCTCCAAAGAGGTGTGAGTGAATTAATTAACTTTTGTGAACTACTTGATGAGTACAGCATGTCTACAAGTTTGGAATAAAACTACTTTCCAAAGCTGGCTTCAAGAACAGATGTTGATTCTGTTTAGCTGTGAAGTTGTTGGGCTTTTTTTTTTTTTAGCACATGTTGTCAAATCACTTGACTCATTGCATTAAAGCCAAATGAAAGACCACATTAATAAATATATTTTGAGTTATTGTAAAGATTACAGTGCCGTAAGATACCATGATAATTGAAATTTCTTTGCATATTTAAAAATAATGTTTAAGTTAAATACTGTTGATTTAGCCTAGCAAACTGGTCATTTTCTCTGTCTTTTTATTTTAAAAAATCTATTATATTGAATTATTTTAATAGAATTTAATTTATGTTTTCAGGGTGTAATGAAAACCATTTCTGCTTCTTCCCCTTATTAAAATAGTTTTCATGTACCATGCATTCCATTTTAACCACAATTCAAAAAAGGAATGTTCATTTAACTTATGACTTTCCTGCTATTCTTTGTTTCTATATTTTGCTCTTAGGTTTCCTCAGCACATTGTTAGACCCAATCTAGCAAGAAGGTGATTGATACAGCTCTTTGTGCCCTGGCCAAATAGCTAAACATAGAATGTATTGTGTCTGCACTCAGGGAAAAAATGAAATGCAATTAAATTCATTTCAACTTCAGTAACATGACATTTCTGTTTCTTTCATGTCAGGCTTTATTCTTTTCTATAATCAGATTTTGTAACCCTTTTTATAATGTCTCTTCACTTCAGTAATCACTAAATAGGATGCTTGTGTTGCAAGTTAATTAGAAATTCTTGTGTGCCTGCGTTGAGTTTTCCAAATCCTTGGTGTGGTTTCCACATCTTATGAGAGAGCATGTTTCACTCTCCACTGAGCTGTGAGGCACGAGTTCCGTATCCACTCTTGAATCCTCCATGTTTAGGTTTGCAAAGGATTTTTCTGTTCCCTTTTGGAAACGGAAGTATTTCTTAAAATATTTCAGGCAATAGGAAGGGTCTGTATATTAGGATAGGTTTTTCATAACTGCAAAGAAAACTTCCGGGAGTTTATTCACCCTTCGTATTGATGAAATCCATGACGGTTAACACAGCCTTTCACAGCAAGTGCCAGTAAGGATGCAGGACAGTGATGCATGTGGGAGGTGAAAAGGGGAGGACAAAAGATCTTCATCATCCAGCTCTTTGTTCACGGTTGTAAATTACAAAATACACAGTAGTAATGCTTAGTTTTAGGGGTAAGCATTTGTAGAGTTCAGTGAAGGATTAAAAGAAACATGAAGAATGAGTTAAGTTCTTATCTAAATTTACCTTAAAGAATATTGCAAGTAGGTTTCAAAAGTCATCTTTAGGTTCAGTGAGAGTTATTATTTCCTAATGAAAAATACATAAGAAACTCCCATTAAAATAAACTTTGAAGGGGAAATCCTATCATACTTGCAGATTTCCTTGGGTACACAGGCATTATTGTTGTAGTATTAATTTCTTCTTTGTTTTAGCTCCAGTGTCCCATCCCCCAGCCTAATCTCCCCATCCCTATCCACGCTGTACTGTTGTTTCCTATAATTAGTGAAGATACACATCTGTCTTCAGGCTACCACCTAATCTCTAAGGCCATATGGGTAAATGGAATATAATTATAATTTGGTAGACACCGAGCCTTCCACGCATGGTTGTATTGCTCTTGTTCTTTTCTAAGCAGGCAGATTGAATCTATGATATGGTAGGGTTTGGAGGATGGATTTAGTCCTTGCAAAGTAAATATTTTTCCAATGAGAATTTCACTGTGTTAAATTTGGGTGGGAATTACACCAGTTTGGGAGGAATTCTGACAAAATGTTACTGCAATATGCAAGCACCCTGCATATTGTGAAGAAATCACCTGTGGTTATATGCAAAATATTAACAGAGGTCATTTTTTGTCCCCCTCTTTTTCAGTTATTTTTATTTCAGTTGCTGCGAGGACTGTCTTACATCCACCAGCGTTACATTTTGCACAGGGACCTGAAACCACAGAATCTTCTGATCAGTGACACGGGGGAGTTAAAGCTGGCAGACTTTGGTAGGCAAGCAGTTAATTACAAGTCTCTTATAATGTTGTAGGAATGTCAGACAGATGGTTCCATTGATTTCTCTTCCCCCCACCCTATTCCTTAGACACACCTTCTTCATTGTAGATAATTGCACATTTTTCTCCTGAGTGAAGAAATTGATTATGGTCAACAAAATGCTTGATTAAAAGGAAGCAAGTGAAAAACAAATACATACTCCAGTTCTCTCAAGGAAGATAATGCTGCAAGTATTTGCATTTTATTTATCATGAGACCTCTGAATTAGAATTGAAAGCCCTTAAAAAGAAAAGAAAAAAAATAGAGAAAGACCTGAGGAAATACAGAAATATGAAGGGCACAATCACTTTATGGAAGCAGCTCTAGGGTTGTGGAGATCTGTATTAACTTTCATTAAATGGTTGTTGAAAGAGACTGAAGGACATAGAGGAAGTGTTCCTTCTAAAGAATAAAGTATATAGGATCACCTGGACTGCTTTCAGTATCCATTAGTCCCTCATGGGGAAGCTTTATGTGGAGTATAAAGGCAGGATAAAATGTTAGCCTTTTGCCTGTTTTTAATTTTTCAAGCCATTTTCTAGTGGCTACACCGGGGCAAGTACTCTTTCCTTTGAAAACCATTGTGAATGCAGATGTGGAAAACGGCAATATTTTTCTTTAGTGGTTTTTACAAAATGTTGTAGGAATTTCTTTCTTTCCTGTAGGTCAGCTTCTCAGTTACTGATTCCAGCAGAGCTTCTGAAGTAAGATGAAAATGTGACCTATTGGCTTTTCTGAAATGTCTTTTATTTTTATGACCGCTAACCACATTACGCTTCACATTTCATGCAGCATCAGTAATGAGGAAACCTTACGTGCTAATTGGCAATTTCACTGTTTATGTAGTAATGGTTTTTTGTCTTTTAATTAGCATTACTGCAATTAACAACTCAGTGTTTATTTGCAATGCTGGAGAAGGGAATAGGACTTCAGGTGGACACAGTCCACAAGAACTTGATTGGCTTTCGGATTGTAAGGCAGTTAGAGAAACAGTATTAGAAGCAATTATTATCTGGTTTTACATACCATTTTCTGTTGCCATTTTTTGAAAACTTGCTGTTTTTTAAAATATATGCTTAAAAACCCCATTCCTGCATATTGCATTTTACTATGAGCTTTCATCTCTTAAGCACAGGAAACAGGTGGATCATTAAGTGTTCCTGTAGTGAAATATGAGATAGTCCTCTGTTTAAGGTGCTGTGCTGTTTGACAGTACGAGTTTCATTATATCATTTATATGTATAAAACACTATGAACTAATCGTATTCCAAGTATCCCCATATTGTAAGTCTTTCAGGAGATTGTAATGATGGTTCTCCGGCTTTTGTGGACACTGAAAACCGTGTAAAAGATCTCTCAAACTCTTTTGTATCCTATGGTGTGAGGATGGGTTGCTGAAGCTCTGTGGCTTGTGTGGCTGGGGAGAGAGAGGCTGCACACTTTTCAGCTGTTTAAGAAAAAAGAAAATAACCCATCTTTCACCAGCACTGTTAAATGCATTGCTGGAGGTGTGAACTGATCAACAAAATGTCCAACTCAGACATAAGTTGACCTCCCTCTTGTGGTGTTGCCTGATGTTGCCATAGAGCAGAGGAAAGGATGGGACAGTTGTTTGTGCCCTGCTGTAGTAGGAAATATAACTATCAGTTCTGATGAAATTATTGCCTCATTGTGGCATCAAGCTAAATATCCCAGTAATTACATCAAAAGAAGGATTTTCACAGCTTCATCTTGGTGGGAGTTTAAGGCTGACCATTATGAATTATTTTGATAGACCAAAATGTGTAATACAACCAAAATGAAATACACAGTTGTAGGCCCATGAATGTGTAATATTGAGCAAAGGATACTTTTTCTCTTGTAAGTTTGTTTTGAACTAACACAAACATCTGCATAATCTACTCTCATACACAGAGAGAAGACTATATATCACCATTTTTTTTTTTAAAGCTAGATTTTCTTTCATGGCTCATGACCTCGTAAAATTGAAAACCAGATGGGTTAGACTTCTCTTCTGAGAACCAAGATGAAAAATTAGAAGTGATGAGGTTAAAGTCTGAAGGGTCATGACCTCTTTCACTGGAAACATGACAAATGAGAGCATGCCCGTGTGCTGTCTGTGTGCCTCCCTGTGCATATTTACTTATTTAAACGCTGTATTATTATAGCTCATCTTCCACGTTCACATTATGAAAGACTTTTCTTAAAAAAGATGTAAAATACAGTCCTGTTTCTCTTTATGTTTTTCAACCATGAATGACTAATTTGCAATAATGTGCTTGGAAAGGAAGTTGGCTTACATTGTGTATTTGATTAATTACATGAGGAGCAGTATGGAAATTAGAAAGATGGTTGCTTTGCTTTCAAATGCACTCAAGGCAGGAGAAAACCTATCAAGAAATCAGTTTCTGACAGAGATAGGATTGACTTTGCCAGCACAATAAATATAAAATCCTAGAGCAAAGGCCTTTTAGTCTCTAAGGACAAGACCTTCAGATTTTGGTTTCATAAGTTTACAAAAAATCAACATCATGTCTGAAGTTTTTCATTTGGCATCAGGCTTATTTAATCTCTTCACTGTAGGATATCAAATACTTAAAAGCAGGCTGTAGTGGATCATAGCTCTTGAATAAACAAGGTAAAAGAAAGGCTATTCATGTCTGCCAGTGCATTGCACTGTGGCTGAAGTGGAATCTTTGAATAACTGTGGGCATGTGTTTTTCTATAGCAGGGCTCCCAGACATAGATACTCCACTGTGTGGGAGTGTCTTTGTTCAGACGAACAGCAGTTTGCTTTTCTGTTCATTGTGCTCTAGCTGCTAGGAAATGAACATTTATGAGAAGTCTCAGCGGTCAAATGAAAAGGGAGAATAGAATATAGAGGCTTTATCAAATTAAAAATGGATGAGCTATAAAAAATGGCTTTCTTGAGAAGATATAATAGGGGAGACTACATCTTGAATAATTGTTGCTATGAAAAATAGTCCTTGAACACCATACCTGCATTCTTTTTTCAATCTAGTTAAAATTCCAGAGGAAATTAAAGTATATGGGGAATTCTCCTTATGAAATGAAGTGTAAGAATTTTTTTTGATCCTATGGTGTGAATTTAGCTGTCTACCCGTTTGTTTATTTTCCCCCGTATGTATGTCTGTCTTAAGTAGAAATAAAATATTTTAAACCTTTAATGAGTAACACTGTAAGCAATTTGCCTCAGTCTTCAACAGGAAGACCAGTTATCCTCAGGGTCACCATCCCCCTGAGCTGGTAGTTAAGGACCAGCAGCAGAATAGATCCCCTGCAATCCAGGAGGAAGTAGTTAGTGACCTGCTGTGCCACTTAGACACTCACAGTCTGTGGGTCCAGATGGTATTCACACAAGGGTACTGGAGGGAGCTGGCAGAAGAGCCAATCAAGCCACTCATTTATCATCAGTCCTGGTTAACTGGGAAGGTCCCAGGTGACTAGAGGTTGAACGGTGTGATATCCATCTACGAGAGGGGTTAGAAGGAGGATCAAAGGAGCTACAGGCCTGTCAGTCTGACCTTGGTTCTGAGGAAAGTTATGGAACAGAGGATCAGGCCTAGCTAGCACAGGTTTAGGAAAGGCAGGTCCTGCTTGACCAATCTGATCTCCTTTTATGACCAGATGACCCACCTGGTGGATGAGGGAAGGCTGTGGGTGTGTGTACCTGAACTTCAGCAAAGCCTTTGATACTGCTTCCCACAGCATTTTCCTGGAGAAGCTGGCAACTCATGGCTCTCAAGGTGCACTCTTTGCTGGGCTAAAAACTGTCTGGATGTCTGTGCCCAGAGAGTGGTGATGAATGGAGTTACATCCAGTTGGTGTCCAGTCACTAGGGGCATTTCCCAAGGCTCATTATTGGGACCAGTCCTGTTTAATATCTTTATCAATGATCTGGATGAGGGTATCAAGGGCACCCTCAGTCAGAGTACAGACAACACTAAGTTAGGTGGGACTTTTGACCTGGTGGAGGCTAGGAAGGCTCTGCAGAGGGATCTGGACAGGCTGGATCGATGGGCTGAGGCCAACTGTATGATGTTCAAGAAGACCAAGTGCCCAGTCCTGCGCTTGGGTCACAACAACCCCAGGCAGTGCTACAGGCTTGGGAATGAGTGGCTGGAACGTAGCCCAGTGGAAAAGGGCTTGGGGATGCTGGTCAACAGACAGCTGAAAATTAATCAGCAGTGTGCCCAGGTGGTCAAAAAGGCTAATAGCATCCGGCCAGCAGGACTAGGACAATGATTGTCCCTCCATACTCAGTACTGGTGAGGCCACGCCTTGTGTGCTGTATCCATTTTTTGGCCCCTCACTCCAAGAAAGACATTGAGGTACTCGAGCATGTCCAGAGAAGGGTGACAAAGCTGGTGAAGGGTCAAAGCTAGTGAAGTAAGTCATGTGAGGAGAAGCTGAGGGGACTGGGATTGTTTAGCTTGGAGGCTGAAGGGGTACCTTATTGCTCTCTACAGCTACCTGAAAGGAGGTTGTAACCAGGTGGGGGTCATCCGCTTCTTCCAGGCAGCTAACAGCAGGACAAGAGGAAATGGTCTCAGTCTGCACCAGGGAAGGTTCAAGCTTGACATCAGGAAGAATTTCTTCACTGAAAGGATGGTTAAGCATCAGAACGGGCCACCAAGGAAAGTAGTGAAGTCACCATTCCTGGAAGTGTTCAAGAAATGACTGGACGTGGCACTTAGTGCTAGGGTTTAGTTGGCATGATGATGTTCAGTTAAAGGTTGGACTTGGTGATCTTGGAGGTCTTTTCCAACCTTAATGATTCTATGATTCCATTGCAAACTTAAATGAAATGGTAGCCTTGTGCTTGATGCTAGTTACCACACAGACTGGGTTGCATAGCTATTTCTTAGCTTTTAGTTAGTAGTTTTCTCCATACAGTTGCATTTTTTTTTGGTCTTTGGATGTGTATTGACTTAAAAAAAAGAAATAGTTGAGCCTTTGTTTAAAAGGCCAATAAGCAGTTTTAAAAGCAAGGTATTTTTCTAAAGATAAGTGCATTTATCTTAAGTAGTGTCAAATGACTGTATGGCAATGGATAGGAGCATGAACTCGAAGAATGAGCATGAAGGATATCTTTTTTTTTCAAGAGTTAGTTGCAATCAACCGAAGCAGAAAAGTTATCTAAGCAAATACATGATTTATGTTCATATTAAACATTTTATAACCAGTGCTCCCTTATTTTCAAAATGTCACTTTGAACCTCTAAGAAATACATACCAAAGTCTGTAGGAGCAAATACAGGTGAAAGGACCAGAGGAACAGACAAGATCTGCCAGGCATATTATCTTTGACTGTACATGAGGGTGCTTTCTCAGTGGCCACAGGCAGAACAGTCTGAGGTGTGGGAGGGGTTTAGAATGTGGCCCAAGGAGTTCTGTGAGGAGATTAAAGCATCTGGGAGTAAAATGTACTGAGGTAGGGGAGAAAGTTGGCAGGGTGATGAGGCAAGGATAAGATGCTGAAGATGCTGGAAGAGCATGGTGTAGTAAAGCAATAAGTGACTGTGGAAAATGTAGGCTCTGTGCTAAGCAGGGCAGGTGATGTCACAGAAGACTGATAAGGCTGAGGTGCTCCGTCCCTCCCTTGTCTTGGTCTTCATGAATAAGATCTCATGGGCCTTTGTTCTCAGAGATGTGATTCAGGGAGGAAGGGAAGAGTGGAAAATAACTTAATTGGGGATTTCTGAGAACTCTCAACCTGTGCGAGTTCATTGAACTATAGAATCTCTTGAGTTGGAGGGGACCCACAAGCATCACAGAGTCCAACTCCTGGCCCGGCAGAGGACAAACCCAGGAATGACACCATGTGCCTGAAAGTACTGGGAAAGCTGACTGATGTCATTGTCAGGCTTCTCTCTATCATCTTTGAAAGACTGTAGATGGAGGGAGGTCTCCAATAACTAAGGAAAAGTTAATGTTGTACCCATTTTCAAGAAGGAAAGTCTGGGGTATTGCCAATTGGTCAACTGCTGTCGGTGAGAAAAAAATGGAGCAAGGCTGCTTGAAAGAAATTTCTGTACATGTGAAGAAAGTGCTTGCCAGTTTTAGTCAAGGTTTGATCCATGGGATTGCCTTCTGTAATGAAATGACTAGCTCTGCAGTCTCCCAGTACCTAAAGAGTCGGTTACCAAGAGGGTGGTGATGCATAGCGTAAAGGTGCTCTTTACTAAGATGCACAGTGGGAGTGTGAGAGGTAATGGTCATAAGCAGAATGAGAACTGGGTATAAGGATTGAAATGTTCAATATGAGAGTACTTCGGCATTGGAACAGCCCGGAGATGTGGTGAAATCTCTGTTTGCTTCACTGACTGGACTAAGCTTTGAGCAATCAGGCAGGTTGAAATAGGCAAAATTTCCCTCTTGTGTGGTTCTGTGGCTCAGTAAATACCATGCTTGTTTTGTTTTGTTTTTTATTGATTGAGTATTGTCATTTAGCTATTATATATGCTGATATAAATCAAGATTGGCTCATCAGTTATGTTTGCATGCTTAATAAACTTTAGCACCAAAGCTCTAAAGAACTGATGATAATCAGGTAAGAGGCGCATCCCACATTCCGTGTGGGACTTTCCAGGAAGGATTTACTCTTTTTGTGCCTTGTTCTTTCTTTGTTCTGTAACAGCCACTAACAACCTAATATTCTAACTCTTCCAAGACAGTGTGGACCTTTAATCTGATCATATCATGGTTACTCTTACATATTCTTTAGTTAGAATAATTTTTTGTTTCTGGGTTGAAAAATAACTAGTTATACTTGTTATTACATATTTTCAGATAAAAAATTTATGTAGCTTTCACATTTTGTTGCACTGAGAAAGTCATCAGGCCACATGTGTCAAGAACAAAACGTTTAGGCTTGACTAGCGTGTGAGGCAGTAAAAGCTTTTCTGAGGCTGTGAGAGAAACTGGCCAAGTTGCTAGTAGGGCCCTTGACCTGCCTTATCTGTGAGTTGATCAACCTGCTGCTGGGGTTTGTTTTTCAGGGTATTGCTTGTTTTTGAACCTTCCCTGCAGCTGCCTCTCACTTTCATCTTTTATGTTAGGCCTGCAGTGGAAGTGAACTTCATGAGGTGGGTGGATGAGAAGTTTGAAGACCTGTTTGGTCTCTGTTTTGGATTGTGCAGTTATTGGAATTGCAAGAAACTTCTGTGTAACCATATATTTTAATTGGGATGCCATTCTTTTTAGTGTTTTTACTGACTTTTTCTCTATGCCATGGCTCCAAGAAACGGTGTATAAACTATGCAGGCACCTGAGAGACGGAAGTGCAATTTCAAAGTATGGAAAAATTACAATTTCAAAGTATGGAACAGCAGGTCTAGAATTGCTAGCTCTGAAATAGTTTGCAAGAATAGGAAAACTTGAAGATTGATGATTTTTAAATATTTTTTTAAGACTTGAATATATGTTTCCCCTCCCACCCACTCCCTGCCCCAATTTTTCTTAGTCTTAGTCCTTTTGAAAATAATCTTCAAACTGTGGTAACACTACAACAAATTCTAGTGTTGCAAAGTGAGTGAGAAAGAACATCAGGAACTTAGTACTTTAATGCTTTACTGCTTGTTCCTGCAGTAAGAAAGTTGCTCTTTCTCATCTCTGGGAGTGGGCTTTGGAGAGAAAAAACAGCATGACAATTTTCATGAAAATGTCTTTCATTTACTCTTTCAAATAACACTGACCCTGAAGCTTTTCCTGACAGCTTTTGGTTGTCTTTGGGGATCTCTTTGGATGAGTAAGGAGCTGCAAGCGATCTGCATTATGGTGGAAGCCCTGCCTTAAGCTTTTGGAGTTTTGTTAATATAAAGCCCTGTGATGTAGTAAAAGAAAGAATGAAGTAAGTGTGATTCAACTGTACATCCTTTTAGATACATAGGGTGATTAATAATAGATAGCAGGAGCAAGGAGACCTGAGGATTATAATAAAGGGAATTATACTGAATGGAGTCGCAGTTTAAAACTACACCTGAGTATCAGAGGATGTTTCCATGTATTTCCATATAGATTTTTCTGTGGGGAGCATATCAGGGGTATGTCATGAGGGAGAAGGTTATTGCTGTATAGTTTACTGTTAAAATTATTAAAGCTATGTTGACAACTTGAAAAAAAATAGTTCTTTTTTTTTTTCCCACAGTAAGAATCCTGTAAGGAATTTCTTTATAATGTACTGTATAACATTCATATGAAATGTTGGATAGCATAAAAGATTGCTTGCATGGATAACTGCTATGTGCTTCCTGTGTAAATGTTCCACAGGGTATCAGTTCTTGAAGACGCTGATATAAGGAGTTGCCACAGTGCCTGAAGAGCTTGTATTATATATTGTCAGGAAAGCTTGATGAAATTGTTTGCAAAACTCCTCTGAGAGCATCTCTAGTTATGTAGGCTGTCTCTCTCTGGTTGCCTGGCTTCAAGTGAGCCTGAGAAAAAGCAGGCTGTGAGGCTGCAGCCACCTGGCATTTGGAGTGAGCTGTAGGAGCAGCCTGGATGACCCCTGAGGCACCTGGCCCACAGCAGCTCCTGACCTCCACAGCAGCCCTTCTGCAGGGACCGGGGAAATGGTGGCAGCTGTCTGGGTAGTTCTTATCATGGGCTGCTGCTGGTAAAGAGAACCAGCTTACCCCAAACATAGGTCAACAGACCCCTCTAACATCCTGCCTAAATTGAACAGGTTAAAGACTGCTGTTCCCCCAGGTGCAGTTGTTCCCCTCTGATAACAGTCTTTAAAATCTGAAGAATTGGTTCTTGTACCTTCAGGAAGGATAGTGATGGGCTTCTTGGCAGGCTCTATTTGTATTAAATCTCAAGAAATAAAGATGACTTCAGTGACAATGTTGTGTAAGTTGAAAAAACAGGGAGCATGGAAAGTGAAACACAAACTGCCCAAACCTGAGTCAGCTTGGAGGTCTTTATAAAACACAGTTATTTCTGTAATTAAAGTGGGAGCTTATAATGCTGTTCATGGTGGCTGTTGGGCTGGGGGCCTGGAGCAGCAGAATGGACTCTGTATTTGTCCTGGTGTAGCTTTGAATGCTTGTGACTGAGGCAGTGAAAAAAGCCCTTGCTGTCCACGTTGCTCTCTAGATTCAGGGAAAGTGAGGCCAGAACTTAGGAGCAGAGTTGATAGGTAGCTATCAGCTACCTATTTGAAGGTAGGACCTTCAAATCTTTTCTCTTGGAGGGAAGATTAAAGTTATAGGCTGCGAAAGCTCTGGGTGCTGTGGACCCAAAGACTTGTAGCAGGCTTCTGTTATTTATTTTGCTTTCCCATGATGATAGAATTTCCCCCAGACCTTCTTTCTCAGTTTCTAATAGTATAGCTAAAGCTGCCTCCTTCCGCTTCCCTCCCAGGAACAAGGACTTCATGTACTGTGCCTGTGACCTTCTCTTATCATGTGCAGACCTGTAGTAAAGAGGGGAGAAGAGATATATAAGTGGCAGAAAATTTCAAACAACAGCAGTGCAAAGGGGTAGATCTGATTTCTGCCATTTGGGCTAAAGAATTGTTTTAGAGGTGAAGATGCAAGAGATTGCATGATCTGGTGCTGCTTCAGATACTCGTACCTGCTCATATCTATTTGGTTTGTCATTCCCATCATGGATCTTCGTCTAAATTGCTTCACAGATCTGATGGTTTTATTGAGGTATTAGTTAAATCTAAATAAAAAAATTACTATTGTGAGAGTCAATGCAGGAAGAATATCTAAGGGACAGAAGTTTGGTTTCACAGTCTATGGAGAAAGAGTAAATTTGACACGTTTACTATCTGGAGACAGCAATTTGCAAAAACTATGAGGATCTGTTTTCAGTTAAGACTTCATCTTCTCTCTGCTGATAGTAAATACAAAGCAGACCCACATACTGAATTTTTGTTCATGTTGGTCTTCGCTGATTGCTTTTTAACAATTGAAATTAAAATTCTTTAAACAAACCATACCAGTCTTTTCAGATATTACTAAAGTAGATACTGTAAGTTCTTCACGCTGAGAAGCACTGTGTAGGATTATTGACTGAAAATGTATTATTTTTTTAAAAAAAAACATTAAGGAGCTGGAGATCCGTGTGATTCACTAAATGTGTCCCTTGTTAAATGCATCTCAGATTACTTAGGGTCCAATCCAGTTTTTTCCACTGTTACAAGTTAGAGTTATATTGAGCCTTTAAATAGGAGGAAAGCATCTTAATCATCCATTAAGGGCAATAAAAGAAGTTGGTTATGACACCATTAAAACAACTGTGATGAAAAATCCATTTCAGTGTTTTGTACTTAAGAAGAACATGGGATTTAGATGTCATCTATACTGCATCTAGGTTAGTGCTGACTGTGTTATTATCAGAATCATGATTTTTTTTTTTTTTCTTGTGTTTCCCACCTAAGTGTCAGCCAGGCTCTTATGTGACAATTGCACAAAGAACATGAAGAACTGTGACCTGCTGTCTGTATAGGAGAGATCCATCCATCCAAATGAATCTGTAGATGTATTTAAAACAAGCATTGTTTTAATTGGGAAAAAAAAGCCTTGTTCAGTCATGTGACAGTGTTCGATCAGTTTTATATGAGAATTCTTTTCTTTATAGATATCTTGGTTCTGTCATAGCCTTAGTCCATACCCTTTTGATTACCGTGGCTACAAACCCCTGTATTTAAAATATCAAACTTTCTTTAAAACTCTATTGTTCTGAAGCTTGTTTACTTGTTTCTGATACAGCAGTTGCAGGGAAAAAAGTACTTCAGGAGAAAGCACTACTCATGGTAAAGCTTTTGAATATAGGCATCCAGGTAGCTCCCATAGTGCTCTCCATCTTTGCTTTCTTGGTCTGATGATGACTTCGTTTAATGTTTCCTTATTTAAGAGAACATACTGTATTATAAGGTGAAAAAATTATGCTGAATTTTAAAATAATTTTAATGTCATTAGTGTGTTAATAGTTATGCATACTTATTTTACACGGGAAATAATCAGCTATGTAGATATTAAAGGTTAACAGGAAAAGGTGTGGATTAAAGAAAGAATTTATCATCAGTCAGAACAAAAATATTGATATGCAAAGAAAAAGATTAATGTGAGCAGAACTGGCAGTTCATTAAGAGAAATGTGCCATTTAACACCATCTGAAATAATACCATAATTGAGATTGCATTTTAAAGTAGTGATGGCTCTGTAATTTATGACATCATTTGTTTTGCCCCAGACAGTTTAAAACCTTACCTTTCTGTAACACAGTCACCTTTTATCTAGGTAATTTTTAATAATTTATGCATGAATTTTTTCATTCCTCTGAAAGATACAGTACTGGTTGTATTAATATATTCATAGATGCACCATTTGTCCTGCTGTAAATGAAAATCATTGCAGGTCTACCTGCATTAAGATGAAAGTTACCCCTGCATCAATTGGCCTTGATGATAGCCAGAAAAGATCAGGCAGTGCTTGTCTTAGCAATGCTTAACACTTCTCCAGTGAATTCCATTTCCAAAAACTATACAGGTAAATGATAACTCCAGGTAGCTACCCTTATGTATGTTACAAATAACTAAATTTTGCTTCACCTCTCATTCTTATAATTTAAAAGACCCAAAGTTAACAAACTTGTAAGTGGGATATCAGGAATCAGCAGCTTTTTGTCTGGGTGCTGTGGGAGCATTAACAACCGCTTTGCATGGGGAGAAAATGGTGCTGAGTGACTTGAGTTACATGCTAGCGAGGATGGCTGGTAAGATCTTCACCTTGTTGAAGGTCCTCAAGCTCTTCTCCAAGGGCAGTTCAGCTTTGCCACCTTTGGTTTTTATGGCTTATAATATGTCAGATTATGCAGCAGGTTTTTTTGTGTGGAAATAAGGTAGAAGAAGATTTTCAGATGTAATCTTTTTCATTCCCACCCACAGCCATGAGCATAATCATATCCTTCTTATTGCAGCAATTTTTTAAGTCACTTGGACATTAAATTTATTTCATCCTGTGACTGTATTTGCTTTTAAGGATATTTCACTGCAGTGGTTTGAAGTTAGTTCCGTGATCTTCAAGCCACCGGAAATTTGGTTCTACACTGGTCTGTAGACCTTGGAAAAAAACCTAACTAACTACAAAAAAAGAAAAAAGTGTGGGTGGAGAAGGGAAAGAGGGAGAGGAATAAGAAAAAAGGCAGCAGATCACTGAAATGTACTTCATAAACACAAATGCCTAATGTTAACTTCTTGAAATTTTGCCAGTTCTTTGCCCATTCTGTCTTAACAGTGCTCAGTATGATCACCAGCTTTGCTACACAGGTTGCAGAATGTGATACTAAATGAGACATGCTTTTGTGTACTTACAATTTGCTCATACATACAAATAGTAAATGATTTAAATAAAAAATGGAATGTTTCAATAATAGTATGTCAGTGGTCAAAATACTATTAGGAATCCTTTGCTTCCAATCTACAAGTAGTTTTTATTGAGCATAGTATTCAAAAGTACATCCATCATCTTTAAGTGAAATGAAAAAATAGAGAAAAGAATGGTGTGGTTTCATTACTAACTGGTGGGTTGACCTTGGTGGGATGCCGGGTGCTCATCCAGCCACTCTATCATTTCCCTTCCCAGCCGGACAGGGGAGAGATGGAAAACAACTCATGGGTTGTTTATTAAACATTATTAAACATTAAAAGGCAGTTTATTAAAGCAGAAGCCAGGTGAAAGCTTGCACTCCGAAAAGCAAAGCAAAAGATAAGACAGTTTGTTCTCTACTTCCCATCAGCAGCGATGGGCGGCCACTCCCGAGCAGCAGGGCTTCAGCACATGTTCCTCAGCGGGCAGGCATTGGAGACAATGAATGTCCCTCTTCCTGCTTCTTGCCATAGCTTTTATATCTGAGCCGATCTCATGTGGTCTGGAATATCCCTTTGGTTTGTTTGGCCTACTTGGGCCCCCTCCCAGGATCTTGTCCTTGACTGAGGAAGGAATGTTACACTACTGATGCTGTGCTCAGCAGGAGCCAAAACACCGGTGTGTTATCAACCAGTGCAAAGCACAGCACTGTGGGGGCTACTATGGGGAAATGAACTCCATCTCAGCCAGACCCAATACGCTAATGAATTTTCACTTGTTTTGGTAGTTAGAATATAGGGTTCTGCAGTTCTACTGATTTGGTAGGATTACATCTGTACATAATGGACTAGATTTGGTTGTATAGCTCTAGTTTTGTCATTCTGGCAGTGGTATTTTAGTGTTTATTATCACTTTAGAGAAGATGTTGCATTGGGAGCATTTGCTTTTTAACTACATATTTCCAGAATCATACTGTTAAGGCACAGCCTTAAAGCCCTTCTAATGTAACTTTTTTAAAAATGAAGTTGTCTGGTTTTGTTTCTTCTTTTTCTTTGACAAAATTGTATTAAGAACTGATTAGGTGGCTCTGCAGGAATATAGATACCTGATTACTGATGCAAAATCAAATAATCATTTAGACCTAAGCACATTGGAATGTCTCTCACATTAAACTTTTTTCCTAAGATTTGTGATTTAGCTAATTCAAGATGACATATACATTAAATGAGTTTTGAGGAGCAATTCAATTGAACAGATGAATCTGATACTCCAGAGATTTCTGTCATTAGATGTTGCTCTATAATATTACTTTACAGAAGCAACAGTGTTTACACAGGTTTTCTTAATGGTTTCTCTCTTGAAAGCGAAGTGAAAACGATTTTAAAAATTAGTGAAATCTTTAAGTTTCCTGTGGTTATTTTGTTCCTCAATGTATTTCAAAAAGCTTTTAGATGACTAAGAATTTATTTTTTTTTTTTTTTAGCTTTGTTAGTTTTACACCAATGCCTGTTTTCAGATAATTTTTCTCTTACTTAAGCCAATGCAGTCAGATGTGGGTTTAGATGCTGTGGGTGTTACCTGGCATGTGAACGTATGTACTGATGTGATTGCACATGCAAAATGTACAGGCGTTCTTTGGCAGAACTCCGAGACAGTGTTTTGCCCACTAAGGAGGTACTTAAGCTATGGAGTATAACATTGTAGCGATGACAAAAATCAGCTGAATATTTGTCTTACCTGTAAATAGTCTGGCTCTGGTACGGTCAGCAGCGATCACTAGAGAACTGTTTGTGCCAGGCAGGGCAGCCGTGGTTTGTCAGCAAGGCCGGATGGTGGAACAAATGCAGCTGCATTCTGCAGTGTAGAAATGTGTGCTCAGATGACACCGTAGATGGAAAAGGAGGTGCCTCAAACCCACTTGCACTGGCTGTGCAGTACAGGGGCTGCTAGCTGTAGAGCAGTGCCATTTATAAGTCAGACCTTGTACTGTAAGGATTGACGGTTTCAGTACCTGTGTGGAGACAGTTTTTCAAATGCACGAATTCCACTCCTGGGAGGTAATGTCAAATGGCAGTGTTGTTGGACTTTAAAATATTTGTTAGATCTGCTTTTCAAAAGTACCGTTTGTCTGTAAATGTTAGTGTTATTCAAATACTTGCTTCTCCATGTAGCACTGATCTTATCAAACTACTTACCCTAGACAAGTTCAAATAAATTTGCAGTTACTTGATTAGGCTTTTAGTATCTGACCATAACTTGAGGTATTCTCTTGATCAAAGTTCTCCAAATATTTTACCTCTAGATGGGAAATGAGGGATCAGCAAAATTGTAGTATCCCCCTGGGCTAAATCACTCTATAGAGTAACATCCCAATGGCCATGCTACTAGTGTTGCCTTTCTTCCACCAACTGCAGGGATTCACTGCACTGAGTTGTGGAACCCTTCAGTAGGTGGAGGGGGCAGTATGTGCATCACCTTGCCACTGCCAGTGTTGTGTGGTCAGTTAAGAAACAAACTTACCTTAGTGTAAGCAACAGGGATTAGATGTTTGAATATAAAACTGCTGGTGAAACTTTGCCTGTGTGTTTCTATTTCTATGACTGTCAATCACTACAGTAGCACCAAATTGTGCTTATTAAATAGTTCTTCAGCTGTTGAATTTAACACTTCATGAAACCAGAAGGATCTAAATGGTACTGCTGCCCCATATACTATTGTATTGAATCTGGTAAGTGTTCAGTCCTCTTTGCACCCAAATGGAGGGGGTGGCAGTTTGTCTACATGATGATTTTCTAAGAAAGTCCTGAAGAACACAGAGCAAGCATATTTATTTCTTTACTGATATGTTGTATTTAACCTGTCTAATACAATAGATCAAGTATCTACTGCACTTTTATTAAATGATAAGTTGTCAAGGTACCAGTTTATAAGTGTTGGTTCATTTTTACTTGAATCCCAGTTGGAGTCATCCAGAAATGACTCTTGCAGTCCTGCTTTTAGTTGTGCAGGTAGGGATCGTGGTAAATTGTTAGCTTCTTACACAATAGCCTGCAGTAAGTTGGTAACTTCTTTGGTCAGTACTTGATTATACTTCACCAAATTGGACATCTGTAGCTCTCAATTTGTCTCTACGGAACACTTTTCTCCTGCATCACTTTTTTTTCCTTCTCTGTGTTCCTTTGATTTTTTTAGGGGAAAATCCTAGTGACAGGGAAACATCTATACCTCAATACTGTGTGAAAGTGGTCTGTTACCTTTCTTGCCTTCAGCAAGTTCATTGCTTATGTCTCAAAATTCCACACATAAATTATTATTATTACTCAAGTAATTGTCCAGTACTGATTGGGCTCATTCATTCATAGATGCTTCCCAGTTTTCTCTTTTTTTTCCTCAAGGAATATTAAAATATCCTAAGATGCATTAGCTCTCATTTTCAGTGACAAATTATTTTCTGCCTGTTTGTCCTTCCTAAAACTTCTTCCCTGTACTCTGCAAATCTTCCCAATGTAAAACCATCTGCTCACTGATTGTTAACTCTTTGCCTAATAACTTCACTGTGGAATGAGTAATTCTGACATTTTCACTTACAGCCTTATTAGCAAAGTTTGTGTGTTCTTGCTGGGATGTTTTTAGGAGTCAAGGGCATCACCTTCTTGCAGATTTTTTGTGAAACAATGAATTGTTAAGTAAAATCCAGAATCTGAAAGCAAGATTTAAATAAATCAGCCATTAAGTCTATTGTGGCTATGTATACCATGTCCATAATGAATCCAGGTCTTTCCTGTACTGCAGAAGGTCCTGTGTGAATGTTCCCAGTGTGGTACAGTTGGTTTTCCTTTTTTTTTTCCTGCCTGCACTGTTATTTTTCTGTTTCCAGTCTATCAGAAGCAGTTTGAACGTATTCATCCTGACCCTGAAGGCCATGGGAATAGATATATTTTCCTGGTGTCAAAAGTGGAGTGTATATTTCTTTTACATTTCCATACCACTTTTTGCTTAGTTCCCAGTTTTTAGTGTGTTTCTTTCTGCTTACAGACAGTGAAATAAGTTGGGGGTCATGGTACATGTTCAGCATCAGTTTGCTTTTTTAAAAATATATCAGAAATTCTTTATAAAGATTTTAAAGCAAGGAAATATCTTTGTGGCTAGGATGGCTTTCAGTCAAATTAACTAATGTGATCTTATAATATACAACCAGTAGCTGAGCTCTTTCTTGTATCCCTCTCTTCTCTTCCTTATTATCCTTCGGGTGGCACAAGTGGCAGAGGAAAGAGGTGATGATGAAAAATATTACGATGGACTTGCTGGAAAGAGAAAAATACTTTTCATTAATTCTAGAGTTGTTCCTTCTGTTAGCAGGAAAAGTATTTCTACATCTCCCCATTCTGTAACTTATGTTTCTGAATTGACAATTGAGTCCCATTCACAGAATAGAATAATTATTACCTGTGTTACTGTGATTGTCTGCAGTCATACATGAGATAAGATTTGTGGCAAAAAATAATCCTTCATTAGAACAACTGATAAGAGCTGGAGAAACCAGACAGGCTGAGAGGCAGGGATGCCTTTTACTCTCTGTCTCTTGGAAACTGACTCCTGCACTCCAGTGTGGAAGACTAGCCATTAGTGCATTTTGGGAATTCTAATTTTGGATCCTCATTAGTCTCTCCCTGTTAGTGAGTAACTTTTATAAGTGAACAGCACTACCAAGAGCTAATGGCTATATTAGGAGCAGGTGATAGGATGTTGTAGTTAATTTATCTTATTTGAGAGGAATTTAACTCAGGTGCTCTAGGAAAGCTGCACGTTGGAGACGTGCATTCAGGTAAACTGCAGAGAGACCTAAAGACTGCAGGACACTTTTGATTGCCAAGAACTGGCTTCTGGGTTAGAGCACTGATTGCTTCTTTGAGGTAGTGTCAGTGTTTCCACCCAATTTACTTCAGTTTCTTGTCATTCAGGTACCCACTGAATAAATGTGCTTCTGTGGGACAACAAGTAGCTGAGTAAATAGGTTAAGTGGACAGTTCATGATCTACAATAGACTACATTAACAAAATTTTAATATTGTTACTGAGCCATAGGTATGGTTTGATAAACCATTTACCTCAAACTTTAGGAAATTATTAAATAAGCAAAACAAGAAGCTAAAAAGGAAGCACATGAAGAATATGAATCAAGGAAAAGCAGCAGGTTTCATTATGCTTGCTAGAGCCACTTTAAATATATCTAAATCAAAATAATAAACTTCTCAACACATTTAAGGTAAAATAGAAAGGGAAACCATGCACATGGTTGGTAAGCCTTTGTTTTTGCTGATGTGTCTGGTTTTCTCATTTGCAGAATCACATTTGCTGTGAACAAAGGCTTCCTGATTGTCATATCAACTTGACTATAAAGCTATCCTGCAGCTAGAGAGATATCAAATATTAATATTTGTGCTCATGTAGTCAAAGGTGTATGTATTAGATAGGTCTTGAGTCTGGATATAGCTACAGCCTCTTGTTAAAGCCAAATACAATTTAAAAATTACAGTGATAATAAATCAGTGCAGTGTGTTTTGTCAATAATTGATTCTAGATAAAATCAGATACATCCTCTGAGTCTAAGATAAAGCCAGATGAACCAGAGACAATTGAGTTTACCAAGGAAGAAAATACATTCTTACAATTATTTTTTTTTTTTAAGTTCAGAGTAAGAGGCAGCAGGGGATTTTCTGTATTAAAGACATGTATATACATAGAATACATTCACTCTGTATTTTAAATACAGGGCTTTACAGGGTATCCTGAGCTGTTGCTTAATGAATGAGTTAAAATGAAGTTGTGATTTGTGTCACGGTGCGGATAGATGATGTTCTGCAGGCCTTGCACTTGGTAATGCATCAGAACATTTTCTTCTTTCATTTTGTATAAATAATGATCACAGTACCTGGAGAACATGGAACAGTGTCTGTCCTTCCTGTAATT
This sequence comes from Oxyruncus cristatus, assembly GCA_013399855.1. NCBI lineage: Eukaryota > Metazoa > Chordata > Aves > Passeriformes > Cotingidae > Oxyruncus > Oxyruncus cristatus. The sequence goes on along the minus strand of VXAY01012530.1, from coordinate 2,861,693 downwards.
ACATGGAAGTTCCCCAGTGAGTCTGATACAACCTTAATTTTAATAAGTGGGCCTTATGCTTGGATTCCTTCTTTCAAAATAGGCTGCAACAGCAGGACGTGTGTTGATCTTTTATCTTTCAGGCGACGCAGGAAGTGGAGGGGAGTTCACTGCTTGTCAGGAGGTCCTTCCTTCACTTTTCCGGGCAAAAAAGTGCTCAAGCAGCAATATGTAAATCTTGGGTACTCACCTGGTGATCCTCCATTTACCTCTTTGCTTTTATGTACACTGGCCATTAAGGTTTGAAGTTTTGATGATCCCCTGTAAGCTCTGTCTTTTTAAAATGAGATTGTCGCTCTTCCTGTAGTGTAACCATGGAAACAGACAGGGAACCCTTAAAGAAAGTGATCGAACATGCTGTGCTAATTAATCCTACCCTTCATTTTTTTTCAGTTGAAGGATGTGGTTAAATAAATTTTGCATGAGTAAGCGTATTTAGATGTGAAAAGGGGTATAAAATATGTAGCAAATTTTCTTGCAGAAGGATATCTGAAAAAACCCTGGTAACTGTCATCTATTTGCATCTGAAGCATCAAAACAAGAAATGCAGTATCATGTTGGTGTTTCACATATATATTTTCATAGCATTCTTTTTATACTGTAAATATATCTGAAAGATGAGAGTATTTTTTTCATGTCTCAAGTGTGATGAGAGACATTTGCATTAATTTTGAGTCTTTGAGTGGAAGTGTTTAAAATTGCAAATGCCTTCTTTATACAGAGTGTTATTCAGAAAAAGCAAAGGTTGCTCCCTCCCCGAAAGAAAGAAGCTCCTCCAAGGCATTTGCCTAATTCAGGTCCTTTGAGTCCTGCACTGGGGTAGTGACTGACTTAACAGTGGAACTGTACCATATTTTCCCCTTCCAAATTTTAGTTTTTGTGGGTGTTTCCCTTGGTTGTTCACTCCTGCTTTCCACTGGGCCATTTAGTTTCCAAGGCAGTGCATGTGCCCAACTAGGAAACTGATTGGCCACAAAGGAAAACAGATGGCCTGTACCCATAAACCAGCACACCTCTTAAACCCTGTGATGCTGTCTGATGCCGATGTACAGCCTCAACTTGCTTTTACAAATGAAGGTTTTGTTTATAAGTTTCTCCATTCCAGTGATGATCCTTGTATAACCAAGAAACCAGATGCAACAGTGGACCTCAAATGAGACTTTCATTGTGTTTTGGGAGTGAAGAATGTATTAAAGAAAAAACATTTAATTGACTTCTGGTATGGCAAGTTCGGTACTCATTCCTCTCTACATGGGAGATTTCTGGAATGTGTGGATCATCAGCTTTGTGTCATGGAAATCTGAGTTCATTTTTCATCCCACAAACTCCAAAGTTTCTTGACAGTTTTCCTCAAAACACATGATGTTGCTGACTTCTTAAAAATGCCTTTTCCCTGCCTGCTTGTGTCTCTTCTCTTATCGGAGCTGGGTAGAAGATTAGAGAGGAAGTTGTTTGCAACCCAATTCAGTCTTCCTCAGACGAGACAAATGGGGAGGGCTCCGACAGTCAAAGAAGGATGGAGTCATTCATCATCCAGAATTCTCAAATCCTTTCGTAATTTTCATATCACTTAGTAATACTAGGTCCATATCCACAAATTCAGGAAACAATGTTTCAGTTTAGTGACATGGAATATAGATGCTCAGAAACTCAGGCTTGTTAATGGTTCTGTGTGCTAGGAATAAGAACTGTTCACTAGCAAAAACATCAACCTAGTGGCAGAGGCACTGTGAAGCACGTGATGCAACCTCTTTGGGGCTGTACCTGGCCAACCCTGGGCTGTATTTGTGAGCCAACTTATTCATCAAGCTGGTGGCCAGGTGCACAAATGTAAAAGAAATGGAGGACTGACCATTTTAAAAAATGGGTTTTCTTGTTTCAGATGTAATTTTTTAAAGAAGGAATCATGTCATACAATTGAAATTATTCCTCTTCAGTGGTCTAACTGCTATAATCAGCTGATAAGGCAATCTGCTGGCAAGATTTGCCATCATTGCTATGAGATATATTCACTGAGACTAACTGTTCTTAAATAGCCTTTCCGGTGTATTAAGAATAAAGGTACAAAGCACTCTTCATCAGCACTCTTTTGAGAATTCTCATGTTGCTTATTTCTTTCTGAGTATATGACTTTGCTTCCTTGTTTCTGTAAGGTATAAAACATTTAGTAATTTCATTTGTTTTGTGAAAGGGAAATCAGTAGTTCAAGAAGACACAGAAAAGCACCCAGCAGTGCTTTCTCCTGATTTCCATTACTTGTGCATGTCCAGTATTCCCAGCAAGGAAGTGGATGGTCTCAAGACAGTAGCTAGGAGCCGATAATTTGAAAAGGCATTTGCAGGCCTTTGATTGGAACAGTCTAGCCCTGAAAATCTTTTTCCATATTCTGGAGGAGTCTTCTGTAGGAGAAACATTGTTAGAAAAGTGTGCTCTCTACTGCTGATTTTAGCATATGATGATCTCTCTTTTACATGAGATAGATTATGATTGTGTAGTAATGTGAATTATTTTAAATGATTGACAAGCTTAAAAGACAATTATTGTAAATAGTATCTCTTCGGTAGGCCACAGATTTCACTGAAATGATTTCTGAAATTGGTGCACTGCCAATACTCATTTGTCGAGAGAGAAGAATTTTTCACATACCATTTTCTGGTGTACTACTACAATATTAATATTTATTTGAATGGTAACGTTTAAGTGTGTCTACAGCTTTCAAACATAAACTTGAATAAGCAAGCTGGGGTTTACAGTGTAAGTTGTGGAAGGTTTTCTTAGGATTCCCTAAATGCCAAATCTCATCTGTGGCATCATTTGTATGGGAGTTTTCTTTATAATTTCCTTTTTCTAAGTAACTCTGAAATGAAAGGGTATCAATGCCTGAGGATGAGCAGTTAATGGTAATTAAAATCTTTGTTTATTTGTCTAGGTATACCTGTTTATTTGTTTAGGTATACCACCATGTATCTTTGCATCTCTCCTGGACCTATGGTTGTCATTATGAAAAGCATATTTTGTTGTCCTTTCATAATATTCACAGCTCTGTTTAGCCAGGTACCAAATGATAGATGCTACCACGTTTTTCATTAAGTAACTTACGCCAGTAGTAGAAATAAAATACACTTGCAACGTGCTGTCATGTTACGTGCGCTCGTATATCCTCTTTGGATTGTACTATACAGCAAACTATTTCTTTGTTTTGTTTACATTTATTTATTTGTGTTTACCCCACAGGTCTTGCAAGAGCTAAATCAGTTCCCAGTCATACATATTCTAATGAAGTGGTAACCCTATGGTACAGGCCTCCAGATGTCCTTCTGGGATCAACAGAATATTCCACCTGCCTTGACATGTGGTAAGTATAGGTGACAAGACTATGTAGATGCTTTAGCTCTTGGGGTTTTTGGGCACGTAAAGCAAATATGTAGTGAGATTAGTGACAGAGGTTAAAAAACGTGTGTGTAGTAATACGTCTCCTCCTACCACCCCACCAGTTTGCAGCTGGTACATGCTGTTGACGCAGCAGGTACACAGAAGACCTGTTGGTGCTTTGCAAGAGACTGAGTACAAGTGCAAGACACTTGCTTCACTTTTGTAGTCTTAGTGCAGTTTTGTCATGTGATATGACACTTGTTTTGCAGAAGATAAACTTTCACCATGGTCACCTGCAGCAAGGAGAAAACCTGAATTCTCTGTATGTGATCATATAACCTCAGTTCTTAATCTACTGTACTTGTTAGCAGTAAATCAGTGGGACACATCACTAAATAGTTCTTTTATAAACCTACAGATTTTATTTAGACTTGCAGATTTGGAAGGGCAGTTTGATTTGAGGATTGGCAGTTTGATTGAGGAAGGAATCAAAATGGTACTTCAGCAATCCAGGTCATTATTTTTTTTCCTGACGAAAATGACGCAAGAATATTAGGGAAGAACACAACAATTACATCTTCAATGATATCAATAAATCATGTCCTCTTGCACGGAACATTTCATATAGGCCTAAAAAAGATCCAAGTACTCAGGGACAGAAGTGGTTTGTTTGGTTTCAAATGAAGAATGATGTCCTATTGCTCTTGTACTTGATTTGTAGCCCTTAAAATATTTTTGCTGCCCTGTACAAACTGAAGAACTATGAAAAGCTTAGGAAAAAAGCTCCAGTAATACAGTTTCTTTCACATGGCAGCAGTTTGTGTAGAGGCTCAGCTACTGCCACATCAGAAATCAGATGAGGGTGAATGAATATAGTGTTTGATAGAAGAGGTTTAGGTTTTTATGTCTATGTTCTTCTGGCCTATCTGAGACAGCACTTCCAGTTTGATTGTGAGAGGTGTAGTTGCATGTTAAGGTCACTTATGCTTACTTGGCACAGTCAACTGTGAGCTCTGCTGGAGCACAGACAGGCTTGGGGCTGTACTCACACAGTGGTTGTACATAGCTGAGCCATAATTACATTAAAACCACTTGGTGGCTTCCCAGAGTGGGAGGAAGGGAGACACAGAGAAACCTGCCTACCATCAGATTCCAAGATAATTTGGTAATTTGTTATCAAAAGTGTGTTTGTAGCATTAGCATTTTTATGCAATTACGGGCATTATGTCCTTATGGCAGGTACTGTGTGCACTCCTGTGTCGTTATTGATGATCTACATGATGACAAAACTAGGAAGCCACTTCACTAAATATTTAAATAATGTTGAGGTAGAAAGCACAGCTGTTTCCTCTATTTAGAGGAAAAAAAAAAAAAGACACAGGGCCTTTGCTATAGCCATGATAAATAACATTTCATGGTTGTTCCCCAGGAACAGAAAGTGGGGCTCCCACTGAGTAGAAGACCAGCTGCATGAAAAAGAGTCCAAATATTAACCCCTGGACAGTGGCTGGGAAGCAGGTGGCAGAGGCTGCAGGCTATTTTTACACTTCATTTGCTGGTGTAGAGAATTAGAATAGTAACTAAAAGCTAATGATCCACATGCAATGTTACATTCTCCTGCATTCTTTTTTTTTAAATAGCCACTGGCAATAAAATAATATTAATGAAGACGTACATGCATTAGTGGTGTCAAGCTGCTGATGGAAATCAATGGTGGGCTTTGTGATTTACTGCTGACAGCAGCATTATGTGAATGTATTATACTACCCATGACTGCATCAAAGAGTTGTGATAACCTTTGATATAGCTTGCTTTTTGGTTTTTTTTCCTCTTGATGAGGACTTACTAGTAGCTAGGAAAATGGCTTTTCATTGCCTCTGGTGTAACTTGCCTTAATCCTGGAATTTTACAGTCCTTTGAAAGTCAATGGAAGAAAAATAGGCTTCAACACATGAAGGGTTTAGGGATTACTAAAACCCATACATAAGAAACATAGAAACATAGGGAAAAAAATCCCCAAATGAACCTACTCTATTTGTTCCTTACAGGAAGAGTATAGTGTTAGTAAATGAAAGAATTTAAACAGGTTATTATATCCATTTGATTCTGGTAATGCATGTGCTGCTGCTACATCTGGGTTGCTTACATCAAGAAGTCACTAGGGATATTTTATTTTGAAGTGCAGCTGACTTTAAACTGTATTTGCTAACAGCTGGCAATTCTTTTGCATATCCTGTTTTTTCACTTTTATTAAAAAAAAATACACTCTTAGTCACAGTACAGGTAACCTAAGCAGTTACGGGCTGGGATATATTTTAAATTCGTTTTCATTAACTAACATCAGCTATGTTTATTGCTGCGGAACAAATAAATTAAAATGAGGCCAGTCAAATGTTACAAAAGTGCTTCTTAAGTCATTGTTATGTAACTTTGTAACATTGGTTTTTATACATGCTTTCAAATCTGATCTTAGTTGGGCAAACCTCTTCATAAGGAGTTTTTCTATCCTATTATTAGGAAGATAAATTGTATTTTTCAAGAACACACCACTTTTCACACATAGCCTGCTGTGAGTGTGAGTTTGACTGCTTACTGTAATTCCGTACTTGCTTTCATGAATGTTTGACCAATGAAGACCTACATAACAAAGATATTCATTACATAAAAATGGATCTTGTCTTAGACACAGGTGCACCAAATTATGTTTTTTTACACAGGGCATCTTACAAAGGCATCTTTATCCTGTTTCTCCTGCAAACAGTTTGCAGTGGGAGAAACCTGAGAGCATGAGTCCCAGTGTGCCCTGAAGAAATACTTCTTGGGGCCTGAAAGAAAAAAGAGCATAAGGAAAATTAACTCTTTTGCCCTTGATGTTCTTCAGGATTGTGACTTCCACTCCTAAGAAATGCTGCTGTGTAGGATCACAGTATTAAGGTGATATGGCAATAACTATCAAGCTGTTATTAATTAAACTTCTCTTGCTGTCAGTAAGCTCTTCAAAAGTTGTATCAGCTGAATTAGCTTTTAATTGGAAAATTCTCTAAGATCAAATTCATAGAAATGTTGTTTGGGAGGAAACTGTCTGTGTCTGTAGTAGATGTAGAGCATTTCAGTTCCTATCTGAAACCTACTTTTATCCATTGGGAACATCAGATTTACTGTTACCTTTTCACTGCTAGAAATACATTTCACGTGTGTAAAGAAAGTACATTATAAAGGTATCTGGATGCAGAAAAGAAAACCACAAAAAACACGATCAACAGGAAAGTATCTCAAGTTACTCAAGTTTGTGGAGTATTTTCTTGAGGTTATTTTGTGCTCTGCTTTTACTGAACAAGTGATTTCAATAGAAAGATTCTTGCAAAAAGTGATCACGTAGGTTTCAATTCTTCATGAATATAGTATTTCGTAATATAGATAATGAAAATATAGCATTACTACAAAACAAAACAAATTTCTGGAGCTTTTAGTTCTAGGTAGCTCTGTGACACATGCAAGAACATGAGTACTCTATTCACTTGTAATTACAATTACTTCAAGTCTGACTGCAAAGAAATACCTTGAGCTATCATGCTTTCAAGTAGATCAATTTTCATTCATTGCATCTGCCTCCTGCAGAAATTTTAATGGTTTTTGTCATCATGGAAGAGAAATTCTGATTCACTCATTACTTCTCACAAGAGAACTGCAATCTGTTTGCCGTATTGCTGCTGTATTTTTATCAGACTGTTATTTTTCACTTATCAAAGAGGAGTGGTCATGAAAGACAAATTCCAACCAAATTCAGAATTTGTGGGTATTCTGGCAGTGTGCCACTGTAGAATTAAATCAGATTTTTGTCAGCTAAGGAGACAAAAGTCCCTTGCTTTTCATTCCTGCCCCCCGAAATTTGTTTTCATAGTTCTGTTTATAAGCAGGCTCATATAGGAACATGATTTCTTTTTTTTTTCCGGAATAAATCAGACAAAAAAAAAGTATCTGTAGCCTTCCAACATTTTGTATATTACTAGGATTTTATGGAAGAGGCTGCGGTACTACATCTTGGTGACAATTCCATAAAAAGATAAATCAGCTGGTTTTTTGAGGGAGTGTGTGGGGTTTGTGTTTGTTTGTTTGTTGTTTGTTGTTTTGGGTTTTTTTAAATGCTGATATATTCAACAGTACAAACTCTGTGTACTTTGTGAAACTTGAACGAAAATTTGACTGTTCCTTTGAATTTCAGAAATCTCACCAGGGGATTGCTGAAAGCAGTTACCTGGTTTTCATAAAATGCCTTCCAAATGCTGCAATGGAATATAGGCTTAATGACCAGATAGAAACATTATGTGAAGACCCAGTATAGTTCTTCACCATGAAGGCCATGCTGAATGTTATCACCTCCACTGAGCCTGCTAGAAGGCAGGTATATTCAGGGCAGAAAGTTCAACAGTTTAAAGCATATATAGTAAGAATACAGGGTTTCTATATTCTCAATTTAAGTATAAACTAAAACTTGGGTTGGAAAAACCTCCTCATTTTGGAGTGTGTCTGTAGTCTCTTTTATGGCTCCATCAAGAAAAATCATAATATTAACTGAGGGAAACAGCCCTTATAATCTCTTATATATTATGCCTTACCAGAGCTCTTATGCTATTTTTTTTTATAGTGTTCAATTACATATAGGCTGGAAATTCTTGTAGCAATAAGGATCTTTGTTACCTAGAGACAGGAACGTGAATTCTCAAGCCAAACATATAAAACCAACACACCAGTAAGCAAGTTAATTTTAAAGGAATACCCTCTTGAATTATAAAAGCTGTGTAGGAAAAAAAAGCAGGTTCCTGAGGCATTCAGCTTCATTTTTACAGGCTCATTTACTATGTCAATTCAAATGCAAGAGTAACTTGTTTAGCTGTGCTAGTAATTCCTACTCTATATAAGGCTGTACAGTGACAGCCAGAGTCCAAGGAAATAAAGCAGGACAATAGAAGAGCAATATTAGATGGTATGGCCCCATATGGTCTCATCAATACATCAATAGGTTTAGTTATGCTTTTTGTCATCAGAGAGTAAACCACCCATTTCAACATTAAATGGCTGTCACTTTTACTTTGGAAGGTTATCCTGTGCCATTGCACTGGAAAGATCTATGAACAAATTTGCAGCATTTGGCTCACATATCCAAACTCAGAAGTCCTATAAAGAGAGTAGGAAAATCTGAACTGAATACACTGAAATATGTTAGGGTAATATTCTTTTGTCAAAAATTATGTTTCAAGTGCTGCATGAAAATGTCATTGTATGCTGAGCATGCACACATTACACCGAAATAACATCCCTTAGAGATGGGTGCACATCAAAGCCTGTATTTCATATTTCAAGAAGTAATCTTTGCGTCATCAAAACTAAAGATGGGAGTGATGTGTGAGATCATCTTATCTACCCTACTGTTAATGCAAGTCTGTTTCCTGAAGAATATTCTGAAGTATTTCAGCTTCTCTAGTTTTACACAACTGTGTCTGTGCTTCAAGTCCATTGGGAGGCTGAGCTATAGCACAATTGTTAGTTGTATTTCCCTATAACTCACCCTAAAATTTTTATTTCCTAAGGGCGTTCTGCCATTTCTGGTTGTACTACCTTATATCTACCTACAGTTCTGGGAACCACTAAAATCCTAATCAGTTCTCCCTGCCCGTCATTTTGCATAATTTTAAGTACAGAGTCATCATGTTCTCCCTCTCCCTTGGGTTTTCTTGTAGCCAAGAATGACATAATTTTCCTAATTTTTCCTCACAAACCAGCTCTTCTGGCATGAAAATAGTTTTTGCTTTGCTCAAAAATATCTCTAACCTGTTTAAAAGTCTGTGAGGTCTACAAAAACAAGACAAAATTCCAAGGCCTTGTAGATGCTTTATCTCTTTTGTCGTTTAAAGTGCCTGTGGTTATGGTTTGTGATGCAGGGATCCTACTGTAGACTCAAGTTTCTACTTACTGTGAGCCTGAAATTCATAGATACCACTAAGACATCAAAAATACCATCCAGCCATCTTAAAGCTCTCATGTGCTCTTATGGCTTTCTGAGTACTTCCTATCCATTTCCTAGTTCCACGTCCTGCTTTATTATTATTATTATTATTATTATTATTATTATTTTTGTTTCTATTTATTTAAGCTTCTCTTTCTGTTGGCTTATTCGTCGAAGTGCCAAACACCATAACCTTTGAAACCAAGGATAAACTTAACTTTCAAATGGACCAAAGGGAACAGCAGTCTTCCAGCTCAAATCTTGAATGTTTGTGTTTCTCTCCTGAATGATTTTAACAACCTTAACTTTAAACTTTAACAAGTTTAACTCAAACTTTAACAAGTTTAATTCTGTTAGAATTAAACTGCATAACATCCAGTGCATATATAAACACAAAAAGACTAATCCAAAACCTTTGTGTTAGGTGTTTATTTAACTGCAGGACCCTTTCATTTCAGCTTGGGACTAAATGAAGTACCACTCTGCAAAAGAGTCCAAGACACATAATAGGATTCTTCTTTCCAAGCAGGAAATTTTTCTTCAGTGTTGTTTGCAGTTCTATAAATAATGTAAAACAATACAAAATTTGGCAAAATCTTCCTGCTGCCTTTACAGCATTTTTGTTCAAACAGCTAGATAGAGATTCTCTGCAGATTTATACATGCTCTCAAATGATACACTGGTTTAATCAAAAGCCTGTTTTCTGGTTGCAAGAATAGAACTCTAATCCTCTTTTCCTTAGCCTAAATTCAATTGTTTTATTGCTCATATTGAGTAATTGGCTTCTGGCTGAAAGCTTGAATTTTTCCTTGCCTGAGATGCTGATCATGTTTGTAAGTATTTGACTAAGAAATATTGTGGCTATCTGTGCCTAATGAAGCACTAACCAGACTAAATGATGAATGGCAGTTTAATCAATTCAGTTCATTTGGTAACCAGCAGAAGCATATGGAACATAAATTTTAACCTCTCTTTTATAAACACCTAATTTATTCTAAAATTTGACTAAAACTGTGGTTTTCAAAGTTTTCTTCTACTTATCAATGCCTGAAGAGAAATTTACTTAATATAGCTCTGCTTTGGGATGTAGAATTAGAAAATAGAGATGTATATTTAATTTTTTTCTTCAAGAAATTTGACTACCAACTCTCATTGTCCTAGAACTGGTCAAAGCCTTCAGAAATGGGTAAAACATGGGTAATCTGCTGATAATCTTAGTTCAGTGGCATCTGTAAGTGCTCAGCCCCAACTTGTTTTCATTAAGTTGTTTTAGAACCACTTCCTCACCAATATATGTGGACATATTCCTAAAATTAAATGCTGCTTTCTGAATGCATCATCATGATGTGTAAACAATGAAAAGTTATGTAATTAGGACATTCCAAATAATTTACTTCTAAAACCAAAGTTAAGTTAGAGGTTATTGCTGCGATTTTCTGACATGGAAACACAACTCTCAATTTTAGGGGGAGGTGGGACTGTAGTCAGTTTTACAAATTCTTAGTTCATTTTGATATATATATATTTGGGGGTTTGAACCTGTTATTGTTTTGAATGAAGAAGGTTTTTGGGTGGTTGCTTACACAGACATGGTAAAAGCATACCACATACAAGGTGTTTGCACATGGAAGGTGTAGAAAAATATATGCAGAAAAATGTAATTGAACAAGTTAAATTATATAATCAAATTCTCCATCCTGTTGGCAGCTAAGAGGGATGTTTTCTCTTAAGATTATTTTTGCTGAGGGAACAAGCCCCCCAGAGCAATGGGCTTTGAACTGCTGTCGTTTATGCTGGCAGAGGGAAGAAGAAAGTCCAAGAAAGCCCATCCCTGAACTTATCAGCATTTGGGCTTAACTTAGTTCCATGACTATGAGCAGCCATATGCCCTTTACGTTTTTACTTACATTTTTCCAGATTCTCCTCTTATGCGAAGCCCTTCCAATGTGCTTCCGTGTCATTGTCTTGTCCCCGTTCAGCTTCTTCCAAGAGCACACTCTTACACATCTCCAGAATTTATTTGGGAGCATGACTATGCTTCTGGGAAGCACTAATATGGAGATCAGCAGCTGTGCCTTTATTGGTCTCAACACCTATGGACCATATTCCTGCTACCTCTACACTTGCCTTCAAACACCTGTTCATTTGTATACATTGGTTTTCTTACATGCACGTTTGTCCTTCAGCCTGGCATCGATTAAAAAAAAAAAATTATTTAAATGCTGGTAAAGGATGCAGAAGTGTTACTGCTGGCCACTTGGTCTATAAGAAATCTTTCTAACACTGCATACTTATTTTTTTTCTTCTGTAGGGGCGTGGGTTGTATCTTTGTAGAAATGATTCAAGGGGTCGCTGCTTTTCCAGGAATGAAAGACATTCAGGATCAACTTGAAAGGATATTTCTGGTGAGTTCTTTATTGCGGAAGTAATACGCCTAAGACAACAAATTATTGATTCACATATGTTCACATTTCTTTGTGATGTCCACATAGTTCTTTGTGTCAGGAATTAAATTATGAATAGACACAAGGATCAGAAGACTAGTCCACAAGCTTACCTGACATATTTTGTGTTCAAAGTTCAGTTTCTAATTTTTTTCAATCAATAATTTTTTTTTTAAAAAAGGGTTTTATGCAATTGTGGAAAAAGTTTTCTGAATGTAAGGCAGTGGAAATCCAGCTGGTTTGTCATCCTCACTTTGCAAGTTATCAGAAACAACAACTCTGGATGGTGGTTTATTAATATTCTACTAATATTGTAGTGTCAATGGCAAGTATTTTTTGTGAGACAGATATATGAAGAAAAAATAAGGTAGGAGAAAAAGTGAGAAACAGAAGGGGAAATCTGAAATCATGCTTATGCTCGAGTTCAACAGGAGTCCTCGACTACTGCTTCTGCAGTAGTCAGTGGCCTGGGTTGGGCCATTCACAAGGTTCATGGGTTGCTCATAGGCACTGATGACACATCCACACTGGGAGTCAAAGAGCTAGTTTGTCTCAACCACACTCATCACTTACACATTTTTCTTCCCAGGGTTGTGTTTTTGGGTTTTGTTTGTTTGCTTGGGGTTTTATTTTCATTTGCTATTTATGGCATTGTGCTCTGGGCTTGGAAGTTCTCTTACAAAAGGCTCAGGAATAACTTTTCTTGACTCCCTGAGAAAGGTCTGTATTTATTCCAATGCTTCCTGGGAGCGTTCCTCTTGTGGAGTTAGTTTATTCAGGGGAAGCCACTGCTCACCCAGATGATCCACAGTGGCTCCTGGTACTGCGGGGTTGCCATCAGGGGAAGTATTGCAAGAGCAGTATCTTCCCTCAGCTTGGTAATCTCTGGATGGCTTCTGACCACAAATTTAGAAGGGAAGAATGAGCATACCGTTGCTTTCAAAGGTGATTTTGTAAGTGGTCATTTATTTCAAGTGCAGAGGATTTATTTGGTATTCATTTTTGGCCCATGGGGAGAGAAAGAAAGTCTTTCATAATCTGTTTAAAAAATTTACATTTTCTTTTTTACTCAGACTTGCTGGTACTATGTCTCTTTTATTGGGACATCAAGGAATTTAGCAACTGCTTTTATGAATGATTCATAAAAAATACCTCTCTAAAACAAGACCTTATTTGATTATGATATAAAAATAACTAATTTTCTGTAAAATCTTTTGTTATTCTGCCCTCTTGGCTAATACTCTTAAAATTCTGTGCTATGGAAAAATAGCTGTGCTGCAACATAGACCGGGAGCAGCACTTCTGAGAAGTTCCTGTGACGTGTCTCATTGTTTTGTTTGTTTGCCAGCTTGTGTATTTTAAGCTTAGCAACTTCTGAGCCAGCTTCCGCCTTTTGCATTCTTAACTTATTGTGCTTCTCGTTTATTGATTTGAATTTTTTTCCTTATTTATAGAACATAAATTTTGTAACCAATAAATTCCTCTTTGGGACTTCATCTCATTTTTTGCGGTAAAATCTCAGTGACTGTTTTTGTTGTGGAAATTAAGGACACTTCTAACAGCAGAAATCCCTTCCTTCAAGAGGGCCTTTTTTCACACTGAGATTGCATGATACAGTGCAGAAAAGCAATAGTGATAGATATATCATATAAACCTATTTTTATATGCCTTTTGTAAACCTTTTGTATATTTCCATTTTCTTCTCTATCCTCACAATTATTTGTGTGTTAAAATACCAAGATAAATATAACCTAGGATGCTTTTTGAGGCCTGCCATTTTTAAAATTCTGTTTTAAATCTGCAGCTGCAAACACTGAGAATAGTGCTGAAATAACAAGGGATAATTTATTGATAATGTTTCTTTAATTAGATCTGTTGCAAATCTTCAAATAAATAGATAAAATTTTGGACTGGATAGTTTTATGGTCCATTGCAAATCAGAGTTAATTTTTTAATCCCACTTAATTAGGCTTTCTAATGGAAGTGTCTAGTTACCCTTAGCTAAATAGTTTCAGTGAGTGCCTTCCTAATGTACTCTAAGCATCACTAAGAATTTAAGTTATCTATTAAAAGTTATAAAACAATGGATTATTCTTGTTTGGTTTTGTATTTGAACAGACAGATTAAATTCATTGATTCCCCAATGAATCATGTATAGTGGGGTAGTTAATAGCACTGAAGTACAAAATTAATCAGGTTGTTTTACCAGATAGCTAATACAATTAACTCCCACACTGTGAGCACTTACACAGCTGGGAAAGAAACTGATCAGCCAGTAAAAGACTTTTCCATAAAGTCTTCCCATAGTTCATGTTTTCAACATTCTCCAGTGATGGTTTTCTTAAAACTGAGGATTGTCCTCTAAAAATGGCATAAGGTACAATCCACCTTCGCACTAATCCTTTTGCTCTTCTAAAGTACACAACTTGCAACAAAAGGTATATTAATCTATGTCATATCTGTTACTAATTGTTATTAGTCACAGCTACATGTCTATAGTATGTAAGAGTTCAGATTGCATCTTGAGGCTTTCAGGGAAGTAGTTGTATTGTAGTAGAAAAGTTACAACATGCTAAGAAATAGTAGCAGGGAAAAGTGAATAAAATTTAACATGAATAACAGTTTAAAAATCTTAAATGGCTGTTTGATTTCCTATTGTATAGTGCCCATTATTATGTAAATGAAATTAAATACATTGTGTGTATGCTGTTTTAGCGATTATCAAGTTGAAGTCAGAGAGAGTCTCTAAATGTTTTTGTGTATTTCTGACCCTGGCCTTCTTCACATATCTACATGGAAAAACCCAGCATACCACATATGTTTCTTCCTCATTCTGACTGATGTTTATTTATGTTTCATAATGGCTTAATTAAGTGATTGTATGTAATAGATTAGGAACAGAGGTTGATCTTTCGATTTTGTTTAAGGACTTTTCTCTTTAAGCTTGTCTCTCCTGACTTCTATTGTTTCAATTTGTGGGGTTTTAAATAGTAATATAAACTGATTATTTCTATTACAACAGCTGTTTATAATAAGCATTCTCAGGTTCCATTACAGCCATGGGTCTAAATAAAATAGCAGGGTTTAGATACAGAATCTCTTCTCAGAATTGGACCAGCACTTAGAGATGTTAGTGAATAAGCAGGCTGCAAGTTTTTATTGTCATACTTGGGATCTGATAATATGAATTCTTTTTTCCAGCTATACTTAAAAGTGTTGATAATCTCTTAAAAACACTATACTTACCAAATAAAATGGGAATCACGCATGTAAGTAGGTTGCTTTTTCAAAGAAGAAGCTTCGGGTGAATTAAATGCCTTAGTGCAGAGATGTTTTGGTTAAATTGTTGTGTAAAGATGCTTTTGCATCTTTACTCCTCCTTTTTTCCTACTTATTGAAACTGAGGTTACTTTCTGGATAGAAATGCATCATAGAAAATGAGAGAGTAAAGTGTAAAATCAAAAAATTAAATCATAAAATCATAAAGGTTGGAAAAGACCTCCAAGATCTTTTTTATCTTGAGTCCATCCTTTGACCGAACACCACCTTTTCACCTAAACAATAGCATTAAATGCCATGTCCAGTTGTTTCCTGAACACTTCCAGGGATGGTGATTCCACCACCTCCCTGGGCAGACAGTTCCAAAGCTTGACAACCCTTTCAGTGAAGAAATTCTTCCTGATGTCCAAACTGAAGATCCCTTGGCACAGCTTGAGGCCATTTCCTCTTGTTCTGTGGCTAGTTGTTGTAATTACAGCCTTTAAGAGCTAACAAATCTTTTGCCTCTAAGTATCATACTAATGATGTACCATCATCATTTCCAGAAAACTGTTTGCTTTGCCATTCTCTGAGACAAGCAGCTTGAGATTTTGTTGCAAGGTGCTAAATCTGATGGACTGATAATGTGATGCAGTAATCTCAGCATTTCTATTTAGTCTTGTAATATGTGCACAAGGCAGGAAGGAAGCTTCAGTGATGAAGTACACATTGAACAGTTAAACCATGAGAACAGAAAAAGTATGTGAGGCAATCTGTTGAATCAAATTAATACTACACAAAATTCAGAAATAGCATTTGGCTTCTGATATGGAATAGCTAAGAACTTTTTCAGTAGTTTATTGCTGTTGATCATTTGTTAGCATACATATCCCTATGTGCAAACTTTGAGGTTTTCTGATCGAGGAGAACCTGCCATTGTAAACATAAAATTTAATTATGTCTAGAAGTAAAAACTGCACCAAATGCCTTCAAGTTATCCCTGTACTGGGGAGAATTGACAATTCCTTGGATCTGGTGATGATCAGCATGAATTAGTTGAGTATTAAAGCTGATTACACTGAGTAGCCTGTAATATGCCTATGCATGCCTTACACTGAACCATGCTGGACATAGCAATACAGCTCTGATTCTTATATAAGGATGTGCTTTCATACTTGCTGTTCTTAAAGATTCAGACCAGATCAGAGTTGAATTTCTGATGTTAGCTCAATTTTTCTTCTGCAGAGATTTTTTTTTTTTTAAGTGGGAGATATTTCTGTCTTTTCCATTTTATGTGAGCTTTCTGAGAGCCACCATAGATCAAAGTGAATTTTCCTCCCAGGCTCCGAAAGCCTTCCTGATAAGGGAATAATCTGTGCGTTGGCTGAACTTTAGTCTTGGTACCAACTACACTGCAAATTAGATTTCACTGCAAGAATAATGTACAAAGAGTTCTCCTGATACTTTGTAGATGTCTGCATAGGCAGGACAATGGCATTTAGGTGCTGTTTTATCTGTAAATGGGCATTCAATCTGCAAACATCATTCCAGGAAGCATGTGCACCACAGGAGCATCACGCTGCAGGTAACATGTCACAGCAGGAGTGGAAATTTGCAGCCAGAAGCTTCTGTCTTTCCTGACATGCCTATCGAACAAGCTGAGGACTCCTTTCTGGTATTGGATCCTATTGCTCTGTTGGGTACCATAACACACAGTATTAAAAAGTAATTAAAAGAGAACAATATCCATTTGTTGAGCCCAGCAGTCTGATATGCCAAAGGGTGACACCAGAAACATGAGCTTTCTGCACAGAACTGTTCAGCAAAGACTCACAAGAGTTTGCTATTTCAGATACCTATGAAAAATGACATTTCCCTTTTCATTGGCAATGGAAGTGTTACTTCTGTTACTGAAGATTTAAAAGGCTAGCAATATTATTTTTTTACATATGTATACACATACAGGTATAAATGACAGGCCCGAAGTATCCTGTTTCATATAATGCAGGCTAGTAGTGTTTATTCCATGACTTGGATGTTAACAGGCATTTTTGAAGCTGCAGAGCTCTCTCCATGTGCTTCTGTATCTGAAGGTTTGCTTCGTGTCACTGACATCCTGAAATAATGCTCTTGAAGAGCTTTTAAGCTTATGACAGACCCAAAGAAAACATGCTTTCTGGTACATTGTATTAATTGCATCTTTTGGGAAGCTAGCAATGCTAAATCCAAGGGAGGAGTACTTTAAACCATTGAGTTTTAAAGTTTTTCTATGTAATCAGGTACTTAGTGAAATTTATTGTTCTTTCACTTCTTTTTCATTATTTAAAACAAGTTTTTCTGTCACTGTGCAAATACTTTAGCTCTGAAAAACAACTCGTTCATCTCTGATGGAACAGATGTATTTGTGAGGCTGGACCTGAGCTGCAATTTTATTTTGTGTAGTCATGCTATCTGTGGTGCTGTCTGTGTTGAAGATGATGAATCTGGCTGGAGAAAGAGTCTTCATCTTTGTAATATGGATAGTTCTTGCTTAGAGGGGGAAGTTTTGTTTTCTTCCCATCTCTTTCCCTTTTCTTCCCACCAAAGGCTTCATGAGGAAAATGAGGGGTTTATTTGAAACAAATTAAGTAGAAACCTGACTGCTGAGTTCTATCTTCTATAACACAGGATGTAAGTAGAACAAGAGAAGTGCAATCCTGCTAATAAATCTACCTCTCCTTTGCTTTATAATAGCAATATGCAAAATATTTCACTTCTCTTCAGAGAATTTAATCACTGAATTTAATCACTGAAATTAATTAAATAAATAACAGGCTTCTCTACCTGTGGGTCTTCCCTTTGAAGTTGTTAACACTTGCTCAGTATTTTACTGTATTTGCCTGCAGGTTTTGCATGATACCACTTTTACAAGGTTCCTTTCTGGGCTTTGTGTCTTATGCCAAACTTCAAAAAAAAATTAATTCTAAACTGGGAAAGTATGAGCAAAATTAACCTTTAAAATTAACTTTAAAAAACAAACTAAATCTTCTATGTGTTTGTGCTTCGTAAAGGATTTTGGTAATTTTTTAAGAGTTCTTTTTAGGGAGTTTTAGCTCAGTTTTTGCTCTCCTACTGCACTATATTGTTTTCTATATCACTGCATGTGTAGTCTTTTCCCCATATAACACAGATCAAGGTATGTGAGCTAATTTGTGTTTACTTTTCTTAAAGAACTCCCAGCCTCACCATGTCTGAGTAGTGATAGTCTGTGCTGTTCTTTGCCTTATATCATTAAACCCATATGGTACTGGGCAAACAAACTAGGCCTAGGATTTAAAAATAGCAATCTTGTAAAAATGTAGGACATTTTCTAGAGGAATATTGCCTATGTGTGACAGGAAAGAAGGCATATGTATCCCTCACTCTGTGAATATTTCTTTTGGGAAAGAGGACACATAACCTCCCATTCAACCATGTTTAAAGTCATAAAAATACTGACCAGTGTATTATGGACAGTTGCCAAGGGTTCTACCAGCTGGTAGTAGGAGGGAAGAGGGGGAGAGGAAGTAATGAATGAATGTGTAACCCCATCCTTTTCTTTCAAGGACTGGCTGGATTTTAGGCCAGCCAGTCACACAAACTGATGTACATAGGTGTCATCTGCTTGGAAGATGTTCCTGTCCGGCCTGCTAACTCTGAGCAAAACTCTGAGTGTGGCTGGGCTGGCATTACAAGAGCTTGGCTTATTATCAGCTTGGTAGTGCAAAACATGAGGAGTAATTGGCTATCAGGAAAAGAAAACAAATTAAGACATGGTTCAGTGGAAAACAATGGCTTTGTGGTTTACTTTGGAATTGGAATGTTTTTTACTTTCTGTCATGAGAAAAGAGCTGTAATTGTAAGCAAGCTGTAGTGGGTTGACTCTGGCTGGATGCCAGGTAGCCACTAAAGCTGCTCTCTTCCTCCCCTCTGCAACTGGACAGAGGAGAGAAAAAACCAGTGAGGGATTCATGAGTTAAGAGCCTGGAGAGGTCACTTACTGATCACCATCACGGGCAAACAGCTCAAAGTGAGGATATTAATGAAATTTATTACTAACTGGAGCAGAGCAAAAGAGTGAGAAGTAAAATAATCTTAAAACCGCCTTCCCCCTACCTGTCCTTCCTTCCAAACTCCACCTTCTCCCCCCTGTGGTACAGGGGGACGGGGGATGGGAGTTATGGTCAGTTGTTGTTTCTGCTGCTGCTCAGAGAGAGGAGTCCTTCCCCTGCTTCTCATGGGGTGCCTCCCATGGGAGACAGTCCTTGATGGACCTCTCCAGCATGGGTCCATCCCTCGGGCAATAGTTCTTCATAAACTGCTGTCCCGTGGGTCACTTCTCCATGGGGTGCTGTCCTTCATGAATGAGCTGCTCCACCGTGGGTCCCTCACAAGGGCCACAAGTCCTACCCAAGATAAATCTGCCCCAGTGTGGGCTTCCCTCTCCACAGGCTGCAGGTCTCCGGCAGGATCCTGCACCATCTTGGGTCTCCCACAGGGTCACAGCCTCCTTCATGCATCCACCTGCTCCAGCATGGTCTTCACCACAGGCTGCAGGGGCCTCAGTTCGAGCATGTGGAGATCCTCCTCCCCCTCCTTCTCCATTGCCCTTGGTCTCTGCATTGTTCACATGTTCTCACTCCGCTCTTCCCTGGCTGGAATTTTCACCGTACAATAATAACTTTCTGTTCTTAATTATGTTATCACAGGGGTGTTACTAACACTCCTGTTTGGCTCAGCCATGGTCAGCGGCAGGAAGCCCGTCCTGGAGCTGGCTGGTATTGGCAGGGGAACCTTCTAGCAGCTTCTAACAGAAACCATTCCTGCAGTCTCCCCCTCCACTACCAAAACCCAGCCACAGAAACCCACTACAGAAGCATTGTTTCTTTTCCAGACTCACCTCTCGCCTTTGAGCAGGTAGTTACAGCCAATACCTTGGAAAAAATATGAGAAAACAAAAATGAGAAAAATAAGTATGAGACTCAGCTGGTGTAAGTCAGTAACTGGTGTAAATCAGTGCAGCTCTGTTTACTTACCCTGATGCGCATCTTTGCAGGCACCTTCCTTCTTGACCCTGTACACCATAGAAATATACTTATTTGCCATGTAAAATGCCTCCCTGTGCAGGTTGTGTCCACAAGTGTTATGGAGCTGTAATTGCAAACGTGTTTGCATGCGGGTGACACTGAACAGAAAAGCAGTTGCAAGCAATTTCTGCATATTATTAAAGGAGCTGAAGCCTATTTTGAACAAAAATGTTTGTCTGTTATCCAAAAACTTATCTTGCAAGATAATATTGTACTGTAAAAAAACACAGGCACATTCATAAACCTGCTCTGATTTGCTGGCTTTATTTACTAGGGAAGATAACAATCAGGCATCAAATAGTCTCATTGCTTTCTCTTTTGTAAATAAAGGAACAATATTTGATACTCTTGAATCCCCTCTTTTTCCTGTCTTATTTTACTTGTGTCTGATTTCACATTGCATGCCAAAAGTGGGTTTTCTGAGGAGCATCTTGACGGCCAAAATTGTTGTTTATAATCTGTAGCTCAAGTTGAAACATCCTTAAGGTTGAAAATGTCTAAAAATCAATGTGAGGCAGTTTCTTAAAAGACTTCAAAAATAGTAGCTGATTTCTTCTGCCCTCTTAAGAAGTGGTAAAAGTAACTAGCTTGTTCTGTTATCTGGGGGAAACATCCCCTTCGGCCCATGCGCCTGCCAAAGGTACCATTTGCAGTAGGCCTAATTTGAATAAAGGTAGACTTTAATACCTGTTTTAGGGTTTCAATAATCAGTGCCTTAGACTACGTATTAATTCAGCAAGATGCTGAGCACTTGCCGTAAGATTGTCTTGAACTATCACTGCCGTTTACACAAGCTGCTAATCCTCAGTGTCTCTCTATAACTAAATGTAAATTTTGAGTTAGGCTTAGTGATTTCAACAGGCTTCAAGTTTTCAAGGGCAAACATCATTACACCTTGATTAGAACAGCTGTTTTTCTAGTTCATTAAATGGCTATGGTTAAATAATTTAGGCATTTAATTTTCATTTGTTGAAAAATTTGTATAACCTTGTCTTAGTTGCTTTGTCTTTTTAAGAGAAAATTAGCCAACAGGAACAAGAAGCTGCGTTAGTTTCAAACTGATTTGAAAAGTACTAGACAAAATTAGTATTAGTAAGTGGGAAAAGGAATGCGAAAAGGCTATAGAAATGAAATGTATTCTGCTTCATAAAAAAATGTCAAAAAAGAGGCCTCATAAGAGTTTGAAAATAGGAGAATTACCTGACTAGGATCCTAATGCAGTAGGCATTCTCAACGGTTTCAGGGTGAAATAAATGGAGCAGGTTCTGACATATGCAGTATTATGTCTTATTCATATGCTTTGGTTCTTCCTTCCGCAGTCTTTGGAGTGCTCCATTTAAAACAACTTGGAGGCCAAAGCAGAACTGGATTCTCTTGCTGTCAGTTATGGGAAGAAAAATGCCCTGTGTTTGCTGTTTGTCTTTATAGTGTGCATGTATATCACTGCGTAGCTGCATTTCTGGCAATTGAGGTCTGTTTCTGAGTACATCAGAGAAAGCTAATAATATATATTGTAAGACCGTAATGAGAATTCTTCACAGCACTTTTTTGGGGCAGAACATGATACAAATGTGGTGCAAACTCTCAAACCTGTCAGTGATGGAGCAGAACAGCATAGGTAAATTCCTAACAGAAATGCTTGCCCTGATGAGGAGAAATCAAAGAAAATTTTAGCTATCTACTTAAAAACACTGAAAATTTATGGTTGGATTTCTGTATCTTTTGATGGGTGAGAAATCAGTTGACCTTGGGAACTTCCAATTTGATTAAACTTTAATCTGTCATAAAGAGGGACTTACTGTTTTAAATTAGTGCCCACTTCATTCCTTTTACAGTTATTTAAAAATATTCTGAATTTACTTATCTTTTTCAAAATGGCATTATTTGCATTATAACTCTTTTTCATCTTAGAACATTTTATATTTGTGGGGGTTTTTTTCCCCCTGTGTGTCCTGAATGCAATTGTTTTACAATAGCTGGCAATTGAGCTTTTTGCATAAGAGAAACAAAATTTGTATACATTTTGTATTGCTGAATTGGCTCTTCAGGAAAATCAGAAAAACAGTCAGGGATTTTATCAATCCTTTCGATATCCTTCATGTCTCATTTTGGTGTGCATCCATACAACATATTGCCCTAATTATTTAAAAAGAGGCCTTAATAGTTTGGATGTTGTAGATCCTGTGCATTTTGGTATAATCTGCTCTGGTCTGATGGCTGAGACATTTGGTTAATGACATTGCTATGCTGCTGAACCAGCTTGTTAGAGTGTGCTAGTATTGCTTCTTCTTCTTGGAAAGGGAGGGACAGGGATGAGGTCCTGCTGATATCATATTACTTTATCAGCTGCTCAGCTGTTCAAAGCAGGGTAATAACTGTAGCTGGGGAAAAATCCTCTTTTGTTTGTTTAATGGGTCTTTTCATGAAATCTCTGCAATACCCCATTCCATAAAAAAATACTCAGACCAGTGAATGTTGCTGAAAACTAAGGATAGTGAAACATCTGTTTCTTACTAAAGTCATCACTGGGCTTGATTTACTTTCAGTAAAATGTACTTTCAGTGCAGCTTCCTACCACTTCAGCTTTATCTTATCTTATTTTTGTTAATGTTTTCATGTTTTTGTTTCTTTTGTGGCCTTTTGTGTTCCATGTTTAATTGGTGTAACACCTCCCTTTCTTCTAATGTGGTCAGATCTTTAAAATTTATCTCCAAAATGTTATGATTTGCCTTGTAATAGCCGAGTTGCTCATGTAAAGAATTAAAGTTGTCATTTGACTGTTCATGTATCTGATGCCCCATCATTATTCAGCCGTTGCGTCATCAATATTTCAGGCCATGCGTTTCTGTAGACCTTAGTGCATTAGGGGTGGGGGATAAGAAATTGTAACTCCAGTCTTTCTCTTCCTCTCTATCATTATTGACTACTAGTGGTACTGAAGCTCTATTGTCACATATTTGTGCAAATTTTCCTTTCTTTATTTGCATATCTTATTTATTTAGTTACCGATTTCCCCCGGTGGTTTGTTTTTATTTTGTTTTTTTTTGAAAAAAAAAAGAGTGGACTGGGATATGCAGGTGTTAAGTAGCTTCAATCTTTCAAGAATTTGCTGTCATTCATGCACACTTCATCATCGATTGTTTCAATGCAAGCCCCTTCAATTCCTTTTGGAGCTGGAAGCAGTATGTTCTCCAAATTCTGCCCAGGTCTCATAGCTCCCTTCTCCACTGAGAGGATCAGTTCCAGTAGCTCCAGGAAAATAGTTCCCTTTTGCCCAAAAGTAACGCTGCCAAGAGTAAGAGCTGCCACTGCAGCTGCCCTGCATGTGGTTTAGAGTTTTAATTGGAGACAGGAGGTGACTACACCCTAATCCCTCCCTCATTGTGTTTTTGAGAGCTCAGAGGTCATGGACAAAGTTACCGTGTGCACTAATGTCAAAGCAAACAAGTGGGTTCACTGAAGCTGGAAGTGCAGCTACCTCTTCCAGTTAAGTGACACCTGCTTTAACCTTCATTTAAATAAGCAATATGAAAACTCTTAGGCCACCTGCCTGCTGATTGTTAAAGCCACAGCTGCTAAATGAGAAATAAATGGTTAAATTACAATTTCCAATTTTTGAAAATTTTACCATCTCGACATTCCTCATTCTTTCAAAACCCACTTCTGATCTCAACATTTGGGCATGTACCTTGTGCTGTCTGGACAATGAACCCATCCCTCTTAATGGATTTGCAAGGCAATAGGCAAAGAAAGTGTCATGAAAATGGGTAGATGTTCCAGTGAAGAATTCACTGGAAATTTCAAAAATGCTCTGGAGTGAGGTGTGCTAGCTCACTCTGCTGCAGTGGAGGATACAGGTTCTGTTCAGCCAGTCTTCCAATAGATCTTACTGGCCTCTGGAAGAGAATGAGTAACTCCCTGGGATTCTGTCCTGACTCCACTTAAAATGTGTCAGCTGCTTTTTATAGTCAGTGTCCCTCCATCAGATACAGGCTGACATTTACCCCATTTTAGAAAATAAATATTTCTCTGCTTTGATTTTTCATTCTGCTTGCGTGCTCTGTCCCTATGATTCAGAAGGATAGTATGAAATTCTTGTTTTTGTAGCAGCAAAATGCTGCTGTTTGGAGTGAATATACCAAGCATCATGCTATGTTTTGTTGTAGGAAGAACACCTGAAGCTGTATCACTTGACACGGATTTTAAGTGATAACGTTTGACATTTTTAAAAGAGATTTGATTTGCGAATTGTGATAAGGTTCCATATAGGAATCAGCTGGATATTTAGACATCCAAGAAGAGTACTGTTATATCCACTGTATATACCCATCAGAATTGGAGCTCATTATTAATCCCCCACTGTTTCAGAAACATTGTTAACACCTGGACCTGCACATTCTTCAAATGGCAGTATGACTGGCTGCCTTCATTTTCTTCAGATTTTCACTTAAAAAAACTTGACAATATACTCATTGCATCACTAAGCTCCATGTGGCTGCACGAATCTATTCAAAATTGAGATTATTACAAGATCAAGATTGTAATTGGCAAAATAAGGAGTTGGCAAACTTCTGGATGGTCTGATCAGATTCTAGTGTCATGCTGTTTTGTGATGCTGAGCACCAGGTTTCATATATAGGTCTTTTTAGGTGAAAAAAATTTTTTTCATGATAGTACTCTTTTTTTTTTTTCCAGACAGCGAGCTCAATCAGCTCAGTCAGCCCAGCTATAATATTCTATCTGCCTTAGCACAGCAGCTTTCCTCTCTGGTGCAAATATATTTCTACCACATAAGCAGCACATGTCATGAGCTGCTATTGTGCAGTGCATATGCTGTTCCTTGTGCATAAGGAATGGTGAGTCCTGTCGTGTTGTCATAACGAGGCACACATTCCTCCAATGTGTTGTGACTGGGCACCAGGCCAGAGACAAAAGGTTTCCAGTATCAGAGAAGTACAGCGTGCACTTCACTGCTTCCGAATGGGCATTTGTTCTGGGAAAATGTTGGTTGGTTTCTGTGAAAACCATTGGGTCAGGTCCTGGTGCGGTGATAATCATTACGGTGAATGGATGTGATCCCAAATGTTCTGGTTTGTTCAAACAGTTGTAGTTAAATGACTCTGTAGTGAAGAAACAATTATTTTTATGATGATTCATGGGAAGATGCATAAATATGGTCCGTTAATTATTTAAATAAGCTCTCCAGCTGAATGGCAGCTTTAAGCCCTTAATTATCCTGATGCAGTGGCGTAGCTTTGCCTGTGCCAATGAGATTGGACACTGCACTACTAGGTAGGAATTCATGTGTGTTAACTGAGCCAGTTTTATGGTCTTCAAAAAGACCATAAAGCCAGCTTTATGATCCAAAGGCAGCATTGCTTTTCCAATAAGCCAGCATTTCCAAAAAAGAAAATCCTGTGTAGCATACCTGGAATTCAAATGAGCCAGCTGCTGAACCAGCACAGCAGGACTTCTGGAAGTACATTTCATAAAAGCCTCCCACAGCGTTTTGGCTTTTTTTTTTTTCTTTTTTTTTTTTTTCAGTTTAATGAAAAAAAATAAAAAAAATAGAAATGAATCTTTAAAGAGCATGTTTAGGAGAGGGCTCTGCAACATAAACAGGAGAGGAAATGTGAAATGCAGAGTATATACCTTTCTGTATAAAGTAAATCAGAGCTGATTTTAAAGGATTTGTAAACAAGCATGACTTGCGAGCCATGGGGTCCTTCTAACAGAAAATTGCTGCTTCCTTTGCAGTAAAGAAAACTGTTCTGTTTGTTCCCAAATGTAGGGAAGGGGCCTTCCAGCACAGATATCGGCAGCAGCTGCTTCTTTGCAGGTATTAACACCAATCTCTTGGTGAAATCATTCCCTCTGTGCAACCTTACTGGAGAGCTCACAAGCTCTGTCAATGCCAGAAGAGCAAACTTTTCTCCTTAGAGGAGGGGCAGAGAAGTCTGTTGAGGTCAACTTGAGTCTTCTGAATTAATTTTCTTCCCAGTCTTTTCCTGATCCACAGCTGTGAGGTCCACAAAGGCTTTCAAATTCTCCTCTCTTCTTACTAAGGATCAATTTTATCCCGTTGAGGTCTTTTATAACTTTTGCAGCTCTAAAGCAGATATCAGAGGCACTAAGTCTATACTAATGTCAGAATTTTTCAATTCTGATTATGAGATTGAAAAAGACTCCTCTCAATAGAAAGAGACTCCTCAGCACAGGTGTCTGGGAGAGCTGAAGGAACAGGTTCTCTGTTCTGCTCCTTAGCTGCTTCGATATGGAACATCCCTCATAGAGGAGCCGTCTTTTCACTTTGAAGCTAACCAGTGTCTGCTTTTGTTGTGTACACCAATTTTTAACTGACTTTTGATTTGGCAATATCAAAATCCAAATATGAACAAAATATCATTTGGTTGCACTGGTTTGAGGGAAAGTGCAATCTCAATCAGGAATTTCCTTTCTTTCCTTTTGCTGCTAATTTCATGTTCTGTCTCTACAGCACAGACCCCTCTGTTTTCAAAATAAGTTTGCCAAATCCTGTTTTCTTATCTTTTTTTAGAATTCATCTCATTTGCATAAATGTTTTAGGAAGAATCACTAAATAAAAAACAGTTTCTTCCACCATGTGAACCTTTATGAATGTTGTAAGTTACTAAAATACGGCCTTATGATGAAATGTGCTGACTCCCTGTAGGAAGAGGATGTCATAGCCCTGTACAAGTTGTTTTACACTTGTTTTTTTCTTGTGAAATTTAGATTAAATACTCTGGTTTTGCTTTCACTCCAGTTTGGATTATGGACAGAATTAGTTTCTAAAAGTCATGTCATTGACTCGCAAAAACAGCTCTGTCAAAGTGTAGCACTGAAGTATTTAGTAGGTATTTTTTGGAATAAACAAAATTCTTCCCTGACTGAGCATTTAAGGACACTGGCATGTCAAACCTCCATAGTGCTTTGTTGTTAGGCTGGGGATTTCATTTAATCTGTCCTGATGGTCTGCAGTGCCGGGTCTGCAGTGATGCCTCTCAGTTCCTCCTTCTCCTCCTCCTCCCAGCTGTCACTCCCAGATCATGCAGAGAGAGTAGGTAGAGCCTGGCTCTGTGAAGGCAGACAGGCATTTTTATGAAGTCTCCAGTCCCCGTTGACTTCCTCATGATAGCACAGTTGTAGTGGCGTCTCTGTCAGGGTCCCTTAAAAAGGTAGCTGTGGTTACCATGGGTATGAACAGAATGATGAGTTTACTTGTGCTGCAAACAGCGTGGAAACAGTGTTGGGATAAATTTAACTTTGCAATGCAGGCAGCAACTCATATATCATTTACATATACAAAGTAAGGTTGGAAGAAATCACATATTAAATATGTTTCCTGGCAAGACTTCATAGAATCATAGAATCATAGAATCATATGGGTTGGAAAGGACCTCTGAGATCATCAAGTCCAACCCTTGATCCAACACCACAGCAGTTACTAGACTATGGAACTAAGTGCCACATCCAGCCTCATCTTAAAAACCTCCAGGGACGGGGAACCCATCACTTCCCTGGGCAGCCCATTCCAATGGCTGATTACCGTCTCTGTAAAGAATTTCTTTCTAATATCCAACCTAAACTTCCCCTGGCACAGCATAAGGCCGTGCCCTCTTGTCTTACTGCTGGTTGCCTGGGAGAAGAGACCAACCCCCACCTGGCTACAACCTCCTTTCAGGGAGTTGTAGAGAGTGATGAGGTCTCCCCTGAGCCTTCTCTTCTCCAGGCTAAACAACCTCAGCTCCCTCAACCTCTCCTCATAGGACTTGTGCTCAAGTCCCTTCACCAGC
>VXAY01012530.1:2819523-2833243 GCA_013399855.1 Oxyruncus cristatus | reverse complement strand
TAAAGATATTAAACAGAACTGGGCCCAACACTGATCCCTGGGGGACACCACTAGTGACCGGCCGCCAAGTGGATGCAGCCCCGTTCACCACCACTCTCTGGGCCCGGCCCTCCAGCCAGTTCCTAACCCAGCACAGAGTGCCCCTGTCCAAGCCGTGGGCTGCAGCTTTTTCAGGAGTTCATTGTATTCTGCCTCTGTGGGGAAAGGGAGTTGGAAGAGTTGAATCCTCTACTGTTTCAAGGACCTCATTTTTCATCCTTGACAGAGTTAAAGCACAAATATTAGTTGAGCTTGATTTTTTTTTTTTTTTTTAAAATCAATGCGTGTTGTTAAAATTTTGTGGTAATGTTTTGCTTCCCTCATCCATACTGGCACATTACCTCAATGTTTTAGAAGACAACTTCATCATAAATCACTTCTTATGCGTAAAACAAGTGGTTTTATTACCTGTGTATAATGGAATGATAATATTCCACTTCCACTTGATGCTTGAAAGAGTCAGCCTTTTTTTTAACCTCATTCTGTTCTTGCTAATTCTTTTTTCATTTTAAAGAATAAACCTCAGTAGCTTCCATTTTTTTTTCACAGAACAGCGTCACTTTTGTACAGCAGAAACAAGTTTATGGGGTTGGTGAGGAGATGCCTTCTCTCTTTTTTGTTGCTCTTGTGTCTTGACCTCATTATCAGTGTAGCAGATACTTTGTATGACTCTTGAAAGAAGTTGTTACCTTTTTTTCGTTAAGATGATGTTTAGATCATTCACAAAATAACATGCAAAAGAAATACTCCAATCAGTTTTTCTAATCACCCTTGTTTTCTCTTAAGTCCATAATTCTGATTTAATTTCCTGAATGAATGCAGATCAGATTAAACACACTCTTCTACACATTATCATTGTGCATATAAAATGGTGGCTTTTGAATTTCTTTTTCATTGTGCCGTGTATCATCTGTGCAAGGATTTTTTTATGACTTTACTAGTACTTACTGGCACAAAAGGAAGCAAAAAGAAATTATAACCTATTTTATACATAAAACTTAGAATAAGAATTTGAAAGTCTGATTTTGTCTGTAAAGAATTATGGGTTCTTGTTTAACACTTTTGTTCTGAAGAGGAATCATACAGCTTATATTTTCTGTTTCACTGATATTTTCTTTCTTACCTGGGTGGGAATAATGAAGGGATATTTTGATGGCAGTTGACTAAAAAAACATGTAAATTTTGCTATGAAAGACAAATAATTTTTGCTAAAAATTAGTTTTTAGGTTCTGAATGAGCCTTCTAGTGCTTTCCACATGGGAAGAGACTGCCTTGATCACACAATCTCACTTGAGTTGTTTTAACT
This sequence comes from Oxyruncus cristatus, assembly GCA_013399855.1. Classification (NCBI taxonomy): domain Eukaryota; kingdom Metazoa; phylum Chordata; class Aves; order Passeriformes; family Cotingidae; genus Oxyruncus; species Oxyruncus cristatus. The sequence continues at coordinate 2,831,898 of VXAY01012530.1, read as the reverse complement.
TAGAATTGACATGGATTCTTGGTTTAGGAATGATATGTAATTTTTGCTATTCATTTAATGAAGTGAGGCTTCAGTATTTTAAATCTCAAGGACAATGAATAGGCCTGTGGTCTTTATTTTTCATGAATCCAAATAAATATAGTGTTGCCATCTTAGCTGATAGACATTGTTTCTTTAGTGAAAAATTAGGTGACTTTTTCATTGCAGCTGTGAACCCTGGAACATCCACAACTTTCCCAAAGGTAAAATGTGTTCAGCCTCAATCTAACAAACGTGTAAGTGCGTTACACAAACAAATAGGTTTACTGGCCCTTATGGAAAGTGAACTGCAAAACCGAACTGATGAGGTCCTGATGTGAAGAAATGACTGGTATTGAGGCAATTCATTTTCTGACTCTTATCTGTTGGATATTAAACTTGACACTCAGCTGTCACCCATCGTGCCCAGCAGAGAGTTGAAGGAAGCCTCACTGCAGTTGTCAGTCAGCAGACTGTGAGTCAGCAGGCATAATACACAAATAGTTGCTGATTTTTTTTAACCTGTTGTACTAAACCCAAATGCTAAGTTGAAGAACGAAGTTCATCCCTTGGTCTTCGCTATTACACATACTTTGTGCTCACGGGGATTATCGGGTCGTAATACAACACTTTCCCTGATTGTGGAAAATGTGATTAAAACCTACCTAACAGTGAATCCTGGAGGGAAACGTGGCTGAAGGTGGATCATCTGGACAAACGGCTTAGCACCAGGACAGACTGCGAGAGAGAGAGATCACATAAGCTTCTCCTCTTCCAGACCAGATGGGAAATTCTGTCTTCAGAGGTGGCTCTGGAGTGGTGGAGCTGCCATAGAAAAACCCTGGAACTTACACTGCTTCTGAAGAGCCATATCTGAAGCAGTAATGTACTTTCCTCTAATGAAAAGGAAAAGAACTCCTAGGTTTTTGACTAAGTCATTAGGTATGTGTGTTTTGCAAGAATGGAGCAGATTTTTGTTGAAAAACTGAACATCTGAAACCTCCAAATCTCACTCAACAGAAAGAGATTGCTGATTTGGAAATGGCTCTGTGGTTATTATTCTCTTCCTCTTGTTCTCAGTTCCTGAGACAGCTATTGTCTCCCACGGTACATCACAGCCAAGGATTCACTAATTGCAGTATGTTTTACACAGCAAACAGGAAGACTGGAAGAGAAATCTTGAATACCTTTAAAAGGAAAAATGAAAAAAAAAACCCTAAACATTTTTACATCCAGTTTGTGACTCTTGCTCGTTAAAATTCCAGGGCATTTTTCAACAAAACCCTCTCTTTTTAAAAAGGAAGAAAAAAATACATTCTCCTGACACTTTTTTTACTAAACTTTGTTTGCCCATCAAGTTGACCTTACATAAAAAAAATTGAAAATTCTGCATATTGCTTAGCCTGATTTCCATAAACCTTTTCTAAGGAAAGGCAGCTCATTTGCATGCTGGTCTTGTTTTTCATTCTGCTCTGAATAATACCACAGGCTGCATGTTCTTTGTCTTGTTGAACTCCAAACTATCGCCTTTCTTAAGGATCGTCAGATCTAACAAGGGTTAAAGTGTTATTTCAGTAACACACAGCTTTGTATATTCAAAACTTGTAGTGTAACGGGGAATGCTTTTCTTTATTAGTTATGCCAGCAATTGGGAAAGAGCTGCTAGGAAAGATTTGCACTCCTGCTCATCTAATACATGACAGTAATGGGGGATGTTTTTGCTTTCAAAGCAGAATACAGGACAACGTGACTAATTGTGTTGGTAAAGCGGCGTAAAGCTCACCGTAATGTAATTATTCCCTTGCACACCAGGGACTGTTGAATCTTTGCAAAACCAGATGCAAAACACAAACTTTTTTCTTCCAAATAAAAAATTAAGGCAATGCCATAGCCCCCAGTGCGTTCGTGTTGCATTTGCTGGGAAGTTTTCTGTATCATGCTTGGGTACGGAGATTTGAACAGGATGTTATGTTTTCATATCTTTCTGTCAGACTGTAACAATATCAATTGGCAGTACAGGTATTTGGCCCTCAGTACCCTGATGTGTTGTAAATCTGTTATTTTTGTATAAATAGACTTCTTACCCTACAAATGAAATTAGAATCCGATCCTGATTTTGAACAGCAAGTTTCAAATGAGAAGGTCATTTTTTCTTGTTTATTAGAGAATAAGAGCCCAGAGTGTTGTCTGCAGTGTTGAACAGCACAACCCCAAGTGTGTTTTGGAATTTTCTTTGAAGAAACCATAAACATGCTGATCCCCGGAAAACATTGAATCCATTGCAAATTTGAGAATTGCAGATTATTCTTGTGTTAGGAACTCAGTTTTTAAAAAAATAGGATGCTAAACCATGCAAGTTGAATGGTTACCTCACTGAGAAGCAAATTATCAGCAGAGAAAGCAAAAAAGTTAGTCTTAATTTTTCAAATAATTCTCAATGCTAAATAAAAGCTTATTTCCAATATTAAGTTGGGGCTTGATTACCATGACAGTGGTGGTTATTTTTAGGGTTTGGAACACAAAATGGAAAGAAAAAGTGTTAAAATGTAGAAGAGGCAGAGCTCATGGTGGCAAGCTTGGCATGAGAAGTGGTGGACCATGATAGGATAGTCGGGGCTAGAAGGTGAAATAACAGCTCCTGCTGTTCAGTTGCTGTCCCAGGCTGCTGTGCCTCCTGTATCTTCCAATTCCACTGGGAAGGTCACACTTGCTCTCCAGCACTGGCAGGGTACACAGTGGTTTGCTCCCTCATTTGATCAGTTATATCCTAAGATGTTGCTTGTGGTTTGGTCTGGGTAACGAGTCTTCACTGCTAAATTACAGTGTTTTTGAGTAAAAACCAGAAGACTCTTGGGTTCTCCCTTCCTCCTCCACTTCCCTATTCCATATTGGTCCCTTAATTCTCTTTTGTAAGCCGGAAATCTTTCTCCACCATGCTGTTACATGTGAACACCACTTTGCTTTGTTTATAGCAGGTGTCAAAACTCATTGCTTTGGATTGCTTAATCCCACCTCATCAAAATGGAATTGATTGCTGCTTAGAAGCATCACTTACAAGGCGATGCTTACAAATCTCTTTATGTTGACATACCTGTGAGCAGTGACCGTTTCATCTTATCCAAAATCACAGTTGTTTCTCCGCTGCCCTCTTCTCCTTATTTTTTGATTGATAGCCACATATTGTGAATTTCTGCATTGTGTGTGTTAAAAATGATGTGGAAGAAGGATGATCTTTATAGTGTTTGTACCATGCATTAAAATAAAGTGTTTGGATCTTTGCCTGAACTATCAAGTGCCCCTACCTTAAAAATGGTTGGCATTTAGGTAATAGAACCCTAGTTCTGTTCAGCCTGACTTCTACACTTGAGAGAAGGTATATTGTAGGTGGGTTGAGTACTCCAAGGCACAGAACTTGTTTGTAGCTGGCTCTTAAATGCTGTAGCAGCAATTGTGCTGGAATATTATTAAAGAAATGGATTGGAAAACCAGTTAAACAAGAAATTGTGAGTCACATATGGTTCATTTAAGAAGTGATTTCTCATCAAACTCTCTGTTACTTTTAAAATCAGAACAATCTATTTCTTAGCTCCAAGTTCTATGTTAAATTGGTCTTGAAAAATATTCTGCCCTGCACTGGAAGTTTCAGATTTTGTTAGCTGGTTTTAATATTCATCTGTACAGTTCCTTAGCTGCCTCTATCTCATCTAAAACAAGAGGCGATTAAGAACACACAATTAGAAGGAGGTGGCTAAATTTCTTATATTCATGATGTTTCATGAGAGAATATTCCTTTGATTTGCTCCGAGGAGTTGCAAAGTTGAGGACCTTATTTTTAGATTTAAATTGATGCAAGAATGAATCTCTGTTTTTGATCCACGGGCTCCCTCTCCTGGTCTGGGAGGTGCTTGGCACCAGGAGCCTGATCAATGCAGAAGGTAAGTGGAAGTTATTTGCATATTGATTTAGGGACATAATGTCAACGGTGTCTACTAACTTCTTCCATGTTTAATGACAGAACTGTGCTCTCTCTAACAGCAGTAATGAAATTAACATGGGTGTTGTGATGAGTGAAGGTTGCAGGATCAGGTTTATCTTATTCAAATGCCAATTAAAACATATCACAAGGATGGAAAGCAGTGTGCTACAAACAGTATTTACAAATAAGACCAGTGAATTTGCACATAGAAATAACTTCGTGAACATATACTCTCTAGATACACTCATACTTCATCTTTGTTTCTGTGACACCTCTGTATTAATATTCTTATAACACATTAGTATTGTAAATTGCTTAAAAAAATGAGACTTTAGAGTCATAAAGCACACCTCATAGGTACAAATTTCATCTATTTTAGAGGTCACTTACTTTTGCCTCAAATTTTATGAAGTAAATTTGTGGCAGAGTTGAAGAGAAATTTTTTCTGTTTTACCTTCCCAGTCTTGCTTCTAAGAATTTTTTTTCAGCTTGAGTTTATCAACAGGAACAAATGTTTACATAGCTTAAGAAGTGAAACAAGTGTTCTAGAATGGTCCTTCCTATAATACTGTTAATTCGTACGTATATTGCAGCTGATGTAATTAAAAAAAAAAAAACCAAAACTCTTCAGCTCCAGTGATTTGGGTTGATGCTGTGTTTCATATTTTTGGATCAAAGACTTATATGCTAATTTTGGGCTTGCTTTATGATGAAGTAAGTGTCCACAGGGATTCAAGATATGTGGGTCCAAAAGAAGACCTGCAGTGCAAGTAGGTACAGGGCTGGGACTGGCTTTTGTACATTGATGACAATGCAAAACAAGCACCAGACTGATGTGAATTGCTTTCTCTTTAAAATATCAGCCTTTTATTCCGGGGCCTGAGTTTATAACAAATATTCAAAGGAGTCTCTAGCATTTTCATTCATGTTAGAAATTGAGTGTAAATTTTGAAAAGAAAGATCTTACTAGTGAAATATCAAATTCCAGAGCTCATTCAGAAATGTTTTGCTAGAACTGCTAATTTAGGTGTTCCTCTTGGCTTTACTTAAAGCAAGTGTTGACAGTTGTGTTTTATGAAGCAAAACCAGGTTTGGGAGAACTATTATAGCAATTCTCTCAACATACCTACTATTTATTCCAAAGACACTGAGGGTGAACTTTTCACATGAGCAGAGGATCTAAGACACATATGAGAAGTGTTAAGTATTTTGCTGCTGTGAGTTGGTCTGACTAACATTGCAAGAAGGAAGACAGTAGAAGTGAATAGAAACAACACATAACGTATGAGTCAGTAAAATCTGCAACTCCTGAGAATTTACCATTTTTATGTAGACTACAGGCACTTTAAAATGACAACTGTTCGCTGTGCAGTCTTGTTATGCCATGCTCTTGATTATCCCCTTCACCATCTTGTAAATCTTCTGTCCCGGCATCTGTTAGTTATCTGTTCACCTTATTTAAGTTTATAGGGATTGAAATTATTTCTGAGTTAAATTATCTAGCCTCTGTAACGCCAGTGCTCTGAGATAGCTTGATACTTGTCTGTGGAAAATAGCTTTAACATTTATTGGTTAAATAGGCAACCTGACAGGAACACAGCACACCTATCTAGTTTACTGACTTACTTTATTGCACTGGTACCTTGAAACTGTAATAATATTTTAGCATTTTGTACCTTCTTGCTCCTCCTCATCCCCTAACTATGAAGCCTGTTTAAAGTTTAGACTGTAAGGTACATTGAGCTTACGATGAGAAGTAGCTTTCTATAGTGCTGTGACTTGTTAAGTCTTTTCCATTAAAGCAATGTGTGTTTCTTTTCTTCTTTTGTGCACAGGTACTTGGAACACCAAATGAAGATACGTGGCCTGGAGTCCACTCTTTACCCCATTTTAAACCAGGTAGGCTGAAGAACCAAGTTCATCCAAATTCTCTCCCTGGAAGTACGCAACAGAGATAGCTGCATCCCTGCCCACAAGCTTCAAAATACCTTGGTGTGCAGTGCATGAACCATAATGCACTTCTTCTGCTGCTTTTTATTGTGCTTAGGGGGTGTGTGTGTGGGGGGGAGTGTTTAATTTCTTTCCCTTCTTTTTCATTTTCTTCTGTATGAAGAAATTAAAATATGAGCCCTGCCCTGCTTGCATTCCTCAGCCACCGAGTATTGTACCTTTCAGATTGCTAGTAGGGTGATTCCTAGTCAATATTACTCTTATGCAGAGCACACCAAACTTTGACAAATACTAAAGGAAACTAAAGAGTAAAGACACTGTGAAAGCTGAAGTCATTACTAGATCATCTGTTAGCACCTTTCTGCAAAGATTCAATTTTTTAATACATGTTATATTTGGAGTTGTCATGCTCTACAACCATTCTTGAGAAGCCACCTCACCATCTGATACCTTTTTGTGAGAGGGAGCAGTTTGTTTCCTAGAAACTAGATGGATGTGGTCAACTTCATTATTCTATATATGTATGCATGTTTATATATGTAATATACATAATACTGTGAATTTCTGGGTGGGGATCTTAGAAATACATTTTTAAACACGGCAAAGCAGGTGAATGAATAGGAGATGTGTTGGCTCTTGGGGCTGATAAAATACTGGAATTGGCTGTCCAGAGAGGTTTGCCATCTTCATTCAGTTCAATCCTGGCAGGATGGGACCTCAGCAGCCTGAACTTGTTGGACCTGCTGTGAGTGGGTTTGGACTAGATGGAAATCCACTTTCAGATATTTTTGCCCTTGCGGACCTAAGGTCTCTCAGTAAACTCCTGCTTCTCCTTTATTGTGATGATAGTCCCTTCAGCTTTACTGATAAACTGCGACAACCTCTGTCATCCTATGTCATTTAAACCTAATTTCAAAGTCATGTCATAGGTCAGCCATAAAGAAGAACATTCCATTTGCATTTCAGCCTGTCTTATACATCAGATCTGCAGAATCATAGTAGCTTTTTTGGGCAACAAAGAGGCAGGAGATAAGGCAGAGGAGCTGTAAAGGACAAAGGGATCTAGGTAGCTTTTAAGAGAAACAAATACATTGTAGGGTTTACCCTGATGGGAAGACAAAGCCTCGAGAAACACGAATGCAGACAGCTTTCTTGCACTTTGCTTTCAGTCTCTGTCCTAGACTTAATGCTGTTCAGTGAAGTCACACTCCAGTGAACTCTAGTGAATTAGTAGAAACTTCTTTGACAAGTAGAGTTTTCCACTGAAATACTAAAAATACTACAGTGTTCCTCCCTAAAACAGCTTTTGTGTTTCTGCTTCTTGATACTAATTAAAAGGTGAGCATATATACAGGATCCTTGCAGAAATATCGTGGTCTGTAACAGAAGTCCAAAGACATTGGTTTTAGCAAGAATAGTGAAGAGAAGAAAACCTGGAGGTGTCAGTGAGTGCTGTTTGGGTTAGTTTGCTTTTATTCTTCTGTGTGATACAGGAAAGTTTTGAACAGTAGATGGCAGCCAAGAAATTTCTTGGTTTAATTTTTCAGTTTGGCTTCCAAGTGTGTTAAGGGAGGTCGGTTTATTACCACAGAAGAATATCAGGAAATAAATCCACTGTAGGCACTTCATTAAATCTAATTTTTATACAGGCATTGTGTTAGACTTACTCTTATTTTCTCCATCCCAGACTATGGATTTTTTCAGCAATGAATACATAATATTTATACAAATGCAGAGTGGGGAGAAGAGGAAAGATGCCTCCAACATAGAAAATGGTCACTCAGTATTTTCACCATTTCTGCATGATGTGGTCTTTGTTCTCTCAGATCCTTTCCACATCTGTGAAGTATGTATGTTTGTAAGTCAGAGTAATTACTATTCCTAATGGCAACTATTTAATTGTTCTAGGGCCTGTTAATGCAAAGTGCTGAGCTCCTTAATTCCCTTGCACAGTGGAGGTCTGAGAGCACTCAAAAAATAAAATCCCTCTTCTGTACACATACTGTGTTCTTTACTCCCTTTGTACCACCCTATCTCCTTGATGACCTTGGTAAAAGGATTTTTTGTTTGTTTTACGGATTCTCATTTGCTGATTTTAGAAATTAAAGAAATAGAAAGCATCATCTAACTGGACAACCATACCATACAACTGGCTTACATACCCCAAAACTGAGTAGTTAGATTTTATGCTGGTAAGGTATGGAATGGTTAGAGCAGCAAAACACATCACCTCTGATGATCATTCTGGTGTACCAGTTATGCTCTGGACAAAAAGCTCTAACCTATGGGCTAGACTGGAATTAAAACTATTTGCTCAGGCCATTAGGGTCGTTGGAGATGTTTGATCATGGATACCAGGTTATCTGTTGCTTCTTAAAATTATGCTCGTGCCATTCTGTACACAAAAGCTTTCTGGCTGTGCCAAGGCTGCATTATCCCCTTCCACAGATGCTCAGGCAGATATGCTCCCCTCCCTGATGGTCTGAAATTGTTGTTACACTTTAGCTTTCATGACTGACTTCTTTGGAGAAAAAACAGAGGTTAAAGCTTTAATAATACACTTAAGATGACTTAATCTTTTCCTTTTCTTAGCAGAACAATGCAGGAAGGACCCTGACATGTCTTTCCGAGTCAGAACCAAATCCATTAGTCTTCAGGATTTGTGAAATGACTGTGTTTAAGTATCAGTGATATGGGGTTAAGTAACTCTTGTGTTTTGCATGTGTTTGTGAATTTAAGACTGATAGCTGCTAACAGTAGGTGTGATAAATTGAGAAGTGCAGAGAGCACTGGTGATGAGGATATCGACATCCACTCAGGTGAGGCTTTAGTGCTATAAACTGAGTTGTGTAAGCATAAACCAAAAGCATTTGAGCAGAAAGTATCAGTGATAAATAGTATAGTTTAAAAAATGCTGGGCACATTAAATGTCTGTGGAGTTGGAGAGATGATTGAGAGTAGAAACAAAATTTCATTGTATTTCTTGTTTGCATACAGACTTCAATAACTAATTTTCATGCTGTGATTTGATAGGACAAGGTCTTGTGCTGCGGAGAGCTAATCACAGTTTATGAGGAGGAACATGTCTGAAAAACATAGCTTTAGTCTCTTCTCTACTACAGTGCACAAAGGTCTGAGTATTATGGAAAGCAGCCAGTGCATAAACAATGACAATCTCTGACATCTTAATATGCAGGAACATTTCTGAGCTTGAATAAGAAATGTGTTCCTAAGGCTAGCTGTGGGTGGCTCTATGTCATCTACACCCCTAATCTTGCTGATTTTAACAGATTATAATATTGAAAATAAAATGGTCATAATTTTGTTTGCCATTTAAAAGTCAGAAAACAACTTGTATTTTATGTTCCCACTTTGAGATTTCTGATACTTTCTATGTAACAAATACCCCAAATAATATGGAAGGTATTTAAAGGTAAAAGTTGACCTGGTCTTTAAGCTTTCTCTGGGCCTCAGCCTTGGTCCTCTCAGTTTGTGTTTGTTCATGTGCACACAGGCACACGCATATGCATGTCCTGCTTAGTAAATTACTTAAGGATAATCTAAATAATGCATTTGAAAGTTCTGAAATACTTCAGAAGTGTTTCAGTAAATTTGGGTCACCTCTGTGATTCACTTTGGTGCTGTCAAGGATGCTGTAATCTTGAGAGGGTCTTCAGATACTCAGGTGTCACCAAAGAAACCTAGCAATTCTGGATCACTGTGAGAGTAAATTACCTGCCTAAAATAGGAAAATAGTTTGAGGAAATTATGAAAAAGTGTTAGTTGCTGTTTCAAGAAAATCTTGAGTTTTCATCTGGTATAGAAGCCCCACATTATTGGACAGAGACACTGTATATAATGGACATGACCACATCAACAGGATTTAAAGAACATGTTTTCACTATTTATTCTTTTTTACAATATTTTCAGAAATGTGTAAATTTGCTGCAGTAAAGCAGATCCAACCACCAATTATATCACTGGACCTGTATCTCCAAGAAAAAAATTGAAGTAGGCATTTGCTATATCTTATCTGCGTGAGTAGAGATAAAGCAGTATTCCAAAACAAGCTGCTTCCTTACCAGTCTTGTGTCCAAGTCTTCCTGATTTTTGTGTATTATTTTCTCCATTGTTGTTAAATCTCCCATTTTTCATAGTCTGGAGTCTTACCGACTTTTCATCTCTAGTGATTTGTCCTGGATTCAGAGTCCTACCCAAATAATTGAGAAAGATAAGTCTTTGCATGAACATCTATGCTTAAGTCAAGTTTTGACTTTTCCAACATTCTGAGTTACTGTTTGGGACTGATGCTGTGTAACCTCCCTCCTGGGAAGTTAAATAGAGATTTATCAGAACATACTGTCAGTGAGTAAAGTGGGAGAAGGTAATATATGGTCACAATAGAAGATAAATGAAATTACTGTGGCCATGAAGAGATGGTGATGGTCAAGGAGAAGAAGTAACTCGTTAGGAACGTGGAAAAAACGTGAGAATGCTATGTCATGTTCACTGTGCATCAGATCCTCACCATACTGTTTTTAGGTGAAAGAAGGTTAAATATTTAATCTTGAGCTGATGGTGTAGGAGCCTGAACCTCACAATGCTCAACAGACGATCAGATGCAACAGAGGGTAATATACCTGAAGGGTACCTTTATGAGACAATGAAAGCGTCTTCTGAGCACTGATTTTTTGAAAGAGAATCCCTAAAGTCAGGATGAAAAGAGGTAAGAGAAAAGGACTCTCCTTAAGAAGAAAGCAGAATACAAAAAGTAACAGTGAGAAAACAATTTTCATAGGAAATACTGCATAAGACAGAATTTGCCAGAGACTGACAAGTGCTTGATGGTTTTATTAAAAAATCACAAGTCTGTGACTGAAAAAACCACTGCAGAACTGGTGTTCTGACTCAGGAATTATACTTTGCTTCTCAGGTGATCTGGTTTAGAAATATGATCTGCCTACTTGCATCTTAACAGCTGATTGATAGTCAAGTTGTTTTCAAAGGATTTAGTCTTCATTTAGAGTAGGGTTGGGCTGAGAGACTAAACTCTTTGGCATGAACACATGAACACACTGTATATGAGAACATATGGCTTTTCAAACTTTCATAGCAGTTTTTCCTATAGAGTTTCACCAAAACCTGTCAACAATTTATTACATGCTGAATCAGTATCTTGTTTATTTACATCTACTTTGATGCCAGCAAATGTTCCCAGGCGATGTGGGAGTCTGCTGTTAAACTGTTGGAGCAGCCTCTGGCCTGCCTTACCTCATGACAATTAGCACTTACCAATAATTAATTCCTGGGCATTTTTAAGGAGTTAATGTAGGCCAGGGACCGTTCCCCATAAGAAGGAAGTTCCCATCTGCTATACTGGAGGATGGAAGTGGAAGGGTGCTGCAGTAGTACTACAGGACAGTGATAGTGTCTCAGCCAGACAGCAGTCTCGAGCACATTTAAATTACTAGTATAGATGTAGTCTTCAAGAGTTTGAGTATTTGAAGAAAGGACAGGGATCTGCAAAGGGGAATTAATTTCAAATTTCTCCCCCTTTATTTTTGTCAAAACTAAATTGTATTATTTGGGGTTTTCTAAAATCTGTGCTGTCCAAAAACCTAAGAGAAGCAGAGTTGTCTGTTTTCACCATTTAAAAAAATCACATTAAGCTGAAAAGTTAAAGTAACCTATTACAGATGCAGGAGAGCCAGGGCGAGCACTGCTGAAAGGTGAAACCATTTAATGTAGCCGTCCAGTGCTTCAGACAATCATCATAATCGTGGCTACACTTCGTGAACGAAGATTTGAGAAGGACTCTACCCACGCTTGCTACAAGCACGTTGGTGGCTAACAAGGCCGATGCCAGATAGACAAGTCTGGTTTCAAAAGGCTCAGCGGAAAGTCTCCTTTGGTGGTACTGGCAAGACTCGGTTCTTTCTGCATTGTCTTTTCTCCTCAGAAATGATTCTGTGTGTGTTCTCAAAAGTAGCAGCAGCATTATAGATAGCGCATCTCCATGTCTCCCGATTGGAGACCAGAGCAAACCAATGATGGTGGTCAATATGGCCAAGGCTGAGATATTGTTTCAGGGAGTCCTTGTATCTCCTCTTCGGGGCTCCTCTCTTGCGGCAGCCAGTGGTGAGTTCACCATAAAGCACAATCCTGGGGAGGTGGTAGTCCTCCATCCTGGAGACGTGCCCTGCACAACGCAGCTGTGTTCTCAGCAGCATGGCCTCAATACTCGTGACCACTGCCTGTTCAAGAACAGACACATTGGTCACTTTGTCAGTCCAGTGGATGTTGAGGATTGAGCGCAGACAACGCTGATGGAAGCGTTCTAAGAGTCTCAAGTGGTGGTGGTAGATGACCCATGATTCGGACCCATACAAAAGAGTAGACAAAACAACGGCTCTGTAAACACTGATCTTTGT
>VXAY01012530.1:2694414-2819435 GCA_013399855.1 Oxyruncus cristatus | reverse complement strand
AAGACTTCCTGAGGTGCAGGTTGGTAGAAAACTTCCGTCTTCTCCAAGCTGACTTCCAGCCCAAAAAACTCAGCAGCCTCTGCAAAGCAGGATGTTAAACACTGCAGAGATGCTTCTGTGTGGGCAACGAGGGCGGCATCGTCAGCAAAAAGCAGCTCACGGACGAGATGATTTAAAGTCTTGGTGTGGGCCTTCAGTCGCCTTAGATTGAACAGGCTTCCATCAGTGCGATATCAGATGTAGATACCGTTTTCTTCATCGAGGTCTACCGTGGCCCTTTGGAGCATCATGCTGAAGAAGATCGTGAATAAAGTTGGTGCAAGAACGAGACCTTGTTTCACACCATTGGTTATTAGAAAGGGCTCAGAAAGTGCATCGCCATATCTGACTTGGCCTCACTGATCCTCATGAAGCAAAATGATCATTTTGAGGAATTTGGGGGGACATCCTCATCATTCCAAAATCTGCCACAGACCTTTTCTGCTCACAGTATCAAAAGCTTTAGTGAAATCAACAAAAGTTACATAGAGTCCTTTATTCTGTTCCCTACACTTCTCTTGCAGCTTCAGACAATGCTAGCTATTAAAATTACATTTTCTACTCATGCTCAGTAGGGAGTTTGGAAAACAGCATGTATTCTTCCTCTTTACACAACCTGTGCACTTCTAAAGCAGGTGCTTTTGGAAGGGAGAAGAAGAGAGGGGATGGGATGGAGAGGGGGGAGTGTAAGTAATTTTTCTCAAGGCATTTGGCATACAAAACCCCAAAGTTTAGCTCGTGTATGTGGTAAAACTCCAGTTGTGAATTAACTTCAGTGAAAACTCTAATTTCACATTAGTGCTGCAAATATTATAGTGCTTGAAAATTTGCTTGTCAACATGGATGCTTGTCTTTGTATCTTTACTAACATAATTTAAATATTTTTAGCATTGAATCTTTAATAAAAATAGCATAGGAGTCTTACATATCACAATACGGCGTTAGTCACGTTAGACTTAATTTAAATGTAAAGAAAACCCTTTTAAAGAAATAATGAATTAGACTTTTCAAAATATTAATTATGGTGATGTTTAAATATTTGCATTTAAGCTAATCACATTTGGTTTTAAATAGAGAAGAACATTAATCAAGGAATGCATATTAGCCATCATGTTTTGATTAACAACATAAAAAATGCCTTGAAGTCAAATTGCATTTTTAATTCTTTGGTTTAGACTAGAAGCTGATTATCAATAGCACTAAAAAGAAGCTAAAAATCAAAATGTATTCTGCCTCTAATTCCTTATGTAGCTTTTCTTGCCTATCCTAAGTCCTTTCAAGGCAAATGTGGCAAAGGTATAATAGTTCATGTGTTTTTCTGACTGATAAAAGAGAAAAAACCCTCATCTTGTTTTATGTTACTTAAAATGCAAGTGCTATTTTTTCAATTCTCACAGCAGACCAGTATTCCTGCAGTGGTCTGCTAATAAGCTCACCAGTGAGTTCTGCTGAAATTCACTTCTGTTTGAACCTGCCCTTGATGCTGGGCTGTCAGATGGAGCGTGTTTATCAGGCAGATAATGATGTTTGCGGTGGAGAACATGTAGGTATATGTGTGGGCACACAAGTGAGTATGCATATGTATCCATGTTGCTGTAGAGTGGTTGTATAAAGGAAATAAGAAACAGACAGAAAGAAATACTGTTGTTTCTAAGACCAGTTGGTACAGTGTACTGGATGAGCTGTCTGGCCAGGCTTTTTTTTTTTTTTTCCCTTTTCTAAGCCTTCAAACTGGCTACAATTTGGGAGCACCTGTTTTAAGAGCATAATTTTTTTTGATGCATTGGGTTTGTCAAATCAACCAGCTCAAGAAATTTTGTCCTTCTCTTCCTCTGGTTGCTCATTTCTGCTTCCATTTGGCTGTTGTTATTCAAATAGCTTTGCTGATGCTACTGTTCATGGGGCACAATCCTAAAAACTTCCTAGTCACATGAGCTACTCGCATTGAATAAGCTGTGCTGCGAGGTCTGAAGCAAAGAACAGCTCAGATCCATGTACTGCCAGAGCATTTGTGTAGCTGCACCACCCAGCATCAGTGAGTGGACTATGTGTGGTGCCAAGCAGAACAGTGAGTCTTGGTTCTGAGGGTGGGCTTCTGAGGCCGTGGATGTAATATGTTAGACTAGTCCTTTTGTATAATCCTCTAACATCCTAAAAGGCATGCTAGAGGAAGATGTTGCTACATCTTTCCAGTGAATATGAATACTGTATGTTTGCCCTTGTTTATGCAGTCCTATATAGGGATCTCTTTACATTACATTTGATTATGAACATGCCACTTAGTCAAGATTTGGCTAACTTGGTCTTCTAAGGAGCAAATGATGAACACTTTTAGGTGCTGTGAGATTTAAACAAAACTAAAAATCTCTTTCTTCTTTTCCTTCACATAAGCAAAAAATCACCTTTGACTAGTGAAATACAACACCCATGTGAAAAGCCAGCTCTCTAACAGTGAGACATGGTTCTAGTGAGGATGATGACTATGTTTGGGATTAAAATGCAGAGGATGAAATTTTGTTTCCTGAATTTGTTGCCAAAAGATTAACAAATATTTAAGTGCTTGCATAAAGGAAATTAAAATCATACGTTTTACTTTAAATTTCAGATGAGCTTACTGTGTTGATATTCCAGTGTTTTTATTCATAATAAACACATTTAATAATAATAATCTAAAAATAGTTGAACTCTAGTATATATACTCACAATTTGAAGCTATAAAAATTCAAAATACATCTGAGATCAATTCCTGATCTGTAAACGTAAAGTTTTTCAGGTTTCTTAAATCTCAGCCTCATGAGAACGAGCAGCTGCTTCAGCAAAATAGTGTGCCTCGTGTTCTTGACAGTGCCCTTAGTGCACTGGAGGATGGCTGTGTGGGTGGGTGATAATGTGAGTGTCTGCATGAAACTCTCTCATCTGCCTGTTTGTTTTTCAGTTCTGAGGGAGAGGCATTAAATTTTTGCTATACAGGTTTTCTTCCCCAGGGTTGGACCGAGATGTGGATCACCAGTACTGCTGCCTCTCATAATGAACGTCAGGCAAAGATTTCTTTGCGGAGGGAATATTCATGGTGATTGTGCAGTATTCCCAGGATCTCGCATGCAGTCAAGATCTACTGACTAATATTACTGTTCTTTATTATCAAATCAATGGGAGCATCTGAAAAATACGATATGCTTGAAAGTATCGTAAAGTGTAATTTCATGCAGTTGGTCACAGTCAGATATATATAGCTTTAGATTTGGTTTTATGAAATCCATCAAGCAGTAAAGGACAGAGGCATTCACACAGGTATGTGGGAGCTGTTCACTCTGAAAAGTGACCCAGAAGCCAACTTGGGGATGTAATTGTGAGACTGAATTCCAGTTCTATCATTAACTGGACACGTGCAGGACATGCTCAGATGAAAGTTGAGAGGTTAAGTTGCTTCTTTTTTTGCCTATGTTAGGACTGCAAGATTGGTGTTTTTAGGTATGTAATACTGTGGTTTCACAGTTCGGGACCTGAAAAACTGGTCCATGGTGGAGGAGTGCAGGGACAAGATTATTGTAGCTGCTCTGTTCTGGTAACTCTAAAACAAAAAACTGTTGTTTTTTTTTTTATTCTCTAAAGGATAAATTCAGGAAAGTACTAAGAGCTGGCATGTACACAAGGCTGGGCTTAGTTAACACAGTAGTCCCATCTAATTATACTATCCATGGAAGTTAACTGGACTCTGGTTGGAGCCATGACCACAAAATAATGTAGAAAAATATGAGCTGTATTTCATCAATGTGTGGTTTCTTACTGTAAAAAATATTTAAAGTATGCAGCCTCTAATCTGGTCAGAGTAGTGAGGAAAGAGTTGATAACACTAATTAGGAGAAGCATGATCTGCAGTCACACAGCATATTCATGGAGTTTGGAATTAAGAACTAGGTGTTAACATGTGCCCCTCTATAGACAGTGTTTCTTCCTCTCCATGTCTTTCCCCCAGTTTTCCCTCTCCTTGCCTGATAAATACAGCATATAAGGTGCTTACTTATGAAGATGTTTAGACAAGAGCCGTAGACACTGAAGAATGAAGATCCCTGAGAGGTATTTAGCTCCTGTTGCAATGGTTAATGAAGCACTGTTCTTCATTTCTGCAGCAGCTTTCATAGCATCTTCCTCTTCCAACTAGAGTCCTGCTGCAGGTCAGGCATCTTCTTGGATGTGAGAGGGAAAGTACTTACATCTAAACTTGGGGTTTTTTTCTCCCTGTTTGTGTGGCAGTTACTCGTAGGTTAGTTTTATTCCGTTAAGACTTGAGCTGCAGTAGATGTACAGAAATGATGAAATGATGAAAATTGACAGTAAATAAATATTTTTAAAGAGTAAATCCTGGTTTTAATGTAAGTAATTGAATGTGCCTCTTCTTTTTCTTACAGAACGGTTTACACAGTATGGCCCTAAAAACCTTAGACAAGCCTGGAATAAGTAAGTATTTTTTTTTTAATTGCATTTTTGACTCTTCAAGGATACAATTCATGACAAGTTGAAGTTATCATAGCTAACTTAAAATGGCTCTATTCTTTTCAAATAAAACAGATTTGTATTGCCAGTTGCCCATAAAGGGAGAAATTGCCTAGCATCGTGTTTTCTTCTTGGGGGTGTTAGTTGGCAAGTGTATTGAGCTCATGGAGAGATGCTGTGTTACTGCTTTCGGGTGTCAGTTTTGAATCTTTTTTTCTCTGTTCATCTATAACAATTAAGAAGCTTCTAAAGAATATATTCCTAATCAACTATTGAGTGCTGTTTCCACATAATCATGTCCTGTTGCTAGGTCCATCTGGTCATTGCCATACTATTTTATTTCTTAATTTTCATGAATGAAAAAAGGCAATGTGAATTCACCATGCTTTTTTTTTTTTTTCCGTTCAATATTTCCTTATTTTTTCACATTTACATCAGATGGGCATTGATACACAAGTTTTATGCTCAAAACACAAATAAACCAGGGACACCTAACCAATCATCTGTATAAAGTTTACGAGAAGATTTCTCAGCACATGTGGAATTTTGTAGACAGGATATTTGGACCTCACTGTCTTGACCAATTAATATCTTTTATACTTTGAAGAAAGCATACAGACTTTGAGTTGGATGAGCAGGATCACAGCTATATCAACAATTTGCCATGCCAGAAAAACTGTTAGAATTTTTCTACACTCTCTTTTGACCAAACATTTTTGTAAAAAGGCTAAGCCTTTGCTGCAACAGCATTGCTGTTTTCTTTCTGGTACTAATTCAAAATTTTATTTTTGCTACTAACTGGCTGTCTTGTTGGTAGTTTACCAGGGAGTTCAAGTGATAAATCAGCAGAAGACTAAAAGATCTCTAAATTCACCACTGAAATTGAAGACACAAAATGTTTTGGTGAAGGAACTTCCTTGCCATAAAGAAAGTTATTGATAGAGTAGAAATCCAAATCCTTTCTCTATATCTTAACTTATTAACGATGAAGTGTGTCTACAAAGTAAAATCCATAGCATGGTCGCTTGTCCAAGATGCATTTAGGTTTATACTCATTTTGTCATTTTGTTATTTCTTCTCTATCTGCTGCTTCCCAAACCAATTCAGACTGAAACACAAAGGTATTTTTCATTTTTAAAAAGCCCCAATGACTTTTGAAATTGTGGTTGACTAAACAGAGAGAAATCTCTTAAGGTAGCAAGATTATTGTTAAAATTAGGTGTTAGCTGTTGGATGTGATATCACTGACATTCATCCTTTGAGTCAAAACTTGTATTTCTGCAGTGCCAGGGATCTTTCATGACCTTGTACCTCACTTTGCAGTACTACTGAATCCTCCGTGGTTAGCAGTAACTTCTTGATTCCTCCAATGAGATATAAAGCTGGCACTGGCTCCAGTGCAGGGCTTCACAAGGTCTCTGGCTTGCATTAATTGACTTTTAACACTCTATAGAAAAGTTCCTGGCTTGTTCAGTTCAGACTGAACAGTTCAGGAGCCTAATTTGGTGGGTTTTGTGGGTAAATCAATCTCCTGTTTACTGTAGGTGGAGCAATATGAAGATTAGCTTCACTTATATTTGGCTTTTGTGAATATCTCAAACCATTTCACCAGTTGTGATCCTTGCAGGCATCTTACAATGTTTGGCTCTAACTCACTCTTACTGCTTGGAATAATGCAATTTCCTGAAAGTCACAGCTTTCCTTTTAAAAGTGAAGTCACTGTAATTGTCTGTATTCTGTCCTTCAACAATGAACAAACTTGCAAGTTCATTTTTAATTTGAAAGTAGTTAATGAAATCCAAAACCTTGGAAGAAGCAATTATATTACAACATAGGCAATTAGATCTGGATTGGGAAAGAACAAGGAAACTAATATTGATGTGAATGTGTTTGCTTGGGGGCAGATATTTGCGTAAGTAATGTGAATAGATGCTGGCAGGCTATTCCATCGATCCTGCAGGCCTGGACTGAGTGTTCTTCTCTATTTTACCAGCAGTTAAACTGTTAAAATATACAGTTACGTATTAATAAGTACAATAATGGGTTTGAATTTGAAAAGTTGCTATCTTGTATTTCCTTCAAGAACATTACAGGAAATTTCTGTTTTCATAAAATAAATTTTTTGAAAAAAGAAATACAACCAGTTTGCTTAAAACAAAGCCTCAGTCTCTCAAATTTCCTAATTGACACAAGTTATGATCACATCTCAGGCTGCCTCAAATAAAATCATACATTTTAAATTCTAACAAACCTCTTCAAAAATATTTATACATTTTCAATGCTCTGTGCATAAAGGATTTGCAATTTTTCAGCATAAATGGAGGGATTGAAAGACTGAAAGCAATGACAATACATAGAGTTCAGTGCTTCACTTATGTAGTTCTAATATAATAGGAAATATTCAGTGCCTCAAAATTATATATCATTTACATTTGAAATGTAAAGGATTTTCTCTTTTTCTAGTGTAAACCTTTATCTGTGTGCTGTATTACAGTGCTGTTGCTTGCACAGCTGTAGTTAAGGATGTATAAACATTTCTGTTTAAGACATCATATTCCCAAGGGTTTATAATTCAGCTGTAAAACTTAACACATGGATAGACTGATTCATTCTAGAAATTTTCTTTCTTAATGGTGTTTCAAAAAGCAGTAATCTCTTTTAAAAAAATCCTTTTTAACTTTCTGATTTAATTTGTTGAAGATTGTTGATGACACAAAATATGTCACATTTAGAATTGTTTTAAGGGTAGTTGGCAATAAACATGAGACCTGTGTGGAGAAAAACATACAGCCTTTTGTTTTTAAATATGTATTGGTTTTGCTACAGAGTTACTTCCTCTCAACATCTTAGTACCTTAGAAAGACATACCTTTCTTGGAAGAATGTGTGTGTGCTTAAAATTTTCTTGAGGTGAAGTCCTGTTGCTGCATTTTATAGGGGAGGGGTTGAGACAGAAAGAAATTTAAGAATTTTTCACACAGAAATTGCCGTAGAAACTGTACCACAGAGCACAACATTGAACTTCATGCTCCCAGAGTGGAAGAGTACACCTTTAATTTTCTAAACACAATGAAACTTTCACTAGCTACTGTTTCATCTTTCAGGCACGGGCTGGCCCTTTATCTTGTTTATGTGTATATATATATATATATATTTATATGTGTGTGTGTGTGTGTGTTTTGAGGTCCTGGCATGGAAGGGTGAGAACATGGGTTTAGAAGTCTCTGAAGAGGCTTTTACCTCAAAATGTATGTTGTCATTCAATTTATGTAAGGGGAGGTTACTAGAAGGAAGAATAGTACTCTTCCAACATCCACATCCTTTGTGTCTGTAAGGTAGAAGAAATAGAGGCAAAAAATCCAACTTCAAACTTCAAAAAAAGCCACGAATGGTAGTCTGGAAGCAAAATAATTGCACCTGACCAACTGCACCAGCTTCTACAAGATGTGAATTTTAAAGGCAGAACAAGACAATGGAACAATATTGGACACAAGCCAATAGCTCTTTAATTCCCAGTCTAACTGGAAATTAACTAAAAGTGTGGAATTTAACAGCAATGACAAAGTGAAACCCAGCAGGCTCATTATTTAAGTCAGATCCCTAAAATTCTTAAAATAGAATTGGTCAATATTAGAGGCTACTTCAGGGAAGTGTTTGAGGGAAATAATGTAACTCTCACAGTGAATTAAATTCTTTGGAGGCTTCAACACCGAATTCCTTTACCAGTTGATTTACTGAAAGATTATAAAGAGAGTATTTACTAGATAAGATGAGATCTATAAATTTTGTAGAAATGCTTATAAAGTTAGGAAACAAAACTTGCATTGACGTTTGCTTCTCTGTAGTAAGAAGCTTCACCTACACAGCATGACCTAACATACTGTGGAATGTAATTATAGAATGCTGGTCTAAAAAGAACTAAGATGTGGTAATCTGATCTTCCTATAGAGTCCATAATGAATTATATTCTCACCTTTTTTCCTGAACTTTTCTGTTCAATTATCTCTACACAATAAAAACCAAGAACAGCTCTGCCTTCAGAATGCAATGCAACCTCTTTCAATTTGGAAAAGCTTCTCCACAATAATAAACCCTTACAGAAGAATAACAAAAGAGAACTAATTATCCTTGTGTATATTTGGTAGGATATAAAAAGCTTTTTCAGATCCTTCTGTCATAATGGGTTGTATTGTGAGAAATTAGGTTGGAAAGAAAAGGTGCAGTTGAAAACAAATTCTGCTCTGCATAAATAGGACTACTACTTCATAATTCCCCAACATGGCTGTATTTATTACATAAATATCACTTTATTCTCACAGCCAGTCCCACTGCTGGGGATTTCTTCCTTTAACAAGATGGCCTCTGTACTTGAGACCTCCCTTCCTGAGGCCAGGGTGTTTAAAAGTTGCATTCCAGGATGGACTGGCCTATTTTGGGACTGTTACTCAGTGAAAACCTCCTGAAGAAAGCAAAGTGAGTGAATAAAGACAAGACCATGTATTTTGAGTCTGTATTTTGTTTCAAGCATGGCACAGACTATGGAGTTGCTTAAAGCTGAGACTTGGAAAGTGGTTTTGATTTGGGGTTCTGTTGTTTGTTTTTTTAAGGACATCTTTGCCTTCATAGGATTTTGCGTAGAGAAAAAGCACTCTTCTAATTGTCACTTTTATCCCTTCACCTCTTGTCCCTTCACCAGCATTACTCATTGTAACGTAGCCTATCGTTCCACTGAGGGAATACTCAGGCTCTCCAGCACAGTAGAAAGAAAAAGCTTTAGTGTTGTCATTGCAGAACCCTTTCTGATGGATAAATCCGAGCAATAGGGATTTCAGGCAGTACGGAGCAGAGGTGGGCTGGCTGCGTGCTCTGTGTGCAGTGTGAGCACATCGTAGGGGTGCTGGAGCTGGCCCCTCACTTGCTGGCGAGGAGGGATCAGGGGAGCGGGAGCAAGGATGGAAACTGGACACAAAACGAAAAGATTTTTTAGAAGCGTCTGTGATTAAGAGGCTTATAAACCTGCCCCTGCCTCCTGATGGTTTGCAGTGATACTGTTGCACTGAGAAAAGAAAGAAATAAATAAAAAAAGCCACTTTGGATTTCTCTTTTTTTTTTTTTTTTTTTTTTTCTCTCTCCTGTTTCCCACAAATACCTCGTTTCCTGAGGGACCTTAGGAGTCATGTCACGACAACGCCTGTGTTAACCTGCGGTGAACACGGGCCGCCGTTCGTGTCGCTCCCGCCCGTGTGCGCGGCAAACCCG
Source organism: Oxyruncus cristatus (assembly GCA_013399855.1). Taxonomy (NCBI): domain Eukaryota; kingdom Metazoa; phylum Chordata; class Aves; order Passeriformes; family Cotingidae; genus Oxyruncus; species Oxyruncus cristatus. The sequence continues at coordinate 2,809,644 of VXAY01012530.1, read as the reverse complement.
CTGCCCGCGCCAGGGGGCAGCGCCGCGCGGGCTGGACGCGGGCATTTCCCGGCACCGCTTTTTCTTGTTCATTTCACTGCTTGTTGGGGTTTATTAAATTAATTTCAGGGCGGTGGAAGCCGCTTGTTTGCAGTGAAGTGCCCTTTTTTTGTGCCCACTTAGCGCTGTTTTCTGTGTGCGTGGCATCACGAGGGGCTCGGCTGCGGGCGGCGGGGCTGAGCCCACGCGCGCTGCGCGGTCCATCAGCTCTGAGATGAGGAATTACAGGATGCTGATTGAAGCCAAAGACCGAGAAAGATCTCTAGAGTTTCTCTATTTATCCTCTCGCCAGCTGAAAAATCCTTTCTGATTCATATTCGAATCTTTCTTTCAAATTGGAGCAACTGTAAAGTGCTAAAATGTTACACCTTTTAGCGGGGAGATTATTCCTAACAGACCTCATTGATAGAATATTTATCCTGACATTTATTTTTACTTCATTCTAAATTCCCCCTCTTTTGTGTTGCTAAACTTTAAGTATTGTGTTACATCCTCTTGGCCCAGTTAAAAATACTAATAAGCCTCCTAAACTGGATGACAAAAGCCCTTGTCTTTTGTTTGTTTGTTTTTTTAGAGTACCATTAACTATGCTGCTTCATTAGTAAATTTACATTGTTACTGTCCTGTATCTTTCCCATCCATGACAGCCATGAAAATACAGCTCAAATGTACGTGATGGTCTTTGTTGTCTTCTGCAACATTTAATTCAGTATCTGGCATTGGTTTATTTGCATTATTATCTCTGGGCCTATCCATATTCAGAGTAGTTTTCCCCTGGAAATAATTGTTTGTAGTTTTCTATGCTCTATCTTGTTCGTAGATTTTCTGTCCACATATCTCACTTCTATGAGCTTCTTTTTACTAATTTCTTTTTCTTTTATGCTGTTTTCAGCATTTAGTGTTGTCTGAAAGTTGAATCGGTATGCAGTGTATCCCTTAGTCTGGGTCATTAATAAAGATGTTAAATAAAACTGTGACTAATGCTAATCCCTCTGGGACACAGCTGGACACTTCTCTTCCAACTCAGTACATTGCCACTCATCATTACCCTTTACTTATGGTCTGTTTTCAGCCAGTTTTCAGTCTATAAGATGGTGTATCACATCCCAGATCTTCAGTTTGTCCACAGAGCAAGATTTTTTAATAGGAATTGCATCAAACATTATCTCTTCTGGCTTTGTTTCAGCAATGATAATGCCCTTTTTAAAAAATAATTTATCTGATGTCTTATTCATGAGTCAGCTCCTATGATTGCCGTTGTTGTCTTTTTTTTTTTCTGAAATCTAATTTTGATTCCATATTGTCGATTTTGTTTCTCTTGTATTTTGCCTCTGTATTCTGTGTCAATGCCCAACAAATATTTGCCAAGATTTTATTATTTGAAAACCAGAAAGAAAATATGTGCATATAGTTATATTTTTTTAAGTCTAGTACAATACTGTAGAATGCAGAGCAAAATTAGATAATGTTACAGTAACTTAACTACAGTAATAACCCTATAAAGAGGAATGAGGAAAAAGAACTAAGTATTCTTGCGTAGATTTCCTGGAAAGACTTTTAAAAGGTGCCTTACATTTGTTTGCTATTCTCACTAATTCCTTAAGAGTTCCTTAAGATATTGAGACATATATCATATAGACATGTTTATTTGGTGTTTCCAGGTATGATTTTTTTTTTCAGTGTACGTTCTTCATTCATATTTTTGAGTACTTTCTGATCAACTCTTCAGATGTTTCCAGTTTTTCTTTCTCCTTATGCATTTCTGCATGCCAGTGTTTTATTGATTTCTCAGAATTATGTTTGGGTTACTCATATGTTGCCATAGTGTCTGTGTTCACGTCTTGGTTTGAAGTCTAATACTTTCTGATTGGAAGCACCAGGCATCATTATTTACTCACATTTCGAATTCTACCCTCTTGCTGGAGTTCTGTACTGTTAGCTTTTCTGCTGAGATGTCTCTTTCCAGGTAATGACATTGCTGACAAAATAGAGTCTCTGAGATGTTTTAAAAATATTTGTCTTAGGTATTGAAGACATACTGTGAAGGCACTAATATAAGTGAAGTAGACCGTACTGCTGGGTCTTTCATTATTTGTGTGTAACCATTAAAGGCAGGATTTTTCCAAAAGGAGAGTAAAAATGATAAGCACCTTGAGAACTGGGTTGGCATTCAAAAGTGCTTACTGCTAAGCAACTACTGTTGTCTTATGTGGTTCGATATCATCCTCTGCTGTTTGTCTTGTATTACAGATAATTTTTCTTTAAATAGTTTTTTTGATTCTCATCTTAGGATTTCAGAAATGTAGATAATTTTGAGAAATGGTGCAGACAGGCAATAAGTATAATAATATGAATAATGCTACTGGGTTTTGTCACCACTGCAGATAGTTTAAACCAGTCTCAAAACCCATGCCGTGTGGCTCAGTTGCCAGCCGGAGGCTTACAGACAGCAGTTAAGATTTCTGTAGTGATACAAACATCATAAAGTATCTTTGCCTTAGGCAAATACTTATTTTACTGACTTTTATGATGATTTCATGTGGGGGTTTCAGTGTAATTGTGGCCCCCACCTTTTCTGTGGTAGGATCACAGGTATTCAGATATTGCTGTTTATGAGCATCTCCTGTGACCATCTCTCAAAATTCATTCAAGAAAATCCCCTTCTTTCCTACATTTTCAGTTGTGTTGCTTCATGTATCTGCCTCCAGATTTCTGACTTCTTGCCTGCCACATGGAAGAGAGAAACAAGAATTTTTGCTTTTTCATGAGGGTTTTTTTTTTTCCCCCAATTAGTGGTGGAGAAACACATAGCATTGTAGGAGACTAGTGAAAACAGTGATTTCTTTCATAACTTGAAGTTATTTGTTAGCCAAACACTTTTATAATTGAATTTTGTGATTCCTTTAAATGACCTAGCTTAGAAAGTTTTAAGCTACTGTTAGAGAATTTGTGAAAGATGTTGGCTGCAAGCAGGACCATGTATGTACATTCAGTGCCTGTTTGACCTGAGTCAAAATAGGAAGATAGGAGACTATAATCCTTGCTTATGCATTAAAACAGAGAGGTTAGATTATGTATCTTCAGCAACACACTGTGAATAACAAGCCTCAGCACAGGGCTGGTGCACCTGTCATTGCTGGAGGGCAAAGAAGCAAGTGGTTCCAAAGGGAACTGACCTTTTTCTTTCAGGCATTGAGTCAATCCCTTATCCTAAGGCACACATTCTGCGTTAAAATTATTATAACTCTCCTGGTATTAGGCTGAACAACAGCCTCTGGTGAAAGCCTATGGAAAAAAACCATGAAAAATATTGTGGTGATGGTAGTTTGTCTATTGTTTTTAATTAAGTCTTTATAGGAAATATATTCTGTAATTTTGAAAGACATCGCTAAATTCTTCTCTGATAAAGATGAATTTAATTAAAGTTTAAAATAAAATTTTGAAATCTTGTTTGCCTGAATTAACAGCTCACAAGATAGCAAAATGTAAATGATAATGTTTATCAGCGAATGTGATAAAAAATCCTTTTAAAATCTGTAAAGTATAATACAATGTATATCAACTGGCTGCTACCTCAGCTGAATTTCTATCTGTAAGATCTGATTTACAAATAGACAACTTTCTGTTAAATTATTCACATCTCATAATAATTGATGTAACAGAGTTGATCTTATGCTGGTGCATATTTGATCATAAACTCAATGAAAACAGCCACCATCTTTGTGATGTTTGTCCAGCTAAATCCTTCAGTGAATAAAATAATAAAGATGCCAGCTGTGTTTGTTTTGTGATCTACAACTGCAAAAGAAGGCTGAAAATACAAATGAATAAAAGACCTAATTTTTCATGTTGGATTTATAAACTCAAAATCTTACTGCAAAGAATTTAAATTGAAAAAGCTAAATTTTTACTTCTGTCACATTCTCATAAACTTACTGTTTGCTTATTTTGTTCGTATTGTTTAAGAATCCAGAATATTTTTTAAAATATTGATATTGTTTGGATACAAACTTACTAAACATAAGGAAATCTTGTAAAAATATATGAAATTTATGGTTTTCTCTCTGACATCACTGCATGTTCACCATCATTTTTGCATTGCCTTCGTTGGTTATATTTTTATAGCAGTCTTAACACTCTGTTTACTACCGTATACTGTTAGTGTGCTTCAAACTTAATTTCACCACCCTGACGTAAAAAAATCATGCTCCTGATTATTATTGGCCTTCCTTCAGCATTATGACTTTTGCAGAATACTGTTATATTCCTTTTATTTCTTTCCTATTTGATCCTTAGATTGCCCTTGAGTCAAGCTTTATTCGGCAACCATGAGGGCATGAGTTTTCCTGAGATGTTGACAGACAGTGTTTGGTGAATATCATTTTTCTGTCAGCTACAGCCTACATCTATACTGCTAACTAAAGCAGAGCCAGGGACTATCTTCTGGCCCTGAGGCCATGTGGCAGACCTTGGCTACAGCTATGCTAAATAACACTTGGGTGTGCATCTCCTGTGGGCTTTACGTGGTCCCCATGCAGCTGCAGGTGCAGTTATTATTTGGGGGTTGCTCAGCATTAGATTTTTAAATCAAAATTTCCAGAATTACATAAGACCCATGTTGCAAACTGTAGGAATTGTGTTTTCTAGAGTAATATATTTCATGCCTTCCTTGTAGGAGCCTAGTACCTGCTGCCTTTTGGGAATGGTGCCTGGCATGAGTTGTTCCCTAAACTGTGTCTAGGAGTGGGTTTGCTAGTTGGTGTAGGCAAAAATAATCCAGGGGCAGTGTGGACATTTAGTAGCTGAGCGATCAGACTCTCTCCCTAGCCCTGCTTAATTCGGCAATATAGGCTTCAAGAGAGAGATTCTTACTATTCCCTGTGCACACCTGAGCCTATTGCCAGTCAAGTTTCCTACTCTCACTGTAATGCTTGTCTTCTTTGTCACTTAGGCCTGAAGCCTTAGGGAGGCTTTTAATCTTTCTTTTTCTATCCCACGCATTCAGAATGCTATATATGTTTTACAATATTTTTTTATTGCCAGCTTTTCCAAGATACCTTTTTTGTCTTCCCCAAGTAATTCTGCCACTCTGATCTTATAATATAGTTCTTGTGTTCTCTCCTGATCAACATCCTTCTTCAGATCATACAAAAAGAAGCCAGTAAATTCAGTTTATTTTTTGTGTATTGTTTAGCTCTCATCCGAACACTGGCTATTTCACTCCCTCATTTTGAGCTCATTCTTATTCTTTTCAAAATCTCCATAATTTGGCCTCTTCCTGTCTTCCTTCACAAAGCTATATATTTGTTCCTATTCCCTGTTTTTATGACAGTGATCGCTTTCTTATATTTAAGCCTTCTGTCCCCTAGATAACTCAGGCAGACTCATAACTAGTGCCTTCCTTTCTGGGAATCAGAGGGGCTTGTGCCCAGATACTGCATTTATCAGTGTTTGTGGTCCTTTTCTCCAGGCTTCCTGTTCTCATTTTGGAAGCTTCTAGGACTTGTCAGCCTCAAATACCTGCTTTCCCAGAAGCTTAATATCCATTTAGGACCCTAAAACAAGACCTAGATGTTTATTCACTGTCCTGTCTGATTCAGTGACAGCACACATGACCAGACCTGTTACAGAGCTCCATGGATTCCACAATTCCATGTGTGCAAAATCTTCTGAAAATCCAGCTGCTTATTTTGGGTCATTAGAAGTGGTCTGAGCTCTGCTGGCAGTCAATTTTTAGTGATAGCTGGCTCATTGGGAAATCTGACCTTTAGCGGTCACTATTATAGATAACAATTTTGATTTTAGTTCTTAAATCATCTATGCTGATTTATGCCTAAATAGCAGTAACTCCCTGTGTAGCTGCCTCTCTTTCATGACACTTTGACGGGATAGGATTTGCAAAAATAGTTCAGGGTTGAGTTCTTCCCTACTGCAAGCCAATTTCTGAGTGTCAGCACTGCATCCTCACACATATGTGAGTAGAGGCACTTAAAAGTCCACATATTTCAGTAATTGGTAGTTAAAATATATGGAATTTGTGGCTTGATGCTTGACCTCCAAGCTGTTTATAGATAAAAAGGCATACACTCTTGATTAAACTCAACCAACTTTCTAAAAAGGTACTTCAATACAGGTATGTGTGTGTGTAATAGTTCACTTTTTTAAAAAAATCAATGCAAAATCACGTTGTGTTTTCTCCAAATTGCATACTAGAGAGATTGCTGTTTTCTCCTTATATGGTGGGCTGCCTAAGAAACCCTAGGGGTTTTTTTCGGTCTTCAAATTCAAAGTTGAATTCATACTTCCTTTAACAGATTAACACAAGCGTCTTTGTCTCTCAACAAGTATTACTGCTGTTGGTATAAGGCACTGCCAGCTTCTCCCTACTTGAAGAGAACCTAATGTTCACTTTAGAAAGTGTCTGTCTCCATTAATGCAGAGAAGGAATGGTGTGCTAAATCAGGAGAGTGGGTCTGGAGAAGAAGTAGCACTTTCTGCACCTCAGTGCTGGTGTGAATGTAGTGTCCCATCCTGTGTTCTGTTCTGATGTCATCTGAACCAAGTATCTGAGGGCCAGGGAGCTGCAGCTAGTTCTATACAATGTCTGTCTAAATACAGAGGCATAATAATACATAATAAGGTATTTTTGACTGCATAGCTTGAATATATTGCCCATATGCTCTCATTATAACCACCTCTGTCTCCTCCTCTCAATGTTTACTAGTTCTGCATCATTTCCCTGTCATGTCTCAGCTTAGGAATATAGTTGCAAAAAGACCAATATGCCTGCTTTTACATAATTGCTTAGTCTCATTGGGTTCAGCCAGGCAACTCATCTACACCAAGTTAAATACGTGCGTTTGCCTGGGGTCTGTCTTCCTGAGCTTTCTAGGCTTGGGGCATTCTCTCTACCTCCAAATCTCTATCCACTTTTAATGAGCTGTATAAATAAATACAAAGTATTCCTGTTGGTTTCATATCCATAAAAATATATTTTATTAGCAGGGAGGTAGACAGTAATAAAAAAGATCACACCATCTGATGTTATAGGGAGCTGTGGGAGGACAGGGCGAGTAGCTGCTTCAAAGTTGTTGATGGATCTGAGGCCCCAGCAAGACAGATTTGTAGGTTAACTGTGATAAATGATCTTTGGCTTCACTGACTAAAGCAAGGTCACCCTTCTTGGGGCACTGCCTACATGCTGCAACCTTGCAGCAAACTCTTGTTGAAGAGTTCTTGAGCAAACAGACCAGTTCTTATTTACATTGGAAGGAAATTAAGGCTTCTCAAACCCAAGATGATAAAATATCAGACAAGACGGTAGAGTTCTATAAAGCAGTACTAATATTTACTTACTAGCAGTGAGTTCTGTCTTTTTTTTTGTTTGTTTTCTGAAGGCAATAGGTCCATAATGACAGCTGGATAAAGGAAGTAAAGGAAAACTCAATTTACTACCCTGATGGGTGCACCCACTTGACAAATTTGAAATTCAGTTTGGGGTTTTTTTTCCTTCGGAATATCTTTTGCATGGATTTACTTGAAGAGAAGAATCCAGGCTGGGGAGGGTGGGAGAAGGAACTAAAACGCAGAGCTTTGACTGCATTGCGTGTCAAAGGTTTATTTCAGCTATTTCTATGGTGGGCGTTGAGGGGGTTATTCCCTCCATTTTTTTTGGCTTATGTCCAGCCAATGAGGAAATAAATATGTGAAGAAAGAATGCTATGGAATGTTAACTGCACTGCTGTATTTTCTTCCTTTTATCATGCCCCAAGATTCAGTGAAGTTGATATAAATTCACCGTGCCTTATTTTAAAAAGCATAACAGAAAGGCATTCTTCCTTTAAGAGTCAGACTGTAAAAGGTGATTTTCTTTCACTCAGTTTGGTTTAAGCCTGTAAAAAGCATTAAGTGAAAAATCTGATATATTTGTTAGGGCATTTATTGCATTACTAACTTATATTTTCAGTTCTTAGTGAAAGGTTTATAGAGAACATAAACCTTGAAGAGTTTTTTTTCAGGATTAAAGTTATATTTTCTCCATTTTTTGCTGAAATAATAGTTCATAAAGTGATTGTTAGTAATTATTTTTAGCTCTGTTTATTTTCCAAGGATGTTCTGTTCAACTTGCTGAGGTGCACAAAGACAGCCTTTAAAAAACATTCACCTTGATCAGGAGATTCATGCCCTCTAAAGACTTTCCAAATAATCAAAATTTTCTGATTAGATGTCACCACTGTGGTGTTGTTCTTCATTAGTTGCACTTACAGCAAACAGAGATGTTCCAGTAAATTATAAATCTAACATATTCAGTCGTGGTCTTCCATGGTGTAAGTAATGTGCTATGTCTTCCATAATTAGTATCTTTAATACTGGGCTAATTGGGATGCTGAAAGAATTAAAATAGCTTTGGTGGTGGCATGTAAAATCAAAAAGAAGTAATTGCTAAATTCTTTCTAGGACAAAATAGTAAGGCATGTTCTAATTAAAATTTCTTAGGAAATACTTATTCTTGAAAATACCTATATCTAAGAAAAACTGCTGAAAACTGAGTGAAATAATGTGAATTATTTAAGGTAGCCTTCTTTTAGTTAAATGAGTTAGAAGGTAGCCTTCTTTTAGTTAAATGAGTTAGTTGTGGGTTTAGACAATTGCAAAACACTGTACTCAGCAGTTATGTTGCCTGGAATATCACAACCCCAGAATTCCCAGGAATTACGGAAGTTACATGATCCTGAAACAGAAAAACGTATTCTCAATAGCTTAGAGTATGTTATCACTGGACGTATATTGTATGTTTTCTGTTTAAATAAGCTTTTCTTCACTTTAATGTCTGCCGTGTATTTCTTTCTTCATTTGATGCTCCAGCATATATTTATCTGGCCAGAAAGATGCCTTGCATCAAATGTAAACCTTGCTCTGTATCCAGATAGTATAGAAAAAGGAGGGGAAATATCTGCAATATTGCCTATGAACAGTATTAGCTATCTTCCTGCCATAAGTTCTCAATAATTGTTGCTGGGTTTGTTTGGAAGGCTTCACAGCTCAGCATATTTATTCTGAGACACCAGAGCAAGGGCTAGCCCGGGTGCATGTCAGGCTACAGAAGAACAAAACTCAGGATACTGTTAAGTCTGATTGTTGTCTGATATCTCAGGATATGTTGTCTGATTCTCTTTAAGCTTAGCATTTAAACATCAAATCTACCAAATTCGGTTTTAAGGTGGTGTGTTCTGTAATGGTGTTGATGTTCTGCTTCCTCTATGAAGCAAACCTTTCAAGCTGGATTGCACAAGCAGCATTACGTTTGAAGAAATACCCTAATACATCTGAAACAGACATGAAAACACATCAAAACTAGTGCAGAAAGACATTCAGAGAGAAACAGACTTATATCTAAGTTTTTGTCTTGAGTTGCATTCAGCGATGGAACATACAAATGATTTTATGATCAAGTTGTAATCAAACTTAATGGCCGTTGTCAAATGTGAATTGCTTTGAGAGGCTGGATCACTTCATTGTCTAGCTTAGGTGTGACCAAACTGAGTCTCTGAAGTCTAATGTGACGCATGAGTGGTTGTAAGCATCTTAATTCTCTGTTCTGAGTTCAGGAGTTGCAACTATAATTATGATTTACCTACTGGGTTGATAGGTTCTTTTAAAAATTTACCAAGTGTATAAAAATATATAGCTAGAGGTAAATGAATCTATATTAATTAAAATAGAAAGAAAACCTACTTGCCTATATTGTTAGAACCTTCATTTGTCACGTTCACTTTTTTCATTAAATGCTATTCATCTTGGCTGCTTTCCAGCTAATGGCATCTGTGCAACTGTCAAGTGAGAATTAGCTCAGACAGGTCAGGGTTATTATTACCTTCCTGGAATGCACTGAATGAACTTACCTCCACAGCCTTCCAAATGGGACTCTGACCTCTGCTACATCGACATTAACAGCAATACTAAGGAATCAAACACTGATACTTTTCTTTTTATCTCTGTGCCATATCAGTGCATATTTATCATTGGTTTTCATGGCTTTTGTTGTAATAATAAATAATTTGACCACCTTTTCAGTACTTCAGTGGGTAAGACTGCTGATGCTTTGACATGGTAATATAATTAAAGGAATCAAACTAATTTCTAAATTTCCGAAGAGACCCTTTCGTACCCTTCCATCGCCCCCATGGAAATGATGATGGTCTGAAGACTGTGGAGTGCAGTGTTGTGCAAGAGCACAGAGCAAGGGCAGACTCTGGGAGCAGCATAGCCACGTTAGTGCAGGCGTTGCCCCAGTCTAGCTCATCCAAGAAGCCTGAGCAAGATGTTGAACTAATATGGCAATCTTACTTCTAGTGAGGTACTGAGCTACAAGAGTGCAGCTAAACTGATGGCCTAGGGAGCCTGGAGACTGGATTTTCCTACCCTGCATGCGTAGAGAGCTCAGTGTTTCTGAGTCTAAACTGTTGTCAGTATCTCAATTCGGGATGCAGGTGTAGGGGACAATCTCAACACTGACATGTCATTCCTGTGGCTCTGTTTGATTGTATTATTTACTGTATAGTTTGACTTGAGGTACCCCTACACTATGTTGTAGAGCAAATTCTGTATTTTGTGATTGATCAGCAGTGAGTAAAACACTGCTTCAGTGAGTCTTCAAACAGCTTTGTCTCTCTTTGTTCCTCAGTTTTAGTCCTCGATACCCTCTGTGTAAAACACTGAAAAAATGGTAACATCTTTACTCTGTTAGATTCTCATCTTGAGGTACCACTTTATGCCTTTATCTGTATCAAAAGCTGAAAGAATTGCATCAAAACTTGTGTTCACTTGTTATGGTGGTTTCATGATGGCTAAATAAGCTCTACAAAAGCTCCATGGAGGCACACCAGGTGTTAGGGAAGCAGCTCCTGCATGCTGGAGCTGGCACATCAGGTCTTTGAAGACGGTAGGTGTTCTCGGCATGGCTGTAACAACAGAAAAGGCTGTTGTATTTTGTAAAAAGGAAATGCTACTTAAGGTAGGCCCTGTTCTGTGTGCCACACAGCTGCTGCTAATAGGATGCTGTGCATATTCAGAGATACAAACTATCAAGGCACATGAGGATACGTCTGTATTTGCTGGTCAGAAGACAATGAATTTGCAAAGAAAGCATTAACTACAATATATGGTGCTGTACAGGAGAGGCTAAAGCCAAGGACAAGGGGGAAAGATGGCTGTCCTCAAGCAGACTTGGGTGAAAATGGGGAGTACAACCATTGTGGCAGTGTATTGGTAGTGAGGTACCACAGGGACTGTACAGGAACCCTGTTTTTGAGGGGGGCACAGCATCCTCTGTGAAACAAACTGTGTATGGCTACTGTATGGCCTGCCTGATTTACACCAATTTGTTTGTTCTCTTCATACCATTAAGCTTTAAACTCTACTAAATGGCGTGATTGTTCAGGTTAACGGTGGTTTTGTCTTTCAGCATTTCAGGTTGCAAGAGTTTGCTTAGAATAAAGGGAATTAGGTGCCTCAGTCCTTTAGGCCATGCTATTAGTGCCAGTTGAGAAATTAATTAATGATACATTGTGAGCGTCATATCTTCACATAGAAAATATGCACAGTAAACGATTTTTGCTTTGGGAAGTATTCACCTCATGCTGTTAAGAGCATATAGACAGCATATTATCTCCATTTGTTTCAATGCCCATTTGTCTTAATTATTAATGTGAATTTGAGCTGCCTTCTTCATTGCATTTAAAAGCAAATCACCCCAAGTTCAGAAGTTCACTGCACATGCCCCAAACTTTTTTTTCTCAAGAGCTTAAAGCAAACTTCAGTGATCTTAGTCATGTTCTGCTTGACCAAATACTGACCTTCCTCTGCAGTAGAAAGACATTTAAGCCTGTTTTCTGAAATTAAATCAAATTCTTGTAATCCAATGAGATTTACAACTACTCAAGTCTAGTCACATTCATATATGTTTCAAGTGAGACAGGTTCATATGGTGTTTGTTTTTCTTGAGCTAAGGTGGTATGTAGCATTTGGGATTAAATTGAAAATCAGTGTGTTTCACAAATGTCATCAGAGTAGGTGTGTAAAAATATTCCCACTATTTCTCAAAACAATATCTACATATTATTGAGTGCTCTTTGCCAAAGGTTTCTCTGTATTCTGCTGTACACCGCATTTTCTGAAAGTATGTATGCTGTCATGGCTAGTAACTGTTCCTCAGTGATTAGTGTGACAGTAAGTGAAGCGTGAATATTGAGACTTGCCATATCATGCATGCCAAGTTCCTATATGGCCCAACTGCTGTGAGACAAAACATGCTATTATGTTTTAGACACAAAGCCATATTGTATGAAATTCCATCCTGTCTCGTACTGAAGGAGGTGTATTTAAAAATCTAATCTTTTTTTTTCTTTAGTTCTTTTTGTTAACTTTTCTGTATTAGGTATTCAACTACTGAACTCCATCAGAAAATTTAGCCTTTGTCCCTATTAAGAAATCATGTTTCAAACTTAAATCAGGCAAATTATTAATTTTTTAAGGAGGATATTTTAAAGAGACGATTGGAAAAAAAAAGAAAAAAAAAGAAAAAAAAAGAAAAAAAAAAGAAAAAAAAGAAAAAAAAAGAAAGAAACAAAAGCAAATGTTCCATCGTTCCAGACCACTGAGGTTATGCACTAAATGGGGTTTTCCGAACAATTCCGGTGTAGCATATGTAATTTAAATACATGATGATGCAGTGCATTTTTCATAAGTAAAAGAATAGCTTGTCTTTAAACAAAGCAGCAAAATTAGCCATGCATTCCACTAAGGCATCTGTTTTAATACTGACAACCTCAGGAGACCACATGCATATGCTTTTTCCAGTGTCCACTGATTTCCAGAAGTGACCTTTGCAGAACACATGAGTTTTGGAGATTTTTTTCATTGCTGTGCAAAGCTCCATAAACAAAATTAGAAATTTGATGTAGAACTTTAAAGATACAGTTGAGTCTAGGTAAAAGTGATGATTTGATCCATGAGTTACTTGGATGATCTTTAGCCTGTATTACACAGGAGGTGACATTAGATCATTATGGTCCCTTCTCAGTTTAAAATCCATAAATGCTTGCAACCATAATACTAATAATGTAGCAACTGGAATTTTCAAAGCGCTGACAAACAACAAACACCACCCCCACACCCCAGCATTACTTGGAGTATGATTAGTGCAGCTAGGTCTAATAATTATAGCAGGTTGATCTATTTTTGCAGACTGTACAATGAATATAGTCTTTTTTCTATGTAATAATTATAAAACCAGCTCTAATTATGGCTGATTTATTCAAAATTATTTAATTAGTTGATGTGATTATGTTGCAGCCGTAGATATTTTTGTTGAGTTTATATTCTATTATTGGATAATCTGCTGAATATTTGATGCTTATCTTTGGTTTCTTGATTGATTTCAGTAAACAGGTATCTTTTTTTGTGTCTAAACTGGGAAGGTGACCTTGGATTTCTAAACTGTTCCTACTCAAAATATTTTCAATTTATATTAATTAATCTGATTTCCTTGCAAAAAAAAAATAAAAATCTTAGGAGTATGCCAGGTTCGCTGGTGACCATTAATACAGTCAAAATATCAGCATTGCTCTGTGCAAGGAACTGCAGTGTCATCCATAACTTCACTTGCAATTCAGAATTGGTTAATGTTTGAGTGTTATTTTCTCTTACTTTGCCCTACCTAATTAGCCTCTTCACTATACCTGTGGATCAGCTAATGAATGGTGTAATTCTAATATTGGAGAGTAGCGTTTCCCTACTTACTTAAGTGACGCCATTGTTCTGAATTAACAGTAGTTCTTATTCAAGACAGAGCAAGTATACTATTGTTGCTAAGAAGGATGCAGATACCTCTGTGGGGAAAAAAATTACATTGATGAAATGCATTGCCGAAACCTCTGAACAATTAATTGGTGCAGGGGGGATTAGAACTCAAGGCAGGCCTCATCGGCTTAATATAATCACCATTCCATGGACATTTTGGATATGTAGAAGAATTAATACCAATTCTCCCTGAATATTTACTCCTCCCTTTCCTTTTCTTTGTTACGAATAATCTTTTCTTTTTGTATTTTGCTGTGTTCTGTAATAAAATTATCTGTAATTTTCACAAAAGTTTAGTGAACAATTTCAACAATCTGGTAGTAAATGCTCTGGAATTAATCTAATTTATAATCTAATTTATAGGCACTGACTGTTTCATTCAAGATGTTTCTATTTTGTCATGAACTGAAAATGAAAACAGAAAAAATTATGCCCATCAGAAACACTGGAGTTCAGCTGTTTAACCTGAAATAGCAATTCTAAATCCTAATGCTGGGAGTTCTATAAGATTATGACTGATGAGATACAATGTCCCAAAGTGGTCAGCACTTCTGGGCAATTTATTCCTGGGCAATTTCTGGACAAATATCCTGCCAGTTCTCAAGAAGAGATCAGATAGGCACAGTATTCAAATTTCTATCTAGCATACAGTTGCCAGAAATTAAAAAGACAGCCAGTGGCATATTTTTTGAATGATTGCAAATATCAACATATCATACATATGCCAGCACATAATTTAGTAGACCTGCTTTTAACTTTTAATTTATTTTATTTTTTCACACTGACTGTAGTATGGACATCGACAAAAAGTTGTCTGAGATTTGTAACTTAAAGGTCTCAATGTAATAACAATGTATTTTTTTCATTTAGTGTTTTCAGTGTTGTCCATTCTTTGTTGAAGAGATAGTTTTCACCTCTGTAATACATTGATCTTATAAATTATGCCATGTCAGCGTAGTAAAAGAATAATGCTCTTTAATCCATCTTCTTGAATTTGTTTTCTGGAAAGTCAGTTTGAGCTGAAAAAAATGAACATTTGCATGAAACATGCTGTAGGATTATTGATTTTAGAAGATAACATCATCTTTTTCGAATACTGTGGTATTTTGGACTGAAATTGGGAAAAGAGTGCATTGAAAAATAGAGACCTTTTATACACTTTGGCATTTAACCAACGAGAGATCTTTATTGAGCATGGTTGAATTTATGAAGTTACCTACTAATAATAGTGACCTGGTGTTGACAAGATTTAGCATCAGTTTTTTGACTGCATATTACAAAAAGTTTGGTAGCTTTGGAAATTTAGGAGGCAGCTGTATGTTACTAGACCCAGGCCACGTATTAATGATTACCATTTTACTTTCTCTCCTGCAAGTCTATTACTTTTAGATTGTATTTTCTTATAATATTCCGAAAAATATAGGTCCCAGTGAAACAGTAAGTTTTCTCAGACTTGTCTAGGAAGCTTAGAAAAGATAATTCACTTACAGTTTAATGTTTGCATTGCTTTAACACTTAATGAAGAGTCAACCCCCTGCCATGTGAATATATGAACAAGTAAGAAGTCAATACTTCCCAAAAGACAAATGTCTTTATGAAACATGATGCGAATATTGCAAGTTAAGCATCACTGGATTTTAAAATTTGATACTCACAAAGTTGTATAAATGTTGCTGTTATTGTAAGTTTGGATTTCATGCTTTTAGATAGTAATAAGCATTTGTTTACAGCACTGTACATTTTCAGTCTGTCAGTATGCTCAATAAAACCTAAATGGAAGAATCAAAACAGTTGCTTTCAAGATGCTGTTGCTCATAATGCTTTAGCATACTAGGCAGGGCATATGTGATATGGTTTATTATGTGCTCTGTAGTTGTAAAATTTGTATGAATTTTGAGCTGTCAATACAGAAATAATTCATTAACTCCCTAACCTGAGGTATAGGTTTCTTGGCCACGCTTCTGGCTATCAAGACTTCGTGTTTCAACTTGCTGACTGCAGATGGAATTAGTAAACAGAATAATGATACTGTTTTTCAGAAAAACCTTCTTGTTTGTGTTTCAGGCTGAGCTACGTGAACCATGCAGAAGATCTAGCCTCCAAACTACTCCAGTGTTTCCCAAAGAACAGATTGTCAGCACAGGCAGCTCTGAGCCATGAGTATTTCAGTGATCTGCCCCCACGGCTATGGGAGTTAACTGATAGTGAGTATAACCACCTTGAAATGGCTTGAAAACAAAGATGCTGGTTCATATAGATGCATTTGTGTATGCTAACCCACACGTGCAGACAGCTTCGTGGACATACACAGCCACACACCAAATATGTGACTGCGATTGTGTAGATTGAAATTACATAGTTAGCTTGACACAGGACAAAATGAATTCTTTTTTTTTTTTGCTATCTCTGCTCTGCAGTCTGCAGCCTGCTATCTTTGTATTTGATTATGTGTGCAGCCAATAGAATTCTCTGAATTGTTATAAAGCAAAAGGAAAATACAATTTACATACTTAGTGCTTTTCACTTTATAACATACAGTACTTCTTAACTAGCTGCAGCACACAGGATAAAAATCCAGCTGCGTTTGATTCACAGAATCTCTGTATGTTATAACAGTAACCTTTAAGAAAGGACTTGGCATTCGGAAGTCTGAAAAACACTGAGTAGACAATGAGTTAATTTGATGAATTAGACTGTGTACAAAGAGATGATATTCTTAACTAAGAATGCTTTCACTATTTACGTACATCTTTTTATTTCTTTCATTAAACAAAATTCCAGTTGACTTGGCATAAATATTCCTATCATCATGTATGCTGTCCATTATCCCTTTAGTAATTGTAAATCTTTTATGTTGTACATATCCATGCCATTTTTCAGTGTTAAAAACACAATACTATTTATTCTGGGGAAAAAAATACTATCATGCATGATATTTTTTATTCAGAGAAAGTTCTGTTATTTAAAATAGGTTTCACAGGGGAATAGAAGCATTTTGCTTTAACTCAGTACAGTGAGAAGACACATGCTTGCATTGGAACACTGTATGTTCTTTTTTGCTTTCAAATGTACATCCATTAGCAAAGGATCTAAATACAGTGCTTCAAGGCAGTAGGCTCAGAGATGCAACAATGGAACATGTGTGTGTAACTGTGGCTGATTTAAAAGTTTGCTTGTAAAAATTGAGCTCTCTTTCTGAATATTAATCCATGATAGAATCTGTTTACATCAGTTGGTATGAAAACTTTAATCTTCCAAAACTTTCATCATCCTCAACAGCTGTAGTAGTCACATTTTGAGCTGGTTCTGTCACCTGGCTGTCCAAGTACCCTACTCCCAGCTCTGCTCTGAAGAGTGCTCTCCCATTCATAAAATACGAACATTAAAATCAAAATAGCACCATTAATTTTTGTCCATCACTGTCATAGATTGTGTCCTTGCTCTGCAAAAAGATTCCCAGTATCCACCAGCATCCACATGTTGACCCACCACTCAGTTTGCTGACTGTGGTACTTGATAGGCAGAACATTTAAAGGATTCAGTGTAAATTAAGGCTTCTGTTGAAAGTCTGCCTTTGCTGAAACTGATGCAAAGAGGTTCATTTCTTCAGAACTAATGAAACATCAAGAATGCCAGTTCATTTATCCTATTTTCACTAAATGGAAAACAAAAATCACTCTGCAGTGGCGACATCTCAATCCTTCTGACTGTGTGATTTAGTCTAGCCAGGATTTTGAATTCTGAATTCTGCAGTAGTACTTTTCTGTTAATATGGACTTATTACCCACTTGCCACTTAGTTTATCAGTCAGTGGTTAAATCCAGTTCTATCAGTGAAGTAAATGCCTACACATTATCACTCTGCAGCAGGCTGCCAACAGAGACAGTCTTGTCCTAGTCATTAACAAGCACAATGTATGCAGAACACCAGAGGGGAATTAAAACCACAAAAAATACCTCAGGGTGGTATTTTTAATATGAGAATTTAATTTGTAATTTCACAGATTAAGAATTTTGGCTGCATTAATCCTTTTATCAGCTCACAGCAGGTTATTTGCAGAAGCATAACCATAAGGCGATATTCATTGGCAGAAACACGTCTTTGCATAACGTTAAACATCAGGAGCAGTGAAACCTTTTGAAGGGGGGAGAATAAAGATGAAAAATCATTATATTTTAAAGCAAGGTTCTTCTAAATGCCTCCAGTAAAATTTGGAGTTACAGAAAGACTATTTCTGTGTCTAGTAGATAATCATTATGAAGCATAAATCCAGATGCAAGAAAGGACAATCCCAGTATCAAATACTACAATCATTTCTATTTAGTATGACTTGGATATACTTGTAAACATATTTACAAAACAAAGAAACCATATACTTTGGAGAGTTGGGAAAATGTTTACCGTGTAGTGAAATTAGTAGTTTTTGTGATTCTAGTTCTTTGTGTTAATATTTTACATTGGAAAACACTACAGATAGTTAATTAAATATAGGTATAAACATTTTGAGTCTTTATGCACAACAGAAGTGTGTGTGTACAGACAAAATTTCCTGCTTTCTAATTCAGACACCACTGTGATTTTGTAAATCTCTCTAGTGAATAGTATTCATCATGGAATATGTTTTGTCCAATTTGGTCCTAATGCTGAATTTCAAATTTGGGGATTTAGCACTAAAAACCAAGTGCTCACCAAGACTCACACGTGGGGAGAAAGGCAGAGGGGAGGAATCAGTTGAATTATTTTCCATTGGAAAATTGTTTCCTTGGAATCACAGCATTTCACAAAAGTATGGTGACCCTGCATTCATTGAAAAAGTAAAAATGGAGTCTTTCACTTTGTATTCTGGTTTTGACTTTAGTGCTATATATTTATATTCTATGTAATATTTTACATTAAAATGTTTAATGTGGTTACTTTAGAAATGTGTGCAAAATTAGTTTATGTGAGAAGCACAATTTAGATTTATTACTTGGTTGAGTTTTAAGTCAAGGCATCAGTTCAACTGGATTGGAAGTTCAGTTTCCAGATAAGCTCTGTCTAACAGGTAGCCACTTTCAGGTTTTAAAAATAGTACATTAAAAAGGTAAGAGTTGTGCAGTTCTGCTGAAAACATATTGTCGGGGAATACAATGCAATTCATGATGCAACATACCTTTCATTCATCTCAGACCTGAGCAGTAATCTATAGATTAGCCCTTTACACTTATTTTCTATTAAAAAAAAAAATTAGTCCTCCCACTCTTCTACTTTAATATTGAGAGCTCATATTCATTTATTTGCCTAGAATATACGCCATTCACAATGTATGTTACTGAGGATAGCAGAATATGAAATGCAGGTTGAGGTGTCAAGCTGCAGTGGGAAGGTCTGTGCATAAAACAATAACCACATCTTTTAAAGACATAGAGATGAAAGAGTAGCTTCAAAAATCTACAGCTATGCCAGTTGTTAGTGCAAACCCAAAGAAAACTGTTATGGCCCTGATTAGTTCTTAGACATTTCACTGGCAGCTCTCCTGAGGATATTGTTATATGAAGGTTTGTTTCCAGGAGGGATTAAAAGTCATTGATTGCTGCCCTGTCAGTTAGAGGCATCCTACGTAAAAGTAAGTTTTCCTATTATCAATGTGTTAGTCCTTAACCATTTGCAGTTTGATCCCTGTGATTATTAACATCATGTCTACTAGTAAATTAGTAGCCTGGTGTTACATTGAAATAGTCCTGGTTTTTCTAGCTCACACAGAAGGGGGCTGCTTTATGTCAAAACTTTTTTGAGTTGTTGGGATATTTTTATCAAGCCTAGTTGCCTTAACAGTTCAAAAATGAAAGTCAAACAAGGTAGTTCATTTCTACTGACACCAAGATTCTCAAGATGTAATATGTGATATCAAATTATTGAAAAACTTTGCTGCATTTTTTACATTCTTATGTCTTCCTAAATGCTCTCAGCAGAAATTTGAAAGTGAAAAATGTTAATTATATAGTGGTGTACAGCAAAAATAAACACACACAACCCGGAAACAGGTTTTTTTAGAAGATGCATCCGTCTAAGAATGTTTGCATCATACAACTTCCATCATAATACATGCAGCTTCTTTCCATTCAGAATTTGCATAAATAGCTGGTAGCCATAAAAGCTGTATTTATTTACTATATTGTGTTTGCTATATATATTAAGTAATTATTTTTAAATTACTGCTTTTGCAGAAAAGAAAATAAAAATCAGAGTTTCTGAACTGACACTCCTTTTTTTCAGTGTCTTCTATTTTTACTGTACCGAATGTAAGATTACAGCCAGAGACTGGAGAAAGCATGAGAGCCTTTGGAAAAAACAATAGTTATGGCAAAGGTGTATCAAACAGCAAACATTGAAGAATACCTATGTTCACAACTGATAATGCAGGTAAGACATGGTTATTGGAAGGTGTATCTTTGAAAATACTCTTTAGTTATCCTTAGAGAAACAAAATATAAAATTCAGCTGCACATGTGCAGGCTGATAATCTGGTTTTGCAGTCTTATGGTAATATGAGAAGTGTAAGTTTCTGGCATTATGAGCAGAATCAACTGACAGGTTGAAAATATTGCAAAAGTTGGCACTAGCATATTAAACAATAGGTTGCCTTTAATTTGGACTGATATTTTTTTCCTCTGGTAAGATATGCAGAGAGAAAATACCTCTTGCCAGTTCTGTTGTTAAACTTTGGAGCAAGGACAAGAAGTTCTGTGATTCTGTTCTATGATTTAAGGTACTTTCCAGCCCTACCTATCTGTGATTCTATGATTTAGTAGGTTTGGTAGTCTTGATATCAGAAGGATGTTCTTGCTAGAGAAGGAGGTGCTGTCATATTAGTGAATATGATCTATATCCCTGGATCTACCAGTACTGTTTCTGTTCTTCAGTGGCTTTCATTCAGTATCCCATCTTTTCAACCATGGTTATTCAGCAGTGAAATAGTGTGTTATGTGACTTCTGGTATTCTAAGAGTAGAACAGAGTTGGGAAGGGCTGGAGAGTAGAGAGGCTACTTACCAAATTACAGGAAGGGAATGGTGGATGTTATATCATGGCATTAATTCTCTTCTTCCCATATGCATCACCCTAGTGTTTGTTCAGTGGGATTTAGCACTTGACAAACTCCTCCGGATGAGCAGTGTTCCCTTATATAGCTGATTGTTTATTAGGCTTCTCTAAATGGTTTCATACCACAGTGTTTCACAAAATACCTAAAGCATGGATCCTTTTCATCCAAAAACTAATGTCTATTTTAGAGTCATGGTTGCTTTTGCATGTTCAGTCCATTATAACAGCTTGTTACAGAAGTTCTAGGAGCTGAGATAAATGCACATGTTGCTTATGTACCTATTTGAAGATATAGTCTCATAAATGTAGTTCATGTCTGTTTTCAGCTGTCTGCCTTTTACAATATCAGATATAACTTTCTCTAATCAATTACATTTGAATTTACTGTTGTATGTTTATGTTCAATTGTTTTTTAACCCTGTAATGTTATGGAGTCTGTTTGCCTGAAAGGCAGTAACTTCTGAAAAACTAGAATGAATAGATTTCAGTGTTGACAGTCTGCCCCAATTTTTGCACAAGCTCTTCACCAGCAAACCATTTAAGATTCTCTAATGTCGGAAATGAGGCTGCCTCAGAGCAGTCTGTTTACATCTTTATTGACAAGCTAATCCCTACTTTTTCCTGGGGCTGTGTCCCTGCAGACATCTCTTCAACCTTGCCTGTTCTAACGTGACGTATCATCCATCTAAAGTAAATTTAGAATGTGGCCATCTGTGCTAAAGACCTTTTGTATAGAACCTAATGGGCAGAATCTCAATTCTCATGTACAGAATTTCCTTTCTGTTGCTTCCAAACAAATGTAATTTTTCATTTCTACAATATGCAGTAGAAAGTTTGCATGTGCAAACAAGCATGCAAAATAGCACAAAAGAGAACCATTGGATTATTCTTACTGAATATCTATTTGAGCAGATACAGATTACTTTTTTAAAATTTTATGTGTAAACAGAAAGAGGGAACCATAGGTACCTTTGACATACTTCACTGTACTGGTACGGCTGCTCAGCCACAGTTTTAACACAGAATAGCACGTTTCGTTGTGTAAGGTCTGATGCCACTTAATGAATGTTCAGACATGTGTACATTATTGATTACAGTTTTCTACTGTGGCTTGGGACTTTGTTGTGTTATGTGCTTACGGTGGAATAACATATCAGCTCCCTGTTGTAGCATTTGACTTGTGATATAAGATGGGGAGCAGCGGATAATGCTGGCAAAGTATTAGCACGAAGCAGAAGTCCTCTTCTTTGTACTGCGGGGAGAGCTGGAGATTTTTGAGATGCAACTAAAATAGCAGGGGGGGCAAAAAAACATGAACATGGAAACTGGATTTGGGTGAGGAATTGTTAGAGTTAGTGGAAACCTTTAAAGTCCTGAGACCACCAAGCAGGTGGAGGTACGAGTTAGTGTGGAGAGTGAAAGGAGTTGGGAAAAAAGACTACCGTTTTGATTACGTGAAAAGGAGGTCTGGTGAGTAGCAGGTGTTGTGATTTTAAGCAGTAGAGTGGGGACTGGCACGAAGTAGGATGTTCAGTCTGCAAAATGGGTGAGTTATGAGTCAGTTATTCTAGGAGAAGTGTCAAGTTGCAGTAAGCAGGATAGTAGCATTAAGGACAGGGTATTTATTACAAATATTCTCCTAAAGTCTCCATTCACAAGGCTCGGTTAAGCAAAAACATGCATGAATAGCAGAAGAAAGATGACGGTAGCTCTCCAGGGCCATGAAGTTAACAGATAAATGAGGCAAGTAGAGTTAGAGGGATGAAGGCAAACAGTACAAGCTGTTAAAAATTCAGTGGGCTTGATCAGATAACACCACAGTCAGTAGCTCAGACTACTAATAGGGTTTTTGTGGACCACACTGTATCATTGTCTTGGACTCCAAGAAGAGACAACACATTATTCCAGTGCCCATGGGGAAAACCCTTACATTTGGAGTTACCAAGGTCAATGCTGAGGCTGCTCCCTACTGGAGAAAATTAGCAAATATGTGGTAATGAGCTCCATTGCACACAGAAGTATCTGTCAGCAGTGAATTAGATGCAACCTTTGGTGGAGAAAGGAAAAAACCCTTTAGGCCACATCCAAGCATCTTTAAAGCTTTGTGTTAAAGCAAAAAAAAATTATTTTGTTCCTGATGGTTTTCACTGATATTTTTTCCCCATGTGGAGGAAGCATCTTGGTGGAAGCACTCCCCATCTCTACATGTATTGTTGAGTTATATTGTATAGTCACCCACCTCTACAGACACAGTTTTATCTAGGCAAGGACCATAAGAAACTCTAGAGCTCCGTTTCCATTTGGCCAGTGGAACACATGGCTAAAGCTTGTTCCTTTCTGGAGAAGGATGAGTCAAACAGTAATTGAAAAGACAAGGCATTACCTGATACCAGATAGCACACAATGTTTTCTTGTGGTGATTTATAATCCCCAGTTCCCATTGGTGGACCAGAGACACGAGATGTGTTTCTGGCCTATTGTCTGCTTCCTGGAGCCAGCAGGGACAGCTTCATTCAGGATGGTAACACCATATGCTTTTAAAGTATTTAACCTGTATTACCATAATGAGATCCCCTGGCTTTCTAAATCTCTTTGACAATTCACTGAAGCAAAACAGAAAGTGGTCTTTATTTGTATTGCTTCACCACACGCACATGCATTCGAGCAATCCTGAATTTCAATTGCAGGATGCTGTATTCTTTCTTCTGTGTCCATTTAAGTCAGCAACTGCCACCAGCCCAGCCAATCAAAGGGATGATGGTGTCATTTGGGTCAGCTCAGCTGTGTAAAACAGAATAAAGCTGAAGAGGTGACAGTTACTACTATAGTGGCAAAAAGTGCTAGTTATTTGGTTCCTTCTGACCAGGCACTTTCAGCAGCACAGAATTGTTATGTAAAATTACCTTTTTCTCTTTGCTAGCTAAAGAGGTGGGTGTTATTGCATCCCCATCCAAGTAGTTTCACTTTTGTTTGTCATCTTCAATTTTACATTTATAAATTGTGTAAGAGTGTCTGTTCAGCTCTGCTGTGTGGGAACATAATTTTTGCCTGCCTTGCTCTAGTCAAGCTGCAGGGAAGCTGTAGTCCAGCAGTGCATGTGTCCAGCAGTCAGTATTGAAAAGTCATTCTCATTCACTACTCCCCTGCATTTACTGTGTTCTGGGTGTCCCAGTGTTGCTAAAACACTGTGGAAAACCATGCACTGTGCATTTAAGTCTTCATCTCTGCAGCTTCAGGGGATAAAACTGTAGTAATTACAGTGGAGAAAGGTCTGTATAAAAGAGAATTTCTGGACTGGAGAGATTGCATGTCAGCCAGATTTTGTCATTGTTGATTTAATCAAAAGCTGAAAGTTGCCAGTAGTGCTTGATAGGTGCAAAATCTCAAAATTCAGTGTAAAACCAGGTTGAGTGAGAAAAGCAGAGCTATAAAAGCACAGCAGTTGCCAGTTTAATTTTTTTAATGCACTTTTGTTTTTTTTTAATAGATGGATTCAGATAGATGTATACAGACATTGTGCTGCTGCAGTTGAAAAGACAGAGGCCTATGCACTGAAAATGGGAGGTTTAAATTTCTCTTGCATCTTTTAGTGCCACTGTCTATACATGAATGTTGAGGGTCAGTTTAATTATTTAACTAATACTGGATTTGCATAAATTGGCTTCCATGAAAAGGCTAATAAGATGCAGTTGTGGTGGGCAGCTGAAAGCAATTTGAGTTTGAGTCCAGTAATGACAGTACTAAACAGAGTTGAAATTGTAACATCAATTTTGTAAAATGTTAGATTAGTATTAAGCTGTGAAAGATAACTGCAGAATCCAAGATACTCTTTGGCTCTCTAATACTTTTAGTGCCATTATTTTCATATGTTGACAACATAATGGTTTTATGAGACTGTTCCAGCTGTGCTTTACTTAATATCAAAGACTAAGATCACCACACTGATAGAATATATCCTAAATTAAACACACAAGGGAAAAACTCCCGGCATTGAATGATATTCTCCTCATGATATCTGTTATCTTATTTCTATTAATCTAAAATGAAAGTTATAGACTGAATTTTGCCCTCTATTCATCCATTAAAAAATCCACCAGTATTCACTGGACTCTGCACAGGGAGTGAAAAGGACTGAGCAAATAGCTGGCCAGTGCAAGGCTGTCCTCATATAAACTGCCCATACCTAAGTTACACATGGGGACTGAGGATGGAGGAACTGTCCATCAGGTCCCCCAGTATGCCACAGTACAGGGAGCCCACCACTTGATCAAGGGGTTCATAGGACTTAGAAAATATGTTTAATGGTTTTCTAATGTCAGTACTGTAACTACTTGCCTTGTCTGTTGTCATGTGAAATACAGTCATTTAATTGCACTCTGAGTAAGGAGTAGAATACACAGTCTCTTGGCTTTTTTGACGAGAAGAGTTAGTAATGTAATGCACAGAGGTATGGAGAGTGAATTGGTGAAGGCTGCCATGTGGTCTCTCTAAGGTAGCTGAGCACTGGTTGTGCTGAAAGCCTGTCCGACCTGGAGACTGAAAGATCAGAACAGCATCTATGCCTGGAAATCAGTATATGGAAATAAGTAGACATGAACAGGATTTCTGAAATCATGGACAGGATTCTCAGAAGAGAGGTACTTTGGGAGTTTCTTTAGGAAATAAGGAGGAAAGAAAGGAAGCAGAACAGAGAGGGGAGGTCTTCATATTTATTGTTACATACTCTACTTGTTAGGACAACTATTTCAAACCTTAATGTCTAGGAGATGTTGATTTCTTCCCTGCAATTATATACTCCATGTCATTCTGTGTGAAATTACTGGCTACATATTTATTGGCATTACTTTTTTAAATTGCTATGTGTCATGGCCAAATCAGCTGCAGAGCTGGCAGAAGAAAAACGAAGTGTTACTACTGTCACAGATCACTTTTGTCAAAGGACAATACCATATTTTCTTGTACCGTGGCATAGTATGGACCCTATTTTCAGTTCATTTCTAATGCATGATAACTTGCCTTCAGCACTGTGAAGATTCATTTTCAAATAATTTTTAGTGTAGAGGTTTGTAATTTAACAGTCATTTATGCTATAGGAAAGATATTAGTGATATTTGGCATGAATGCATGTGCTCAGTTGCAGTGCTGTTTATCTGTCTTTCCAGTTTGTTTGCTCTTAAATTTAGGAGATGAAAGGTGGAATCTTCTGTGCCAAAAGTGCACTATATTGCATTATTAATATTAGGATAGCGAGCAATTCCCACTAGACGGTCTTTGTGGGCCGTTGATGCTTTAAGAAATGTCTAGGCATGAAAGGCCGTTTGAGTTCCAGTGGGCTGCTAGTCTGGGATGACATTTGAATGCGGTGAGGACAAATGTATAGATGACAATGACTGGGAGGGAGGCAAAAGGGAGTCTCAACTCTCCCTATTCTCCCATGGACAGTCACCTCTCATTTAGGATTATTTCCTCACGTGACTCCTCAGTTAGGCTTTGTCTAAGAGGAAAGTGGAACCACTGAAGGGGAGAAACCGTGGTTTCCAGACAAAGCAGAAGCTTCCAGTGCTGCCACACAGCCTCTAACCCGGAGAGACAGCAAAGCTAATGAGAGGCATTGCCTCTCATTTGTAGCATTCACAAACAGAAAAAAAAGAACATTTTACTTTCAGCCAAAGCATAAACAAAGAATTAATTTTAGTAATTCCATACACCAGGATTGTTTCTGTGGAGGGCAAGCTTTGTGTTGCCATTTTGAGTCTGAAGCTTTCATTGCCTGATTCTCTATGGAATAAACACACGGCAAACCACTTTGGGTCTGAAGGCAACACCCATTAAAGTAAATGTGCACGAATGTTTCTAGTTGTGGGAAGGTTCTTGCCTAAATGTAGAAATAGTTTACACCTCAGTTAATAAATTACATTAATTTATTCTGCCCCATAAACTGGGATGAGGATGGATGGGTTTCCCACATCCTCCTAGTGTTAATTGCTGTAAAAAGTCTTGTGAGGAAAACTCAAGAAATTCAGGAAAGAATAGTAAATTCTCCAATAAAAATCTCTCATATAGAAGAATAGTACTGAAACAGTTTCTTCAGATATTTTAAGAAGTGGAAACAGAATTGAGTACTTTCATAATTTTGTGGTCTTGTTATAAATTAATAATGTTGTTTTGGACCATATATGTATTTTGAATTAGTATTTATGGAGGATCATTCTCTGCCATTAGTAACCTAGGTATCACTTCTGTACAGCCACTTCTGCAACCCTGTTTTGATGTTAATATAAGGACAACTTGTGCGTTATATTTTCTGGCCAGTATATTGTAACAATACAATCACAGCATGTAGTATCATGGTATAAGCCTTTTTATTTAAGTTTTTTCCCTGAAATTTTCATTTTACAATTGCTTTTAGAACCTCCCTTGTTAGGTATGTGTGTTGCATGTATATTAAAATCTAGTTAGCTTACTAGTCTGAAATGAAAGCAAATCTACACAATTAAATCTGTCCCTGTGTGCTTGAAAGATACAGCACTAAGTAATCTGTCACATCATAAAAGGAACAAAATCAAAACAACTGAGTCATTATCATGACTCTGCTTGGTTTCAGCCCACAAAGTCACATCTAGACTCTGCAGATACTGTATTTGTTCTTTTATGTATCTGTGTGCAGACACTTGTAAATACAGAGGTGTAAATGTTGCCAGCATTTAAATTAGGTTAAAAGTGCTATTTATGGCTTGCATCAACAACAAAAAATATTCATACTCATCCCTAGGTGAAGACACTCATTTAACGAGCTTGCAGCTCCTAATTAATTCTGTAAAGAACGCCATTTGGCAGAGCAGAATTATGAGGTTTGCATATTGATGGTGGCAGGGAAAAATATATTGTTTTCTATTTATATGGTAAAATTAACTTTTGTTCTTTAGAAAATGGCACATCTCAGAGGTATTGCTTTCAAAATGATCTCAGGGTGTAAAGAAATCAGTAATAACAGCATCAGGCATTCAGTTCTGTCCTAATTTTCCCCCCAGTTTTTCAACATTTCAGCTGCCTCAGAGACTTAAAGTACTCTCATTAGGTAGCTGGAGAGGCTGCCTGCTTGCCTACTCCATCACTAGCTTCCTCTCTCGCTCCCCCTCTCTTGCTCTCCCTTCCCCCCCCCCCCCCCTCCTGCCTTGGGAGTGACTGTGAAGATCATTTGGTGGCATGATTGGCAGGTTAGAGCATTCGATCAGATGAGTTCCTCTTAGAGCAGGTCAAAAAGGCTGGTTAGCAGGAGCTGTCGAAAAATGCCAGCAGCATTCGAAATGGGAAATGTCATGACTTCGAGGCAGGGGGTGCCACCTGGAACAGAAAGCCCCCAGCTCATTAGCAAGTTACAGGATGCAAACTTAACTGGAGGGAGCAGAGGAGGAAAGATAATACCCGATAGGGAAAATTATTGTGAAGTGGAATTGATTTCATGTATAATTTGTTTATCACTAGAAGGGACAAATGCTGTCCTCCTGACATGTGCGGAGGAGTGTGGACTATGAATGAAGCAACTTAGCATAATCTGCAGGTTGAGCTCTGGATTTAAAGAATGCCAACTTCTTTCTTCCCAACTGTGGAAGTGATCAGGTCATGTTGTATTAATTAAACCTGACATACTCTCAAATGGTTTATCTGGGCAATTTTAGCAATTTAACAGAACGCGGTAGATATGAGCTGCATTCATTATTAACACGGGGCAGTGGTTTGTCTTCTGGATGCAATGGGATTGGGGTTTTTCTGCAAGCTGCTGTTGTAAAAAGACATGTTTCTGTTTCAAGTTGAATTATAAAAGAGCTAATTTTTAATGCATAGTCAGACTGCATAAAATCAGAATGCAGTTTCAGATGCAGGATATAATTTTATTTCCGGGAAAACCCACATACCCTAGGAAAGTATGGATTTAAAAATAAATAAAGCATTCAGGCTTACTGTATAAAATTTAATCTGAAATGAAGACTACAGAGTCTGCTGTCTGTCATGGACTTAAAGAATGCATATATAAAATATCAGCATTACAAAATGCTGTCTTCTCCAAGACATTCTGTAGTAGTAAAATTGCAGGCAAACTGTTCATCCCAGGCAGTTTAACAAGCCCCTGGCTATTAATGTTGCTAACCATTCATTTGCTTCACTGGTCTGTATTTTCATATAAAAGGCATATTACATATCAGTAGAAGTGACTGCATAGATATTTTTCCCCATAGTTTTTTTTTTAGAAATGTTAAGAAAATAAGATGGGATCATGATATCTTCCGGAGTCTTTTATTATGGTATCTTTGTGCAGCTGTGATCTAGCTCTGCTCCTCCTGAAGACAATGGGAGAATTCTATAGACTTCAATGGAAGTAGGGCTGGCTCCCTTATCAAAACTAACATAGACAAAACAATACCATCTCAGGCTGAGTAAATGAGATTTAAAGGCTGCAAGAAGTTCCTGAAGAACTATTTTGCAAACTGTTTCTCTTCTTGTTAAGGAATTTTGTCTTTTATATATTAAACTCATACTTCTCTCAGAAGTTTGCAGCTCATGCTTAAGCAGTCTCTTGGTCAGATGCTGAGGAATGTTTGCTTAGTGTTCAGATTCTTGATGATTTTTTTTCAGCTTTCATTTTCTTCCATCCATCAAAGTTTTAAAGTCAGTAATGGGGTAGCCAGTGTTTTCTTTATTGAGTAACCACAGGCTGTTGGATTTCCCTTTCTCCACCAAATGTGAATCAGAATCAGATTTTTTTAACAGATTTTCTTAATCAAAATATTTGTACAGGTCTAATAGACAAGTGTTTTTTGTTTTGTACTTCATGTAAAAAGCTCAGCATTAACAGCCCACTAATTTAGCAAAAAGAGTAGTTACTAAAGCACCATAAACACAGACATTCTTTACCTTCCAGATACCTTTTTAGTGTGAAGTTCTTTCAGCTGGCCACTGTGAGCACTGGCTGCTGTAGTCTTCATTACTGAACACACAGAGGTTCAGTCCTTTGCAAAGTTTAGTAAAGAGAGCAAAATATCAAAATAAAATATCCTCTGTGCAGATCCCGTGGGAGAATTTTTCCCACCTTGGGTAGCTCTGCAGATGCCCAACTTCTATTTAAATAAAAAATTGGAAATTAATTTCAGAAGTTCAGAAAGTGGTCATTACTGAATGTCTGCTCTGGTACTTTGTTTGGGGAAGTGATATGCATTTAAATTATTCATATAGAGTTTGAAAATTAGGCATCTTTTGGGAAAAGAGAGTAAACTCTCTGGGAAATCTCCTAATGGAGTAAAGACAAGGATCAGTAAGCACTGGGCAGACCTGCTAGACTTTAACCCTGAGATGTATTTGAGAGACTTGTGGTGGGTATAGTTTCTGTTTGCATCTGGCAACAGCTGCTTGGACATGAGCAGAAGGATGTTTTGGCTAGGAAATTGGGCAGATGCAGATAAGTTCTTTTCTAGGACTGTGTGTGACACAGCTTAGTGACCTGTGCACGTTCTAGAAAAAATAGTTAAACAACTAATATTTCCCAAATATCTACATTTTCTGGCAAAAAAAAAGGTGTCTTGTCTGAAACAGGTGAAAGAATTTAACCATTACTCCTCATTTTCTAACCAGGCAAACTGACTCAAGTGTTTTCTTAGCTTCTAGGACCTTGATAATTCAAATGAAGAATAGTTGCCAGGAAAGAATTAGTAAATTCCTTACTGTCCCTCAAAATTATTATTCCTGCAGTTTTCTGTCATTCACTCAAATCTTGACTTCTCTATTCTAAATAAACCCTATTTTGTTTCCTGACTCTCTAGGGAAGATGAGGTAGAACCAATGAGTGGGAGAATTTCATATTCATCATCTGATATGTATATTTTTTTCTCCCCCAAATTTCTGAGAAATCACTGGAACTTTCTGCAGTGCGGTCTGTGACATTACCATCTTTGTGAATCACTTTTCAGATGGGAAGAAGCTCTAGCTTCTTCTTCTGGTCAGCAGACCATGTCAGTGACCTCTTTTCATCATTACTTCTGTGTAAAAACACTTTCTGTATGAACTGCCTATGTCTTTTTTAGGGGGCGGATATGTACAGAGTGTTGGAAAAATCCAGTGAGGCCCAAGGTCATCTAAATAACTGCATGTAATGTGAGCAGCTGTTGATGAAATGTGGTTCAATCAGTAACATTTCACCTTTTTCTTTATGTATTACATTTCAAATTAAATAGGGCAGTATAAAACAATCTGTAAGTTCAACATAGGATTGGACCATACAGGTTTTTTTAATGTATGTCTGTAGTTCTTGACTTTCATATCATCCACTTTTTAATCTTCTTTTTCATCAGTGTTGTTAACCATGGACTACAGTAAAAGGATAGCTCTCTCTCAAAATCCTTTTTTAAGACTTTGCTTCACCACTTTTTTTTTTTACTAAGTCCTCCCCCTTCATTAAATATCCCCAAAATTATGTACATATATTACTAAATCTTTAAAGAGGTATGTTTAGATAGATTGAAGCATATTGGAGGTGTCTTAACCTGACCCTGTCAAAATCCTTGAACTTTGGGCACAAGTCTTGATTTTGATTTTCTTAGCAGATGGAGCATTGCTTTTGGATCATTAATCCTTGTGCTGTTTCTTCAGAGAACATAAAAGCTGAGATTTTCTGAATTTTCAAGTCCTGGACTTGCTCTCTTGTGTAGGCTGTTTTCCTGTCTCCCCAAAATCATCTCCAAACTTCACAATTTTCAGGGAGGTTACTACACCAGCTTGTGTGATATCAAAAGTAGGAGAATCGCTAGTAAGTCATAGCATTGCTTATGTCACCAGACAGCAGGACATGGTCATCTTTTCTTCTGCGAGACTCCTGAATGCAGAGCAGAGCAACTGTAGCACACCTGGGGATTTAGAGAAATTATTGAAATGTTCTTCAATGGATCAGAGTAATTTAGCAATCTAATTCTCTTTCTTTGAGTTACTGTGGAAGAAAGAGAGTAAATGCTACGCAGTCTGAATGCATGGGTCCTCATATAACCATTAGAGGTAGAAAAAAAGTCACCAGTTGCTGGACTGAAGGCAGCAATGCTGCTTGAGAGCAGCTAGAACACTACAGGCAGGTGAAATCGGCAAAGCTTCTTATTTGTATGGTGTTTCTCACCTATTTTATTTGCATGAGAATGAGCATAGTTTCTTGCTAATAAGCATCAACATTTTCAGCTCATGTCTACTGAGAGATGCTCTGTTTTAAATTTCTGTTGTTAATCCACTGTGTGCTGTGATCACAATAATGCATAGAAGTTAAACAAACAGGCCCTACCCCCAAACCTCCTCCCCTAAGAAAACAAAATCCCAGACCATGATGATAAAATAGTTCATTAAGATTTCCAGCAACGTCTTGCTAGCTCGGCTCTTAGTACTTTTTTTTTGCCTGCCATTACAAACCACATCGATCCACAGATTTTTTATAGTCTAGGAATAAAGGGAGGGAAAAAGGATTTTACAGACATTTTACCTGTCTTACTCTTCAACATTAAGATTCTTTTTTCAAAACAGTGTTTGTACTCAAGTGTTTGAACTAAAAAAATTGCAGTCTTTTAATTCTATAATATCTTACAAGTTTAAAGGTCCTGATGCACATCCAAATGGAAAGGAGATTAGAATGATAAGAGTTTTAGGTTTTTTGTCTCTTGCTTTTGTATATGCCCTATACACATTTATGATGGATAGGTGTCCCATACGTCCCAAACTTTCTGAAAGGCAGAGAATTTCAGTAGACGCAAAGTATGTAAGTAAACGACGAGTGCTGTCAACCCTTCCTTCACTTAAACTAAACCAGAAAACAGATAAGGGCAGACCCGGGGTCACATTTTGCCTTTTAAGGTAAATAATCCATGTCAGCTTCCCCAGGTTTTTCATCTCAACATGATAAACATGAGCTGTATATAGGGCTGGATCCATCATATCCTATCCCTGTGAGACCCCCACTGTGTGTAGTGGGACATGGTATATGTTTATGTTGTAGGGAGGAGGGAATAGTAGTGTGTAAAGTGCTTAACATCTTCATAACTTGAAGATTTTAGGTTGGTCAAATACATATACGGTGGTGCTAATGGAAACAGAGATCACTTATCACCATATCTAAGGAATTAGAAATGTATATTCATGACTCTCTGTTACCCAAATAGGATGTCCATCATTCTGCATTAATGACATAGCTCTATTCTACTCATTTCATTTTTCTTTATGTTTTACCCAGCTGAATAGCTTAGTGCTGCCATGGGGTCCTGTATCGTATGGCAGACTTTGCCTTTTGAACTGCCCACATCACAGTTTTCTGCAGCTCCCTATCTCCACCGTCATTCCTTTTCTTTACTCTAAATGTTTCTAAGGAGGAAGAAAAGAAAGAAAAGATTAAAAAAAAAGGGAGGGGGGAGGGGGGAGAGAGGAGGGGAGAAAGAGACTGCTGTGAAAAAATAAAAGTTTAAAAGAGAACCAGAATGAATGCTTCACTTGTTGGCTTTTAGCACAATTACCATACCTTAGGAAATATGCAGGGAATAGTTAATTATGACTAAATGAGCTCCTTTTAGAGTTCATGGCAGGCCCCAGCATCCAACTGTCAGTGTTGTGAAAGATTGAATTAAAAGGCTGGTCTCCCTGTCAGCCGGTAGGATGGTCTGCTGGAGGAAAATAGACAGTGAAAAGATAGCTGGGTTAGAGTAGCCTCAGCAAGGGAAACACGTATAGCATTTGCATACTTCTCCTGCAAAGGGGGTTTAATCCAAATAAAGGAGGAGATTTCAGTATTGTCAGCCAAGGCTTTGTTCAGTGTGAAGAGCAGAAGGAAATCTGATGAAGGGGCCTTTCTGAAGCCCTTGCACACAGACTGGAGGTTGTTCTAGCAAAGTTGTATACTTTGGGATTGTTTACACACTATTGTCTGTTTGAAGATCTCCTAAACTGAAAGACTCAAAGTATTCCTCTTTGCCAACACAAAAGTAGGGAATTTGTGTGGTAAAAATGACTTACACTACAAACCTGAACAAGTTCTTTTCATTATCTCCACAAAATACTCTAAAGTTCCTTTTTTTGGTGAAGGCAAAGTTCCCTTCTACCTCTCGGCCAAACTCGTATATGACAACATGTTTTTAGACTAGGAGATAAACAGGAGAATTATGTTCTCAAAATGCAGAGTGCACAAAAATCAGATACTCTTCAGGCTTGAGGCAGACAAATTCTTGCTGCTTTCTCCAAAACAGTTCTTTGCTAAACAAATAGTTTCATGCCAACTAAAAACAGGGTTTTGAAATTTAGTTGGGGCATTGTGTCTCTACCGCAATCTCTTCTGTACTTTCTGATTTTTTTTCTCACCTGAGAGATGAACCAGAAGCCCCAAACTAAATGTCTTTTGTACTTAATCTGTAGCAGATCCAGGCCATGTCTTTGAGCTTTTGCAGCTAAAATGATGGACTTGTTTTTCAAAAAGCTATTTAAAGGTGATGCCAGGCAAATTACTCTTCTTAGAATGGCTATCCACTTACAGCGTATGCTACCACTTTCCATGGTTTTCACATGGGGGGAAGTGCATAATCCTGAGATATGATTAATATTTGTGGGCCAAATAGGTCATCTAACAGCATAGCACCTGAAATAGATGGCTTTTGTTTTTTGTTGCTGTAATACTTTTTGTTCTTGCCACGGTCTTAATGATTGTAGCTAATATTTAATTATTTATGTGAATGACAATAAAGATCTAATTACTTGTGGAAATAGTTTATAAATATATACTTAAATATAATTTTTTTATAAATGTGTCTGTACATACTTAGCTCATTTTCTCATCAGCTTTGTAGCTAATATTCACTGTAAAGCACCATATGTTTCCCTGTAATGCTTTGTGAGTGTTAGGGTGAGCAACATCCTTGCTTGAATAGAGCTTGAATTTTCTCTAATAAAAATGAGTACTATCTTTAAGGTTTGGTCAAGAATATGAGGTTGGATATATCCGTATGGATATATTTGTGTTTACTCTGCAGTTGTTTAATAGTTACAATCAAGGGAAAAAATTACAATCCTGTTCGTATTAATAAATGAGTACACGTGATGAAATTTGACTCTCAGTTATACATGCTGGGACTTGTTTGGGGGTGGTATTTTTAACCTCAAATGCTTCTTTACACTCACTCAGAGACAGATATTGATGTTTCAGCTGAGTTTTTGTTCAGCTATGATAAACATGAATCATGAAATTCTTAATCATCTATTAGCCTTATTTTCTCCCACATGGTTGTCATAAAATCTCACAGAAATGTCAGGCAGAAACAAGTCTGCAAGCAATAGGCTATAGGGCACCTCCAGTCCTCAGATTGTTGGTGCAACTCAAAAATCAGTTGTCAGAAAGGGGAGGTAGTTGACGAAAAATGTGCAATATCCTGTTACTTGCTGAGCATTATCTGCCATCTGGACTCAAGAAAAGCCTGAATGGATTTCAGCATCTCCCTTTCTCTTCCACTCTAGAGAAAACTGGAAGGGAAAATAAAATTTCGGTAAAAAATGGGGAGCTGAACTGAGGCATCAGTTGGCACTCGGTGTGCAGTTCACACCTTCTCTTATTAGTTTAATTTATTCCTTAAAATGTTTACCTTTTTCAGGCTGACGTGACTAGTAGAAAATAAGGTACAGTATTTTACAAGGGTTGTTTACCAAATGGTATTTACTGCTGGGAAGCATAGCAGTGCTATCTGTAAAGTAGTTTTTGACTGCCTACAGAGACAAATAGCTTGAATCCAGCCTGGGTACAGTGTAGTATGCAATTTCAAAACAGTTATTTTTATATTAACTCGTAAGTTTTTATTGCTTCATAAGAAAATTATAACATCCTCCTACAGTTCCTACCTCCTCAAGGAAATAAACTCTTGTGAGTTTCTCACGTGCTGGCCATCTTTATGCAGCCTTCACTGGTTATAAAGAAGTCATACTCCAAAACACACTGTTGGGAAAACAAAGGACAGACCGCGGTAGTAATAAACATGTCATTTAAACCTTACAGCAAAATGAATGTGGTTTATTCAAACATCCCTTTTAGAGAATAGCTAATGATAATATTTTAGTCACACAAAGAGGGAAATCTTCTAATGCTCCCATTCCTGGGCTCTGTTCCCACTGAAGGCAGCAGGAGCTGCACGTACAGATCCAGAGGGCTTGCAACTTGAATAGCATCTAATATGGAGTTGAACAGTTTTAAAAAATAGGAACCCGGCTCACTCCAACGCTTACAGTCTGTGTAGTGAAGTAATGTTTTCACTTTTCATCTCCTCCTTTTTGTTTCACAGTAACGGTGCAATCTCCAATTAGAACCAACCCTTTGTTAGCAGTAGTCAACGACGCCTCGTCCCGGTTTGCGTTTTTCCTGTGAGAAGCGTGTCAGAATTTGGGGGGACTAAATATACTCCTTTGTTGGCGAGCTTGTCAAGCACCGCGCTGTGTTCGCTTTCCCACCAGGAAGGTCAGGCCGCTGGGGGGCCGCTCTATTTTCTGAAATGATCCCTACTGTCTGTCCATGCTGTCTGACAGATTGAAACAGTTGTCTGTGTCACTGCTTTCAATGCTTTTTAAATGCCTCACTTTCCTTGAAAGACGTAAAATATGTAGGCAGTGGGGGGAAAAATGTAAAAAGAACTATACTTTTTCCTGCTTAAAGAAGTATTGGGTTTTCTTTTCTAAAGTAAACTTAATTTTGTTTAAAATGTGTTTATAAGCTGACTTAGGGAAAAAAAACCCAGCTGATCTAAAAGACTGGGTAAGTCACGGCTTACATACTCTATTTCTGAAACCTCGTTTTAAAATGAGGGCAATAAAATTATTAAACACACATTCATTCAGTAGCTGAAGTGAAATAGTACATTTTCTTTGTTCACTTCTATTTCAGTTTAATATATTTTGATCTGAGGTATGTATAAAGCCTGAAGAAATTGGTACTGTGCTGAGCCTTCAATACTCTCCAGATAATTGAACTAATTAAATCTTTACCAACATTAACACAACTCCAGCATTCCTTGGACAGTGGTTAATTATTGCATGAACATGGCAAGCTTAAACTAAACAGATGAAAATAGAATCCTGTGGAATGGGTATTGAGTTTATTCTTTATTCATCTTTTGATAAGGTTTAATTAAAACTGCCTCTCTCCATTGTGGTGAGAATGAATGTGCTTGTTTTGTTAGAGAAAGCCAAATTATTCACTTCAGCCATGGTTCAATAATCAAAGCCTTTGCAAAGTTTTGGGTTATATTGTAGCTGTGGAGATATAATTGCTGCAATTCTCTATGAAGGCTTTATCTTTTTATTGCATTTTCTTTTCTTTTTTTTACTTTATTTAGAAAATTAGAGCATCCCTTTTCTGATTCACTATTTTAATGTGCTTTAAGAAGGGAATTCTTGTCAACAGGGAGTGAGTGATTGAAAATAAAATTTAAAATAAAATATTTTTTTAAATAACTGGAAGGGGAAAATTAGTTTCAAAACAAATCTGTATTCCAGTCTTTTACACAAAGTAAAATTTAAGTGTGTGGCAAAAGCTGTCTTTATCAACTGCTGAATATTAATAAAGGAAGTGTCATTTCTTTTAATGACAGTAACAGAAGGGCCGGTGTGGTTCTTTTCTATGCTTGTACAGTGACTCCCCTTTGCTAACTGATCAGTGAGCAAAAATTGTTGAAAGAATCAGTGACAGCTCATAATGTTAGAATATGCAAGACTGTAAAGTTGCTAGAGCTGCTTAATTGTGTATGAAGTGCAAACTGCAGCACTGGTGATACGATGGAAAAAACCCAAATCCTTCAAAGTCATATAAAATTTGAGCAAGAACAATGGGGTACAACTGAAAGAAAATGAGAAGCATTTGTGACCAGATATGCATGCATGCATACAGACTGGTGTCATTTGTGTTGCCATGGACTTGCCTTTCCAGTTGGAAAGCTGTAAGCTGTAGATTTGGGTTTCGACTTTTAGGTAGAAGCTCTTGTTGCAAATTCACATGCATTCACTGAGAAAGAATAGAGCGGGTAGGAAAAGCATCGGTTTTCATTTAAAAAAAAAAGTTTAGCACTCTATTTTCATACAGTTCTGCAGGTGACTTAGATGGACCGCCGAAAGGTCATTGAAAAAGTTGCACAGTTGTATTTGTATTCTGGTTGCTCATTCTGCTGTATTTCAGAATTACATCCTGGGAGAACTTTGGTTTCCTGACAGACTTCTACTTTTCCATTTATGAAATATTAATTTCACTTTCTGTGATTTATCACAAGCAGCTATGACATTGTTCTGTCTTGGGCTCACGTTGTCATGAGGGGATTCCAGGATGGCGCACTGGTTTTGATTTAAGGGAGGAAAATGTTTTTGCTTCCTTTTTTTTTTATTATTCTCTGAGTTGTTTCTCTTACAGTAAATTTCACTGAGTAATAAAAAATTTAAGACTATGAGTTATATCTGTGCCAAAGGAGAAAATAATCTGAGCAGAAAGTCTCTTGAACGATGGAGTTGGACTTCCTCTTTTTTGAGTGACGGTCAGTAGCATGCTGGGTGCATGTCAAGTGAATCCAGAGCTATTTGGAGTCCCTGGACAAAGGATCTGCTGAGAAGCTGCAGTCAGATCTACAGAAATGTGTTGCTCATGCTCTTTGTCATGAAGGAGCAGCATTTCTATCCCAGTTGACCTCTCCTAAATTCTGTAAAGTGCAGCCATTTATTTAGGCTTTACACTGAAGTGAAGATTTGCTCTATTCTATTTCTTGAGGTATGGGAATGTACCCCAGTCTGGAAGAGGAGTAAGAATACATGATAACTTTGCCTTGAGTGCTTGCATACAATCAGTCCTGTTCTAATGGTGAGAGTTGTATTCTACTTCCCTGATGACAGAATTGCACAGGTATTAGAAATACCTCTAAAATATGTTAAATTAGGTCATTTTTGAGACCAGACATCCCCTTTAGTTGTTTTGTTTTGTTTTGTTTTGTTTTGTTTTGTTTTCCAAATAGACCTTTCCTATTTTGTGAAATTTATTTTTATTTACCATGAATAAAATAGATATGGAAGAACTGCTGGTTTATCTGAGCTCCTTTGTACTACATTGTGTCCTTCAAAGCATGGGAAATCTGTTATTCTAAGAAATAGATTTCTGGATTATTGTTAGGGCTTTAATGTATTTTGCATGAATAACACTGTTAGAGGTGTATTTATTGCACAAAGAGATTTTCCAGCACTTACAATAATAAGGCTATGGTTCCACAGTCACTGAGATGGGGTTTGTGCACTCCCACTTTTCCAGCAGCACGAATTTGGTCTGGATCAAGAATGGACACGTGATCTCATGTGTGGAGAGTACAGTGGTTCCATGCTGGTTACTGGGGAACCACCATAAAGCCTGTTGGTTCAAGGTTAACCTATCAGGTTATTTTTTTAATCAGATTTGAAACAATAGAGTTAGATTGTACTGGGTCAGCATGATTTTCACTCAGTCGTAGGAGCTTTAAAGCTGGATTTGTAGCCTTGTCACACATACTTGTGTCAATCAGATTTTCCTGAACTCTTAACTGAAAAAAAACATCTTCTAATACTTGGTTACATTAAAATAATTTTGCTGGGTAATTTATTTTGAAATGGTGATAATAATCTTGAACAAGATAGGAAAAAAAGGATGTCCTGGAAATAAGAAAGAGTTTCTAACTGGGGTTGCTGAAAAAACTGCTTGCTCAAGAGATCGTAATCTAATCTGAGTGTATTGAAAGATTTGAAAACGTCTTCTTTAAATGTGAGGAGATTGTTGCATGTTAATTATTGATTAATTCATGTGGGTTAATACCCATTAGCATTTTTGAATATGGGCTGTACTGCACTCTGACAGCTTTGCATATCATCCCTACAGATGTCTTAATTTAGTGAGATTCTTAAGCACTTGGATAATTCCAGGCAAACACTGAAATGTGTTACTGTGTTTATTAAGGATCCTCCCAGCGCTCCTTCAGTAGCTATTAGGTAAACTGCACCTTCTGAGGTGCAAGAGGACAGACTGGACTATTGTGACTGCATTAATTCATTTTGACATAATTTTTTTTTTCAAATGATGAGACTCCATGTTTCTCAAAATAGCTACATAAGCAAGAATAATTCTGCTGGTTTCCCTGCACTTTTTTTTATTTGGCATAAAAGCTACAGGAGTGCAAAAAGGTGATTTCCATAAAAGCAGGCCCATTTATAATTTACAGGGCTACCACAAAGAAACCCTAATGACTTACACATACCAAGACCATTATTAACTTCCCTCCAGCCACAACACTTACATGGTAATAAGTTGTCATCTTTGTGCTATCAACTACTACTTGATCCAATTCAATCCCATGTTTTCTTTTCTTTATAATTGCTATGTCATGATCAGCCCGGGTATTTGCTGTCAACTTTGTTATTCATTCTTCTTCGAAAGTCCTTCATTATCTGCAGAATGTGGCTGGTCACTTTCCTGAAGTGGAGAATAAGGTTTTGACAAAGCAGTGTTTAAAAATTTGATGCTTTTTTGCCTCTAGAAATGTTGGTCTTTTTTAGGAATGTGTTCTGTGTGTTATGGAAGAGAAATGTCATTATTTTACATTTATCTTAAGATGTGACTCCCCTAGCTCAGAACAAGGATAAGTTCAGTTATGGTAAGTACCATGCAATCATATATTAAACAATACTCCTTCATGCAGAGATCTCAGGCCATATGTTCAGCTTTGCAGACTGCTCCCCCACTCTGCACACAAACTGCTTTTATTGAGGTAACTGTCTGGCCTTTCCATTTGGGATTCATTTGCCTGTTCAATGATACTTAAATGCTCCAGTCATAATTTTTAGATGGGAGGCTTGAGTAATTATTGAAGTGCTATATCTTATGAGAAATTCTCAGAGCCTTATGCAGGCAGATGGGAAAACAGCGTGTAGATAAAAAGGATATTGCTCTAGGAGAAATGTTAATGCACAATTTCAGACAACCCCATGAATGCATATTATTAACGGAATTCATATTATTATTAAGAACTAAAAACTCAGGCAGAAGTAAATAACTTACATTTATTCAACCTTCTTTAATTATGTGAGAAGTGTGACAAAAATATAACCAAATTTTTTGGGCTAGAAAACATTGCTTCCAGGTTTCCAATGTAAAGATTTTACTCACTCCCTCATCTCCTTCAATGAAGGGAGTCAAGGTCCAAGCCTCTACACTGATGCAAAGAAGAACTGCTATGATGAGCAGGAGAGGTGGAAAATGGGAAGAATTCAGTCCATTTTTTTGAGAATGCTGTCAGAAATGTCCTTGTATCTATAGAAGACAAGGTAACCCAGACTGTTTTAACTACTGTGTTAAAACAAGCTGTATTCACTGTTTGAACTACATTGGACTTGATCCTCTGAACCAGTAAACACTGAGTGATGCCATTTTAGAATGGTTCAAGGACCCTATGTCAGCACCAAAGGGAGGATGTGCACAAAGCTTGAGTAAAAACAGAATACTCAAACATATGTGTATCATGATTAACTCATGAAGGTTCACAGTTAGAAAGATACCCACTCCGTTAGCTCTAGTCTTCATTATTGCATGTATTCCAGTCTTTACCTATGAATATATCTGATGGGCAGCTGACCTGTAGGATAAGGCTAAAAATATCTCAAATTCAGGATGTTTCAGATAAGTTTGGGGGGTTTTGTCCCAGAAAATATCCAGAATACTTGGTACTTAGGAGTAGCCTTGCCTGTTATGCACCGAGCATTGCTGGAGAGAAAACAAAGGCAAACAAAAACAAATAAAGCAACCAACCAAATTAGAACAAACAAACAAGTTTTAGAAAGATCCTATTCACATGAATGATATTCATTTCTGGAAGAGCTGGGTAGTTCAAAATGAGCTGGCATGTGGAAACTAACATGACACCATGCAACTATCTCTGCTATCACCCATCACAAAGGGTCAGAATCTAATAAAGATAAGCAACTGTAATGACAGAAAAAAATACAGAAAGAAAAATCACCTTATGATAAACTTGGATGCAGAGTAGGGCTTTCTAAAGAATGGCACAAAATGGCCTCTCAAATTCAGAAGCAGAGAAGGCTTGTATCCGACATACCATGGAGGGTGCTTGACAAAGGACTTCTTAAAAGACAAGGCTGCATAGTTTTCTGTCACATTAAACTTTGTACAGGCTTTTCTGTGTGATTTAGCATTCAAAAGACTGTTTCTCTGAGTATAGATAAAATATGTTTTTGAAAACATCCTGAAACCTTTCACTAACTTTTCACTGCTCCTCAAGTCAAGAACTGACACTCCCCCACACCATCCTCCACCAAATCTGCAGACATAATTTTCATAATGAAAGAATCCAGAAGTGGGAGTTAAACCTTTCCATGTTCCTTGGGGTTTTACACAATCTTTCATCATCCCAAGGAAATCTAGTATTCTTAAGTGAAGAATCAAATCTCAAAGCACCACACAAGTAAATGAAGTCTCTTTTGCACACTAGGGACCTTTTCATCATAGTTTTGTGTTTCAGGGGATTTTACAACCTTGACTTGAGGGAAACAAATATTCAAATCCCAGTTAGACCAGAACAGAGGAAATATGCCAGGTTCAATTACCACTGGAATTACCAGCCTGTAAGAATTTTTCCATTTGTATCTCCACCATCTTTTTCATGAAGTTCTTCATAAGCTGTTCCCAGGATGAGGGAGCACAGAAAGGGAGTGACCACTTTAAAACTAATCAGAAGAAAGGATCTCCCAGAAGTCTCAGTCCTGAGCAGCATGTTTCAGATAAAGTCTGACAGTTTTTAAAATCTTCATTTGTATAAATTTTCTGAATGTGAAAATCTGCCTGCAAGTACATAAATGTATATATTGATAATCTTCTTTGAAGATAGTGAATTTTCAAGAACCATTTCTATATTTTTTATTGCTAGTTTGAATTGCATTAAATATATGAAAGGCATAGTTTACTATTTGGTGTTCAATGTCATTCACACACAAAAAAATAAGGAGACAATTTATTATT
This sequence comes from Oxyruncus cristatus, assembly GCA_013399855.1. NCBI lineage: Eukaryota > Metazoa > Chordata > Aves > Passeriformes > Cotingidae > Oxyruncus > Oxyruncus cristatus. The sequence goes on along the minus strand of VXAY01012530.1, from coordinate 2,766,594 downwards.
CATTAAAAAAGAAAATAAAATGAGCAGAAAATACTTTTGAGATATTTTATACATATATAGAAATGCCAAAAGAGAGGTGGTGATTTCCCTAGATAGGTAATATCTATGGATGATGAGGTCCAAAGAACAAACTAAGCAATATGGACTGTATTTTCTGTGATTCCTCTATTTGATGCTGGTGCAGTGTAACAGTATTTCACTTATTGTGGCACAGACTACAGATTTTCTGGTTATTTGAAGCTCTGTGTAAACCTGCTGACTGCATGTGGTATGTGGATAGCTTTGACATTTTCAAATAAGTAGTAGTCTAGATGCTGTGTAGCTTCGGGGGCTTCTGACATATTTTATCTATGTCTTTGTCCTTAGAGATTGATGGATGGGAATGTGATTAGCTCCCACGCTTATTAACTCTCATGTTAAACTTGCCCCCAGTCTCTTAACATTTTTAGAATACCCTGTCTACAAGATGTTGCAGCCAACTGGAGTGCATTTTGTCCTTGTTTCTGAGGTACTGCTGAGTACTTAGTATTAACTATCCTGTTTCCTTTCCTGCTCTTTGCTATCTATTGTGGCTTCCTTTGGTGGGTGAGGTGGACTTTTCTCAGCCTCAAACTCCATCTCTGTACACAAGGAGAAATGCACTGGGAGAAAAAGTTGACATTCACTGAAAATTGCAAAGAATGTTTCTACTCAACATTTTTTTTCACCTTTGCTGCATATAATGGGACTCAAATTTTTGCTAAAAAAATACAAAGGTTAGATTAAGTCACTGATACTGCCTGCTTTAAAGCAGTAAGAAATGTCATCTCAGGAAATCAGCTGTGCAGCACAGTGGGAGGGTAGACCCAGTCTCCATTTGTGTAAAAAAAGTGAGTTCTGATTCTTCTCATACTTACTGCAGGACAGAGAGGAAAAGCTCTACTGAAGTCAGTGAGTTGCACCAGTTTAAAAATAACATGAGGTGAGAAAAGAATCAAGCCCCAGGGTGTTTCAAAGCTATGTGCTGAATCACTGAATCATAAAAAATAGGGCAGGAAGAGCCTTGAGAGGTCATCTAGTCTATCCTGCCTACCCCAAGGCAGAATCAGTTCTATCTGTGTCATTCTGACAGATTTTTGACTAACCTGTTTTTAAAAACATCCAATAATAGCAATTCCACCACCTCCGCCAAGCAGCCTGATCCAGAGCTTTTCTATCCATACTGTTAGATGTCAGGAAAGGCTTTCCAACCTTAGCTGTTCCTACTGTGGTTCCAAAGTAACATCTATTTGCTGCAGACATGAAGAACAGTTGAATATGCAGAAGCCATTTTAAATATATAAACACTTTGTTCCTCTGTAGATTAAAAAGTTACTTTTTTTCAGTCTTGTTATTCTGGCTTTTTGAACTCTGGAGGACAGTGGTGGAGAACCAAGGGTTTGTTTGGGATTTAGGAAGGATAGACTGAGAACTGCAGTTGCATATGAAGAGGCAGATTCCTACCCAGCAAGGAGATGGGTGACTTTCTTTGGACGAGTGAGTGGATGCTCTTTCAGTAGAATAAATAGTTTAACAATATAGACTTATAGTAAAGTCACCCTTTTCAAGGGTGTTCCTATCAGAAGAGAAACTGGTCTTAGGGCTTTCAGCAGACAACTTGATTAGGGTAAAATGGTCAGTAGGATTATATTCAACACTGCTATAAATCCCTCTGTGATGGCTGTCCTCTAGATCAAGGCCATTGTTTCATATTAATATTATTGACAGTTATTCTTCACCAAGAGTGTCCAGGCATATGAGGTTCAATTCACATTGCAATGTAGCTGCTCTGAAACAGATTCATACCTAACACTATTCGATTTATTGCAGCCGTAATTCCTGGGAATAAGAGTATTTGATGGTACACAGTGATGTTTCTCTTCAAATACAGGAGAAAAATATTATTTCAGACAAATGTTTGATTATGAAAAAATAAGGTTTTAAAATGTAGGTATGGTCTTTATTTCTGTTATCGAATTATCCCGATTTGCCATCAGGCTTTGCATTGCGGGTTGTTACCCTGTCATCAAAACTAGAGGGTAAAGCTTGCCTAGTAACTGGTTGAAGCCTGTAGTGACCGCCATTGCATTACCAGTAATTTCAGGTATGTTTAGATCTATCTTCAGGGTTTTCAGTGTGGTTCCAGAAAACGAGTAGTCCAGCGTATATTACTAAGCTAAAAACTTCTTGGAAATAGGTCAGAGTAGCAACCATGTTGTGGAGCAAATTGGCCCTGAGTCTCAAGCTGAAATATACTAGCTTAGCCTCGTGCCTTTATCTAATCCTCCTTCCTACTAATTAATGCAATGAAAATATCATCCATAAAATTTAGCAGTTTAAATCTGTCACTTACGTTTACTCTCTGCTTAATGTAAAATCATGTAATTTTTTTAAAGGAATAGTAAACCTTTTGAATGTCAAACAGATTGTACTACAAAGACGGGTCAGCGCAGGCTATACAGATCACTTTGTTTTGTCCAGTCTAATGTGAGTTTTCTTTGTTTTTATTTAAAAACTATATCAAGAGCATATTTTTCACATCATTATAATGAAAACAATCTTACAGCTTGGAAGAGATTTTGTAATTCTCCACTGTTTCATCTGTTTTGCTCCATGTGCATTTTTCTTCTTGTTGACCCTAGTGTACAAATCTGTAATGAAAAAAATTGATTGACTCTTAGAATAGGGGATTGCAATGTCATGATTTCACGCTCAGTTGTTGGTTAACAAGGCTCTGTAGTTTTTATTTAGAGAGGCCAAGTTACAGAAACAAAAATGAAGAATTATGTTAGTCCCAGCTGCCAGGGTTACAGAGCAAGCGGCTCAGATGGCTCCAGGGTTCCAGGCGAGAGACGGATTGTCTCCGCCCAGCAGGTAAAGGATAGAGCTAGACAGACACTGTTGTGTGCAAGATACTGACTGAGCCCAGCAATTCATAAATCCAAAAAATTACAACATTTTCTGCTTATCAGTAAATGGAGCAGACACTCAGCTGTGTAATTAACCCTTTGAGTGTTCAGCCATGGTGCAGCTAGCTCCTTTGAAAGATGCAAACCCTTTCCTTAATGCCTGCCTTGTAACATCCTGAGAATATCTTGGGTGCTCAAAGTGTTCGTGCACTACTGGCAATAATTATATATTATATAAATACTTAAAATATTTCATATATCCATTCTAAGGATTGTTTCTCCTTGTGCTTAACATTTCATGCTTAGTTGTTTATCATACATCTTTACATGTGTCACCTAAAACATTATATAATAAATTTTCTGAGCTGGTATAGCTGCTTCAAGTAGAGATCATGAAATATGTGAAAGGAGAGTAAGTCAGAGTAAGCCCTCACATGGCTCAATTATAGGAATATCTCTGATTTTAATTGGTGGAAAACTGTTCTAAAAAGGCAGTTGTCAAAGTTGCCTAGCAATTGTGAGCTTTCATTTTATCTACTCATAGGCTTTACATGAAGCATCAAGTTACAACTTGCAGATAATTTTATGTACTTGTCCTCTTTAGCTTTTATTGTTTTATTAGTGTGCCTTTTTTCCTTTTTTTTTTTTTTGCCTTTTGATAAACCCCTGTATGACTAATTCTCAAATTGTAAATACAAATTTGAAAGGCCATCAAACTCCACCTCTGCATACCAACCCAAAAATCATTGCATCTTTAAAGTACAGTAGTAAAAGAGGAGACAGTTACTGCAATGATGCCAAGCCAAGATGGAATAAACAGACCCATGTAAAACAGTTCATCTTTTACTTTTTTTTTCTTTTCTTTTTTTTTTTTTTTTAATGGAGCTGTTTCTGACTTTACCCTCTTTGGGTTTTTAATCTCTGTTACACAACAGCCTTATCAAAGTATGCCACTTCTTGTATTCTGTCAGGCAAATTTGTATATGGCGAGTGCATTTTTGACCTGACCCCAGTTCCTCCCCAGAAAGAATTCCGCAGAATTCTTCAAAAGACATTCACAGGGTTTCTTGGTGCACAATACTTTAGACTAAGTGATAGATGAACCTTTAACTACAGAAACAGTGAAAATATAAGAAAGTATGGATTTGCTCCTTAAGTTTGTCATTGCTGCGTGGAAGGAAACTTGCAGGCACCTGGGCTCCGTGTCCAAAGGTACTTTTGAGAAAAAAGCTCCTCTTGGTGTTTGCTTTGCCCTGGCTCCCCAGGAGGAATTACTGCCCTCTGATTCTGCGTTCCCTATCCATCTCCTGTGTGGATCTGTATATTACTAATCATGGCAAATCAAGAATATTCATTAATTTAAACCAGTATTCATCCACATGCATTGTTGTCTTCTGTGGACTTTGTGAGGTTTGGTAATCTTGGCTAAATTTAGTAGACAATGTGACCAGTATTTTCTCTTTAGACTTAAGGTTAATACCTTTATTTTTAATACACCTTGGTACTGTATTTTCTCACACAACTGCTAACACTTATACTACCTTTACCTTCCAGATGTCATTTGGTGTTATCCAGATGCTGTTCTAAAATTCCTCTCTATCAAGATGCTGCTTTCTTGTGTCATTTGGGTCCAATTCTGACATTTGAAAAAGTACATTTAGTGCAGCACACTTCCCCCACCTCCCTGGGGTATCTCATCTATCGTGTGTATTTGCTTGCTGGTATTTCATTATCACCTACTATTCACATTTGCATTTATAAATCATGCATGAAATTCATTTGCAAATCTGTAGGCCTTTTTCTTCTGCAGTATCCCCTACTCTAGTTAATATCCTTCTACATAAACTAAGGTACTCTTTTATTGCACTGCTTAATATCACATATGAGATTTCTAGGGTGTGATTTTTGTTTTTTTCTTTTTTGAAGGCCTGCAAAACTGTATGAATATTTTTAAGACCACTCCCAGGGAAAAAAAAATGGCTCTGTTTTATTACAGTAAATGCTTGCCATATTCTGCTTTTGAAAGCAAAGCTACTTTTAAAAAGTATACATGCATAGCAGAAGTTCTTATGACCAGAGAAATTTCCATTTGTTTTATATTCGTGTCACTTAAAGTCAGCTGAAAGAATTTTTAGAAAATACTTTCTTAGAAAGTTTTACATCATTACTGATATTTTTTTAGGTCTAGTTTAAACCTTTATGCAAAAGTTTTCAAGCACTAGAATGTATTGCTTACCCTATCGGATAAATAACTATCTAGTTAGCTGAACAGAAACATCAGGCAGTATGTTATTTCTGATCCTCTGTTTCAGAGCATATTGTTTTCCTTTTAATTAAATTGTTCCATGGTGTTCTACTCTTAGGATTGTGTGCTTGCATTTCATTATCACTTGTTATTCAAACTTGCATCTCATTTGAAATTTGCAAACCTGGCAGGTTTTTTCCTATCTTTGTTATAAATTATTACTTCATTTCCCATCTCATCTGTTAAGAGTGTAGCCTATTTTTAATGATGTTTTCTCATGTGTAATGTTTCTCCAGCTCTGGATTCAGTCAACTTCGACTTCATTTCCCCCCACAAAGCTTGCTGGATCTCCATGCTTTTATTACTTTTGATTTACTTTCCTTATGCAGCTTCCACCCTGATTTGCTGTTTTCCTCCTGCTTCCATAGAGCACTTCTGTTAAAAACTCCTCCTTCTGGTTCAAAATAAATGAAAAGGAAGGAAGTAATATGAGATTTATGGAGTGAAAAGTACACTGGTTTGTTTAAGAGAGGGCAAAAGTGTAGTTGGTTCCTGTCAGCAAAGAAAGAAGCTTCTAGCACGTAGTAATTTTTTATTTTATCCACTCTAAAAAGGCTGAGAAATCTGTGCAGCTTGTAGCAATCTGTACAGCTTGTAACCAAACTATGTACAATGTACTCAGCTTCCTATTAAATAATAATTATTATTATATGCTAACAGAATGTTTAAGAAACTATCAGCCTCTGCCAGTCTGCAACTAAGCTACACAGTAAATTGCTTTTGTATTTGGATTGCTTGGTTTGTTCCTCATTTATGTGGGATAAAAATGAAGTTGGTCCCATTTTTTTACATCAATCCTACCCTTCGTTCCCACCATGTATGTTTATGGGATACTTAAAATTACCCATGGAGAGGCACAGAGAACAGCTGAAACCAAGGCTCTGGATAGAAACTGCAGGAATCTCAAAAGGATTCCCCGAGTGCTGTTTCACTCTTCAAATAATGTGTCTTTGTCAAGATTAAAACTGTCTTGTATAAAACTATCCTCAATTTTTTTTTTTTACACTCTGGCTTTGCCAGTTCTGAAATCCAGTTGAGAAGTGTACATCTTGAATGCATGCCTGTGTACACATACTTTACATATTCATTCTGAATTTGCCCTGCTGTGTTTTTACAGCCCCACTGCAGGACCCTATGCAAAGACCACCATAGGAGCTAGATACAAAGGAGAGGGCTGGGATGAGGGCTGCATATGCCTATTTAGCCCTCATTTGGCATTGCTCTTGGGGGCTTGGGCTGCCCTGAAGCCGTTGACGGAGCAAAACCTATCCTTCTGTTACCCTTTCAGATGAAAACCCTGAATGAAAGCAGGTTTCATTCAGCACTGGAATGAATGACAGTATTGCTGGACCCAGTGTCATGAGCAGAGCACAGAGGCAGGTATATTTACAGAGAAAGCCTTTACCCACCAGCTAAGAAGCATGTGATAGAGAGAGCTGTCCTTCCGATGCTGGACTCAGAGAAGAAGTCAAATCCACAAGGTAGAGGAATCCATTCCAAATGTCGTCTGCCTGTATACCAAGGAACTGTGCTCCAGGGGATCATTTTTTGCAGAGCCCTGGAGGCAGACTGGACGATTGGTGGGAGATGATGTGAAACAATGGGTTTGCAGCTATGTGGATCAACCAGCCATTCTTCATTTTCCACAGGGTGGAAAGCAGGAGGAGACTCTTGTCCCCCGAACAGTGTGGTCCTCAGCTGCACCAGTTTCTATGTTTCTCAGAGGGAGTGACAGCTGACTTGTATTCTTTTCTGGTTATATAGGCTCAGTCCTCTCTTGTTTGGCTTACTGTTAAGTTATTAGAAGTGCTCCTGTTAAAAAATACTTTGGAGGAAGAAGTCTTCATTATATCTTTAAGTGGCACAGGAACTCAAAAAGAAAGATTTCAGAAAATAATTTTCAGGAGAAGATAAAGTTTTAACCTAAAATCAGAAAAAGATACATGCTAGAAATATTTATTGTAGCAAATACATATAATTGCAAAATCACAAAGTATATGGATAAGCCCTGTCTGTGTAGAACCAGATTGTAAAGATAAACATTTAAATGCATACCTCAGGACTGCCAATAAAAATGGCAGTCACAGTGCTTATCAGTGCCCTTATCCATCCATGGATAATGCTTGTATATAGTGTTAAAGTCTGTGAACACTTTATTTAATATTCAGCAAACATTATATATTGGCAGTAGAAACGACGTATTATAGTCTTGTGGTTTGAATTATGGTACAGTGCAACACTTATCTTACAGTCGTTTGGCTATGGAGATAGTTCTCTCAAATGAAAAACAGCACCATTTTTTGACAAATATTATCTGGCCCCTTCACACTACTTTTAACTGAAAACCTAAAATGTTTGCTCAGGTGTCAGGTTCACTGAAAAATGTAGACTAACATTATGGATAGTACCATGAGAGGAAATAGATGAGAATTTAGGACTCTCAGTTCTTCTCAGTAGTTTTTCCTGTTGGGAAGCCGCTGGAATTAAATAGTGGGTTTTTTCTTCATCACTTAATCTCTACTACAGTAACTGTGAGGAGTATGGGCAAGATGAGAATTTAACATGATCTGTCATGCAGAGCTATCTTTAACACAGACTCTTCCATATATAGGAAAATTTGCCTCAACCACCCTCATCCTACTGTCTTCATAAGTGAAAGTATTTGTTGGTGTGGGAGGAGAGGAGGTATAATGGGAGAAAATATGTATAAAAAACTTCTTTCCCAAGCTTTGCCATATAAGTAGAAGAATTAACTTAAGCTTTGTACATTACTTCTAAGTCTTGACTCTGTCTTCAGCTTTCAATATTTCACCTTCTTAAGAGTATGGCTAAGCATGCAGGCACCTCCGTGTGGTGGTACTCTTCCAGCATCCCTGGCAGGGGAGATGCCGTGGATACATTTTGAGTCACCTACCTAAACTGGAAAGCATCAGCCAGCTAGATAAATCATTAAAGGACTGTATTGCATCTGTGATAATGAAAGGTAATAACTGGACATCTAAAATTTGTCACACACTATGGACAATGTTTAATTACTATTGGCAGATTTTTTTTTTTTTTTTTTGCTGATGAACTTGGAGGCTGTCAAAAATGATCAGAGCAGTTTTCTTTGTTTGTAGTGCTGTAAGATACAAGCTTTTCCACAGTACTTCCAATTCTGCAGTGAAGAAATGCGTGTTTTTGAGAATAAAACCATTTGTGGATATTTTTTCCCCTAAAAATACTTGGGATAGTAGCATAAACCAACAGTACTGAGTGTTCATAGCTAACATAGGTATAGGGCATATACCTGAACTTTTATGTGAAATAGTGATACACTTTCACTGCTTTTCTGTATCATCTGCATAAGTATTGTTTTCTATGCTTTTCATCCATGTCAAACAAGAAAAAAGAAGTTCCTCTGTGCACTCTTTCTCCTGTGCTAAAAGAAAACAAGCAAAATTTGTAAAACATGCCAGAACCTTTCTCACTGTGGTCCTGCCTGGTGATCCACAACTAGGGGTGTGAAAAACAAAGAAGAGTCAAAATGTCCTTCAACCTGCCACTGCTACATGTACAATGAAGAAAATATTTTTATTTAGAAGAAGCAGCTGAGCAGCAGTTATTTTAGTCCATGTTGCTTGAGGGATGGATGGTGGGGAAAGGATATTTTTGCTCTTCAAATGAATCTTGCACAGCTTCATGGCCATGGATCCAGCAGAAACTGGAACTACTGAAACACTGCAATAGGCCAGAGTTATGTTGCAAGCGTTGTCAGAGTTATACTTCACAATCACATCCAGTTTGGTTTCTTGCAGACCTAAGAGATTTAGTTTGTTTGAAAAAAATAATAATTAAAAAGTAATAACAAAAAACCTTTTATCTGGCTGAAAAGAACTTGCACATTGAATAGCACATATTCATTAAAAATATGTGACTTGCATTCTATAGACTTAAATTAAACAGTGCCTTTTTTGGGTAAATATTATTCCTTTTGCTGTCATCAACAATTGTTTTGTAACAGTGCAAAAGGGACAGTGAACTGTGCTAAGAAATCCTCTTCTCCAGGGACTGACTTTTGTGTCAAACTTTTGTGAGGAGATGCATGCACAGACTGAGAGGAACTACTCAGCCTTCACATAATCTATTGCATTTCTATGATTTAGCCTACCTAAAGTATGTAGGTGAAAAATGGAAATGTGCTTCTCTTTGTATATTTAAGAAAAAAGCTAATTATACTTATAAGTGAAATGTGGATATGAAATATTTGATCACATAATATTTCAGTGCTGTCTTTGCGTAACCTGCCTTTTTTCATTGCCTTGCCATTTCTGAATTACAGTACCCTCCCTGTTCGTGACAATAACACCTCTAGCTCTCACCCTACCACTGTACTGACCAGGCAACATCAACTGAAATGCAGAAGAAAATGGAACAACTCGCAGATAATCTGAAGTAGCAACTGTTGAGAGTGGGGGTTTCTTTGAGGATGAGGACTTGAATTCCACATGTACTAATATTTCCTACCCATACAGCTGAAGGCAAATGATGAGCCCATTTCCAAGTGTGGAAATTCCACTTACTAATTGCTTATTCTTGACGTCTTGAAGTGTTTGACCTCAACTCTGAGGTATTTCTGCATAGAAAGAATTGCCATGTCTGGTCCCAGACTGAATTATTTAGAAGCCATGTCTCAAGCTGTCAGCCTGCAGAGCAGCTCTGTCATTACAAGACTTTCTTTTCCTTACTGACCTTCCCAGACATGAAGTAGGATTTCTTACCAAAGTAGAACAGCAGATAGGGAAAACAGTGGGAAGCAGAAGATGAGAATGCAAAGGGTAACACAAAAACAAAGGGAAACATGAAGACTGGTTCTTTTTTATTGTTTAGGAATGTTTAAGGATTTTTCAAAAAACTTGTACATGCATGCAAATATAATCAATGTCTTTAGAAAGAATCTAAAATCTAAGGTTTAGCTTTTCTTCTTGTGTAATCAACACATGTAGATTTTTTTATCAAATCCACATCTATTCATTTTGTTAAAAACATGTAAGGAGCACAAAGAACTTCTCAAATGTGTTACAAAGATTAAGATTGATGTGCAAATATTCTGCTATGTGCCTAAATTATTCCAAATATTGTACAGGGAAGGAGAGACTCTTTGAAGATGGAGATTATTTTGTTAATGGCTATATCTCTGTTTTGAAAGCGTGAATATGTTTGTCCTAAAGATCTCAGTGGGCCTGGCCCATAGGCACATAAGTATATAATTTTGTTTTATTTATTTTGAAATTAAACAAGTGCATAAATTCCAGGCTTACATGGAGATTCCTAATCAGCAGTTCTCTCTGTAATTTTAGAAAAGAAATCATGGGAGCTTTGTGTAAGAAAACAATGTGCCAAGTTATGAAATCATTATGAGCTAATTGCAAGCTAACTACTTTAAGCTAGCTACTGGTTGCCCCACTCCTCTAATATGGGGCAAGAATTATATATGAAATTATGTTACCAGCATAACATAATAATTACCAGGGTGTCTTTAACATAGAATTATTGAAGAGTTCTGAGTTTTCCAGTTCTGTAGCCTAAAGTGGGAGCCTTGTACAGGGCTGTGCTCTGATTCATCACTTTGGTCACTTGTTTTGTGGAGCTTGTAGTGGTGCGTGTTGTTAATTACAGCGTTTCAGATGTAATTATCATGCTTATGGGATGACTCTTGGGGCCCACTGGTCTGCATGTATTGATTATGTAGTTGGCTGAACTATCCAGTGGAAAAATTACTATGCCCCGCAGAAAATAAGGGAAATAGTCATACTGTGCCCAGTAATGTTGCAGAAGGAATTGTGGAACTGGGAATTCAGGTACGCAGACGTAGGGCTTTCTGTGTGTCACTTCTACTCAGCTCCTGCTGTGCTCTACAAGCTGTACGAAGCTGATCTCTAACCTGAGAATAATGCAAGAAGGAACTGATGGGAGAAAAATATGTATCATATGATGGTTTTGCAATAGAGGATGAGGAAAATAGGATTTAAAAGTGAAATGGGTGACAGAATTTCTTATAATTCTGGTGGAAAACTTTTTTTCAGATATGTTTGTCATACTACTCTTTGCCCCTTCCATTTTGTCAGGAACTTTTATTTCCTTAGAAAGATCAGTCCTTAGGATTCAATTTTTTTAAAAAGAAAAAGATTAATTCCTATTCTTACAAGAAAATAAGATAGCATTTGCAGATTGCTTTTTTTCCCCAAGACAGTGGCTTAGAAGAGCAATCACCGGGCTGAAAGCCATGGGAAACTTTCTACTTTTTTGTATTTCTGCCACCAACTGTCCTTAATCCTTTTCATTTATTCAGACGTACAAAGATAATTCACTTAATATTGAGAAATCATTTGTCAAGCAGGTGAAGTATTATTTGACGGGTAGACTAAGATAGGCAGCGCTTGCATGATCCTTTCTGATCCTAAGTATGTTACTTAAGGCAGCAGGTGCATTGGTGTTCCCACTTGTGGGAGGGGAGCACTGGTGCTTGAGCAGTAACGATGGCTGTGGAAAACTGCGGAGCCAGGGGGGCCACAGGCGGGGGACCAGACCCAGGTCAGCAGTGGTGAAGCTGAGGAGAGACCTTGGCACTGCCAGGGGTATTCGTCTGCATTTATTCTTCAGTTCAGTCTTGGAAACGCTTGCCTGTCCAGTGTAAGGAGAAGCCTTTCCCAGGAAAGCAGGAAGAAACGGTCCTGTATCAAAGATTTTCTGCTTCAAATAAAACAAAACCGGAGAAATCCAAAGATGCAAAACCCCTTCATGCTGAGCTCCAGTGGCTCAGAAATCTCTCAGCACATCAGGTGTATTTGGGCCAGTGGTTAAGAAGAGAGGGCTTCAGTGTGGGAAGAGGCTAAGTAGAGGAGGATGCCTTCCAGTGAATGTGTGTGTCCAGGAAGATTGGGTAATGACTGGGCAAGAGCAGGATGACAATCGGCTGTGAAAAATAACTGCAAATACATGTGTGAGTGAGTGCCAGGCATGAAGGGTTTTGTGATGAAGAGATTAAAGGCTTTACTGTGCAAGTGGGTGTTGGTATTTATGGTAACGAGAAGGGAGGTTTGTAATTTACTTCTGCTTAAAGTGGTAACTTTTTTCTTTTTGACAACTTTGCAATCTTTGCCAGGGTCAGCAGTTTTTACAGTTATCCCCATGCCCATAGTAGATGCTCCACAGAACCACAATAAAAAGGAAAACTTCAGAACTTTTCAGAGGAAGTTTGAAGGTCACAGATTCCTGTTGGTTCAGATATTTGGGATGCTTTAGTCTAAATTTAGTCTAGATTTAGTCTAAATCATACAATTTGCATTGTTTCAGAAGCTTGTACTTCAACACTGTACAGTTTGTAATCAAGATGCTTTCTCCTTTTTTTATTCTGTGCACCTACATTTCGTATTTTCTATTGCTGAAAGGGATTACCAGTAATGGTAAAATTGTGGAAATGGTTTTGAAACAGCATAAAATTGTTATAGTGTCATCAACTTCTTAACTTTGTAGACAGATGTACTTTGATAAAACCTTGTTGTCTGAATACCTCTACCCGCTTTCAGCTTGCCCAAGATTGCCAGAAATAGGAGACATTGTTTAGTCATCTCATTTAGTGCATATTTCAGCCAAAATAAATTCTCTGTTGTCCTACCCCTTCTTTCCTCATGCAAGATGTCATCTCTGTAAGTTTTTCTGTTGTTGTTGTTGGGAAGCATAGTTTTGTTCATCTGGTTGAAGCACCCTAACAATGAAAAGATAAATATCTGGATTCTGTGGATTGTATATAACGTGTGGCATTCAATATCCTGTAACTGTCCTCGAAACAAGCAGACTTGGGGGTGATTTGTATCTACCCACAAACTGGAATTATGCATTTGATACCTAACCTTTTTTAGGGTTATCTTGGGATGGTACAGCTACCCATTTCATAAAAGTGAAGTTTCATGAGGAGATACCAGAAGGCATTTTATGGGAAACTATTGACATACATATTCAAGGACAGACATTTATGTATATTAGTGTGTCAGATTCAGGAAATGTGAACATCTGGTTTCTCTGAATAGCCTTTTCTACTGTTTAATTAATAAGAATTATTTTGATCTCATTCATGTCTGACCTGAAGAATTCATGAAATGTAGTTCTCTCTCAAGTCAACACATCTCCACTGTGTATACATATTTGACATGTCTTTGTGAACTTAGTAAATCCATCTATTTGAAAGGACAATGTGAAATTCTGTGTTAAACTGTGGTCTGCTACACACATGTCCATTCTCCTTTTATTTTCTTTGAACACAGAACACAGTAAAATGTATTGTACAGCATACCAGTTTGATATCACTTTGATAGACATGATGTGACCTTATATACACACTCCAATGTACTCTAATCCGTGGTCTCCCAGCTCCCACTCTGCAGGACTTTTGCGATGTTGATGGAACCCTGTGATTTCACAGAGCAGCTGCGGTGACCCCTCGCCCTGCTCACTGCTGCTGACAGCTGCCTACCATGTGTAGAGGAAACCTCACAGACTAAAATCTCCCTCATAAAGCAAAGATCTTTAGATAAGCATGCAGGTCTGATCATGCTACTACTTTAAAAATAAATAGTTTAAACCCAGAACTTTTTGTGTGGTGCTAAAAGAGCAGTAGCTAAATATTCAAGGCATTCTGCCTGTTAAAAATAATGGATATGTGACACGGTGTCTCTTTTTAAAAACAGAAGAAAACTTAGTATAAACAATGAAAGTATATCCTGAGTGTAAATAATCTGCATAAGAAATTAGTTATGTCTTTTAGGACAGGTTTGACTTGCTAAACAAGGCTCATCAGGTTCTTCTGGTTTATGTAAGAGTGGTGTCATAACTACCTGAAGTCAGGAAAACATCTATCAATAAGTCATGTATCAAATAGGAAAAGTTTGTTTCATCTGAATTATAACTTTTACCCAGGTGGTGTATTTACTTGTATCAGGATTTTTGTTTAGGAAAAAATAAAATGGAATGGAAGCTTGAGTTTAAAATAAGAGCATCTTTTGTCTTGCTGTCATAGTGTTACATTGATGTACTTTCCCCATTTGGGCAGAGGTCATTATCCTGGTGCCCAGTTGCGCTACCTCTGCTGAGCAGGTTAACTGCTTGAGATCTTTTATCTAGACAAATGTTTTACCAGAGCGTTTTCTCCACAATGACACAAACTGTTCCTCAGAGGTCAAACCCAGACGCATTAGCAATGCTGCGATAGAATGTTCCCTATACATTCACACACTCTTTCAGACCCATGGGACTAAAGGTATCACTTTGTGAAATGAGTAAAAGTAATTATTAAAACATCCTTTCTTTCCCAAGACTTTTTCTCCCAAGTAAGTGCTTGTATGTTGCCTTCATTTAGTATTTGTGTCACTGTAAAACTGAGTTGTCAAAAGAAAGATATTTTACAATCAATTTTGACAACTGTATGGTAATCGTAACAGCCAATTCCTACAAATAAAGTGTGTGCATAATGAGCTCAATTCAGAGTTCACATATTTTTTATATGTTAGCTAATTATATCAATATCTTCTTTTAAAATAGTAGCTTTGAGACTATTAGCCATTGCCTGGGTGTTTCTGGTAGTTTCTTTCTGTACATGAGTGATAATCAAGAGGCAAAGTAACAAGTGAGAAGATGCCCTAAAGCTTGCTCAGCTGGGCTAAGATTTGACAACATCTAGTTTTTACTATCAGTTGTAGGTTAAAAGGTCTAACAAGTACACGTCACCTATGCTCAGGCTTTTAGTAGGTTCTGTCAGCCTTGTCCCAAACAGGAAAAGATGTGTACAAGAGCTCATCCTTTGCATCTCTTCGTAGGAATTTGAATGTGTTCCTTGAATTGTGAAATAGTATTTGCTAAGACCTTGCTGAACAAAAGTGATGAGCACTGTAACTTTTCATACAAGAAAAAGGTTTTGTTCATTTCCTATTCTTACAAAACTCAATTTAGGAACATAGGTGAAAAAATATTTAACTTTGGGGGATGTGATTAAGACCTACTGAAGCAAAAGAAGTTCCTGGAGATGCCAGTGTGGGGAATAGGAATCCTTGTCTCAATCTGGACTAAATTTCCTTTAAAATTTAAAACTTTTAAGCTTAGAACGACAGAGGCAGGATCGAGGTCACTTGCCTTCCCAGAGATCTAAAAGCTATCAATGCATAGTAGGATTTCAGTATTTATTGCTTTAGCTGCAAGTAGTTAATTTATGTTGAAAATACCAATACACAAATTTAACTCAGTAATTTCCATCTCTTCCTGTCTCCCACTGGGAAAACCACATTGACTTCAAACAAGATCTGTGTGGGTACCGGCCTCTGCATGGAGTCCCTGAAAGGGTCAGGGCTACAGTCTTCATATGGGTTGGTAGCAAAAAAAGAAGTTTAGTTTTATCCATGTGTGTGCATAAAAGCAGAAATATATATAGATATGTATCTCAAGGTATGTCTTGTTGCTTTATGACTTACAACAAAGTGCATCTCTGAGCTTTGGAGCCAACACTTACTGGTCATGGGTGATAGCTGCAGTCATGATAGGAATACATCTGCTGCACAGAGAACCTGAGGGAACACACTGTTTGTGTGAGCAATAAATTCATTTTTTGTTGGTTAGGGACCTTAGGATTTTGAGCTGGATTTTTTATTTAGTAGTACATACACAATAAGTCTTCTAAAATCTTGTTTGTATGAAAGCACTGGGAGCCAGAGTGAAAGAAAATTGTGCTTTAATCTAAATTATGATTTAGGCCTGGGAAAGACTTAGTTCTGGGGACTGGTGTCACTCTGGAGGGAGATTTTCAGGTGAATAGGAACTGATTCAATTAGTGCTTAAATTAATGAGTGATGTCTTTTCACTGTCGGCTGTCCCAACTGGGGATTAAGCTTAGTCTGCCATGAAAGATATAGGGCTCATCTGAAGTACTGAGGCCATGAGGACGCAGCAGAGGTATAGAGAACTGGCATTTTTATTTTTCAGTTAGGGCAATTACTTGCATTAGCTTGATCATGTCCATGTAGCTTGGTTCTTGCGAGGAAATTTTCTGCTTTGGTACTAAAAAATGATCAAAGACTGTCACTAGAATTTGATTTTTGTTTGTTGTATGAGTTCATTTAGAATATGCCAGCGGCTGCTGCAGCCAGTGAACCTAAATAAATGCCTGTTGGATATCTATTTAGCAGCAGGCTCCAGTTTTTTCAACACCGTCTCCATATAACCTTTTAATCTAATTCTTGTCTTTGACTTTTCATATTTTATATATTTAACCCCTTGATGCAGATATTTTGTATTAAGTGCTTTAGAAATCCTGATTTACTGCCTCAAGGGATTAACCAGAATTCCAGTATTCTTGCTTTATCTGCATTCATTTACACAGCCCATTTATTTCTAATAAATACATTGGCCAGATCACATTTCTCTGCAAACTCTAAGCCCTGAAAATAAATTCATACAGTGACATGATGAAAATACTAAAAATTGTCTGGCATATTGCTCTTATTCTTGCTTTAAATATCAGCTTCCAAAGGCACAGTGGGTTTATATTCTCCAAGTAAACACTACTTTTGAGCTTAATGCTGCAAAGCTCTAATTTTTAGTTGACTTCTAAGGGAATTTAATCAAACTACAGGATATATGATTCAAAGCAAAAAATGTAATTAAGAAAAATCTTTTTCTGTAGGCAAAGAGGAGCTTGTTTTCATTAATTTTATGAAGAATGTTGTTTTTCTTGGCTGAAAACTTAAACTCATGGGACAAAGGAAGATTTATGGGGTGATCCACAAAAATCACACAGGTTTTGTGTTGCAATGCTGTGTTTGCAGTGACCACTGGAGTTCCTATAGTTGAAAGTTTATCAGTGTTTCTTTTTATAAATCTCTATTTTCAGAAAGGGCTTTTATTCAGACACAAGCTTTGAGCTAAATATATGCACGCAAAGTCTCAATGTATATGTAGCGTGGTAAGCATGTATATTTTCATGTAAACAATTCATAATACTTTAAGAGGTCTTACATTACCAGTCAAAATGAAAAGTAAGTAAGAATGACCATTTAGATCTTTCATTCATATACTGCTTGCTCTTCCTTCTCATTATGCTTTGTTTAAACATTCAGCAAACTCTCCAGCAGTTGCTGAAAGCCACTAGTATAGAAGATCAGAGACATGATGTCTCTTGCCCTACTCTTTTAAAGTATCAATGCCACTTGTGAGGTGCTTGAGCCGAAATTCTGTGCGTTGTATAAAGTTTTCATTTTTGTGATCATTAGAGTGGAGGTGCAGAACCCGAGACGCAGCTGGGTTACTGGGTGGCAATTTGAGTTATTTCTCCCTTCTGAGTTTTGACCCTTTCGATTTGAAGTTCAAATTCAGCTTTAACTTTGACACATGTATTTTTAAACCAAATAATGAGTTTATTTAGTTAACTGCATCAAATGAAATACCTTTTGTATCTTTAAAAATCTCTCCTTAAGTAGATCAGTAGTTCACGAACAGTAATGAAACAAATATCTTAACAGAATGCTCTTTCATTCCCCATAATGTCAGCAAGAGTGTCTACTTGTTTAATATTGTAGTAAACAGAAAAGTTCATGGTTCAGTGCTTAAGCCTCTGAGCTGTCTCCCCAACTGTTCCTGGCTGCCAGTACTTTACTTACTCAACAGGAAACTAATTTAATTAGTACAGAGAACAGGCCAGTACAGATGCCTGTATGAAATTCTTCAGTTTTTAGAAGCCATATGCTGAACTCCCTATATTTGATGGGAAAACAGAGATTGTAAAATTTACACAATGGAATATCTGTTATCCTCTATTATCAAAGGTTGCTGTCTCAAATTCTGTTACAGTGGTCTTGCAACATCAAACCGGACAAAATATTTCAGTTGAAAAACATAGAAACCGATAGAAAATTTGAGACAAGCTATGTTTCATATTCGGAATCTCTTCATCCTCTATATGACTAACTGGGAAGATATACCATTAGTTCTTAGCAGCACTATCTTCTTCTAAAGTCTGATCAAGAAATTTATTTAAGTGGCAAATTCAAACAGCACTTAGGAAGTATAAAAATTAAAGTTTCAAATTTAATTACCTCTACCTGTGGTTTATGCATTCATCTACCGTCTTTATTTGCCAGGATCATATACTATTATTTTCTTGGGACCTCAAGCCACTTTTTTACAGGATGATGGATTGTGAAAACAGATGGATAGTTGATGTTTCTTTTCATTTTGATCACTGTTTTATCCTATGCATTATGGTTACAGTGTCCATAAACTGCACAGGTACAGAATCGTGAGTTTTCATGAAGGCTTTATGTGATGCACTGCATCTAGTTCTTTGCCACATTGTGAAGCCACCTTCATAGTACCTCTGTGAGCTGAGATGGTGTGCAGGTGTCCATTTTACACACTCAGAGCTGAGGCACAGGTATTAAAATGGCAATTGTTAAAAATGAATCAATTTTCCTTGCCTGATTTTTCAGAGCTCCTAGCATCTTTTAGTGCTTAATACGTTCATATTGGATTTCATTCTGCATTGACCTCAGCTGGAGCAGTGAGGGCTCAGCATATCAACAGCCACAGTCAGGAATCATCTTGGACTATAAAAGAAATGAGAACTGCCAAGTGAATTTCTGTTAGGAAAAAAAAAACAAAACACACAAACAAATAAAACCCACAAAACAAAACAAACAAAAAACTTTAATATAACTTCTCTAGTATCACATAGGAGCTCTGGTAGTTTTCTAGCATCATATAGGAACTGTGGCAGAAGCAGAACTCAAATGCAACTTTACAACCGTTCAGCTACTGAAACTTTGTTATCTTGTCTGCTGCTCAACTTACTTGAGACCTTCCAGCTTCCACAATAAAGGAGTCAAGGGTCTTATTTTCAATAAGTTCTTTGTCTTACAAAAGCAGCCTATAGTTTGAGCAGCAAATGTGGCAAAGGTTTCTTGTGGGACAAGAAAATGATCATATGTTAAAAACTACTACAAATGTACAAGGGATTAGATATAAATGCACAAGGATTTTTAACTCCTTTCAAGAGTTGTAATCTCTGAAATTTTCAGAAACTGAAAAAGCGGAAGAAAGAAGTTTTGGTGAATGGAATCACACTGATGCCTTTTTTCACCTTCATTGAGATGTGTTGCCAGTGGGATTCATACCTTTCAATCCTCAGTGTGAGGCCAGTAGGTAGCAGTAGGAGGTGATTATCCTCTGTGTCAGGCTGACACAAGAGAAAACACAGTGCACTGTGCAAACAAGCTTACCTGCTGTTTGCTGGACAGGAGATAATGTTGTGTGACCCAGGAATAATAGGTCCTCCTGCTGCTGCTTAGAAGACATGTAGCCTCCTGGCTGTATACTCTTTGCTGTCTGCCCACTGCCTCTCCGTGTCTCCTTCCACCCTTTTTCTTGACAGTCACATCCCTATTCCCTAACCTGGTGCATCAGCCTGGTTGCCCTGTCCTTGTAAAAAGGAGTCAGCTATGGGATTACACTCAATAGTGCCTGTCCTGATTACTGTGTGTTTGACTGGAAAGGTATTTTTAACATTGCTCTGGTGCTTAACAACCCTCCATTACACCACCTCCAAAAAAATCCCCCAAAAATGGTATTTGCAAGGCTGGGAAGAAGAGTCCATCCTTATCCTTATCAAAGTTAAATGTTATGAATGTTGGTTCTTTCTCTTTCAACATGTTATCCTTTTGACTGTTTTGTTTGCCTGCCCATTCTGGTCGAAGATTAAATGACTGAGAACATGGCAAATCCTGGCTTTCTCATTTAACCACTATTAATCACTTGACATTGCATTTAGAGCTAGTTTGCACATGATATGTGAAAAGCAAAGAGCCTCGCTCGCATGCTGGCTTAACTGCCGGGAACATTTTCCCCTCCCATCTGCTGTGTTCATCATTATTTAAAAGAAAATCAGGAGACAGAATTGGATTAGCAGAGTGGGTGGCACCAGTGGAAAACAAGCTCTGTGTTGGCAGTCACTCTGCCAAGTTCATGTGAAATTGCCCATTTTAGTTGGCAGCTTCAGCTTAGCTTGGTGTGATGACAAATGGGCCTGGAGGGTAAGAATCTGTTTCCATATTATAGTAGCTTCTGCTGTGAAACCTCGTCGTTTGTAGCTGTGCGATTGCCTGGCTTTGGCTGCAGACTGCCCTCCTGGTCTGCTCTGTCACACGGGGCTCCTTGGCCATCATCTCGGCGTTTTTCTGAGGTCCCCTTAGCAGCCCTTCCTACGTGTTGACACCCGGGTTGCCCCCAGCTACTCCGTCGGTCCCAAGCCATAAGCATGTTGAATGTCAAGAAGCAAAACAGGGAAGCTCATAAGTCCCTTGTCTATGGGGCCCCCAGAATCAAAGGAGAGAAACCAAGCCCTTGCTTTGACTTTCAAGGGTCAACAGTTTCTCAAAACAGCAAGGATATATATTTTATGTTTGAAAAATAAATAACATAGCGTGTAATTTATACATCAACTCAAAACTCAATCACCTCATAAATAGGCATTTGCAAATGAAAAATTAACTTCTTAAAATTAATAAAAATCCTGTTTCAAGTGTTAGTGTTCTAGAATTTTCCAGGATATTATTTCAGCGTCCAATGTTGTCTATTGTACTTCTGCATAAAGGAAGTTTTGGTGCCTTGCATTGAAATCCATGTGACAGGGATACCACCAACTTAGTCAATTCTGTAAAATAAGCTCAAAGGTATTCCAGAAACCAGAGTGCCCCTAAGTCCCTCAGCTGTGATTAGTGAGTTAACAATAACATTTCTTATTTCAGAAATCTTTTTCACTCTCTACTTACTATATAAGGAAAATAATTAAAATAACTCTATGCAAAGCCCTTTCAAAGCACAAAGAATGTATCTCTCTGAGTTTACAGTACTGTTATTGTTGGTTATTAGTTGACTGGATAAAAATGTTCGAGGAGGAAGAGTTACAGGCTGTTGACATGCCTTTAAACTATTTATTGTAATTTCCAGAATTTCCAGTGCCTTTTTTGATCACTTTTTTTTTTTTTTTTTATTTAACTTTGGGCACTCTCTACTGCTAGACCTTACTTTAGAAACCTTTCTTTTGGGGACAGTGAAGAGAAACCTTGTTGTTGAGAATATATAATCCTCCTCTGTGAAGTGTGAAAAATGGAAGATTTTATTCCTGTTAATCTTTGTTATCACAGCCTGTGCATGGTAACAACCCTGGTCTAACGTAGTTTGACAAGGGTGGACAAAACATGATGCATGATGCCATTAAGACACCCAAAACACTTATAATGAGGAGAAGAGTTGCACCTGGGAGATGGGAGTCAGTGTGCAGGTCCGCCTCCCTGCCTCTGCCTTTGCCTCTGCTCACACTGTGGTGGGTGCTTCTTGTGCGTGATGTGACTGTTGTTGTCATCTCCCTGCTGTTAATTCAGCGATGATGGGTTGAGAGAAGTGTCAGGAAATGGACAAATATGTCTCAGTCAATGATCAAAAACCTAATGCTCTTGAATATGTGTGTATTTATCACCAAAAGGCTGCAAAATTGGAACATAATGCACCAGTGAGGCGGTTAGATGGTATCATTATCAATGTACCAAACTAAAGGCCTACGTTTTGGGAGGATTTAATTGTGTGATGAACTCAATTTATGAAGTCCCTGCTGGGGGTGAGAGATGTGATCAATGCTCAGGCTCCAGTGGCAGTGTCTTTGTCACTGCCTATGCAGAGACCTGAGCACATCACATAGGCACAAAGAAGCAGCTTAGTTCTTTGTTCATTCTTTATACGTGAGCTAGTTACTCATTTCTTCATACGTAACTGCTATCATTCTTTACACCAAAATTGTATTTTGCTCCTGGATGAAATTGAAAGGCGCTGCTGGTTTTTGGAAGGGTCTAATAATCAGAAGCCTGTGTTTTAAGGTGAAAAGGGCTAATGAGATACAGAAAGTCATACTATCTGTTTGCAAAGAGGAATACAGTGTTCTCCTGGTACATCTATTTCACCTTCTTTTGATAATTAAACCCAGAGCATGTCAGTTACAGAGGTGCTGGGTATCCTTCTGTATAATTGTTATCTGCCCATCTGTTCTGCTCTTTCTTTCTCTCCTTTCCTGTAGCAATTTTTAGCCTCCTATCTTTGATATTTTTCATAGATAAAATTTACACTTTACATGACTCAAAACGAGTACAAGCTAATCAGGTGGATTGAACTTCAGTTGCCTGAAACAAATGAGGACTTACTGTAGTGCAGTGCTGTTCAGTAATGCTAGAGAAGTTTCAGTTGAGAAAAACCATCATAAATGAATTATATGCCCACCCAGATTTATTTTAATTAAAATCATCCATGAGTCTTGGCTGTTGCTTTGAGTACTAAGTACTTACAAATAAGCTTAATAGACATGTTTATTTTTTCCGCAGCTGTAAAAATATATATTCTGCTACATGATTGGTTTTTTATCTGATTTATTTAAATAGAGTCAGGTAAAGATGCAGTTTATAGGGACGGTTAGAGGGTCAAAATCCTATTTAATTAACTTATACTCACTTGGGAAGCAGCCAAGGTAAAAGAATGCAGTGAAAGTAAGCTTCAAATAATATGAAATCTTTGAAAAGGACTAACCACCTTCGGTGAAAGGCTTTCCTGTTCTTAACCTTGTGTCATTTAAACTATTTAAATGAGCTGTGCAAAACCTTACTTTTATAATGGAGCTTCCAAAAAAAAAAAAAAAAAAATGAAGTATTTCTGGCAGTTACAAGAAAACCAGTGCCATGATCCTTGTCTTTGCATACCGTGAAAAGCTCAGTATGTTGCACCTGATTTGACATCTACTCTTTCTTCCACCTGTGTGAAGCTTCTTAAGAGTGTGTAGAGACTGCTTTTTAAAAACATTTAAATCTTTCAAAAAACAGAAAGGAGAGGGGAAGCCTCCGTAATACCTGAAGGAGGCCTGATTTTTAAAGGTAGTAGATCCTGCATGGTTTCTAAAAGTTGTGTCATTGAGAAGTACCTCATGTTGGATTTCCTAAACCATGTGTAATATCTGAACATCTTAATCATACATGTGGAAAAGGTTCTTAGCCAGAGTGGGAACTCTGAGAAATAAAATCACTGAGCTGCTTTGTGGTCTCTTTATATACTAGATAGAATATCCTCATTGCTGTAGGGATGCTCTTTAGAGGTCCTAATGCTGGAACATTTTTTCCATTTAATGCCACAGAGACTGCTCTGGGGACATATTTCTGTTTCAATGCTCCATATGGTTTTGTATGTAAAAATGGAATTGGCAGAAAAGAAAGCAGCTGGCCTGAAGCTGCCAGTAATTATTTCTAATGTCGTAGATTTTCAGCAAGAATCCCAAGTGGAAGCTGTATAGGTGAGAGGACTGCATGGCAGTATTCAGTAAGTATCAGCAGAGCCTCTAGGGAATGAGCATGGAGGCAAGCAACATCTCATAAAACACCAGTGCATTTCCCAATCTGGGATTTTTTTCTCTTTTGCTCCATTCTAGTCTTAAGAACTCTCAAGTTGGGAAACAATTCAGGCTTGAAAAGGTCAACTCCAAAGTCTTCATGATCTCTCTGTCAATACCATTGCATGGCATTTATGGTATGAGTGGACACACAGACTAAGAGCTTTAGACATAATGGTATTTGGAAATATATTCTGAAATTTAAATACATCTATTACATACGCTTGCCATTAAAGTAATAGACTATAATTGTGGGAAAGATCCTCTGATTCAGCATGTGAAGTCTGCTTTCTGTCTAATTTATGTGTACTTAAGGGTTGCAGTGCTGTCCTAAAAGACATATTTTAATTGACATGACCACTTTGACATGATGCTCAGTCTCTGAAAAGCCACAGCAGCAAATAGAATGTATAATCAGCTGGTGTTTAGCTAGAAGGGTCTTTGCTATCCAGAACACAACTGTTCTGTCTGTTCTGTAAAGCTAAAACAAAGGCATTCATAACTCCACATTCCAGGTTAATTAAGAATTCCTTACTGGCTTGAAAAGCACTTTCTAGGAAAAACACAAATGAAAATAAAAATACAGGTGAGAAATGGATTTTTTTATTATTATTTTGTTAGTTTACCTATCCCTCTTTCTTTTTCCTTCTGACCCTGAACAATCATTCTGTCTTCTCAAAAAGAAAAAAAAAAAAAAAACAAACCAAAACAAAACAAAAAAACCCCAACCAAACAAAAAACCCCATTATTTAATTCCAAACTGCCTGTAGGTACTTGAGGGCTAGTACAATGATTTTAGCAATGATAAACATTCACACTTTTTTCGTTTCTTAATGTTTAGCATTTATCTGTGGGGACTGAGGTAGTTTATAGTGTTGTGATCCCTTGCAGAGGTATCTTTAAATTCCAAGGAATCTTTGTAAGAGCAAAATTGTCCACACCCTTCTCAAGACTATCCCAAGCTACTCAGCACTGATTACACCAGTGGCATTAAATTTGTTCCAAGACCACTTATCTTTCAAGAAGTAACTTGGCTAATATTAACAATCACATGTATGCAAAATGCCCAATTTTTAAGTACCTGTGGATTCTTTAATCTTAGCATGAGGCAGTGCTTCATTTTTGGGAGGAGTTGAATGCTAATGAGTCATCTGGAAGGCATTTAGTCTTTCATATGTCATTTTGTCCAGCAGACTTTGCTTTGGGGATAAAAGCCATGACAGGGAAAAGCAGGAATAAATTTCCAATTAAGTCCTCTGAAGTTATGTACTTTTTTGTTATGTTAGATGGGAAAGAACGGAGGGAGATGGTCAGGCGCATCATCTCATTGGGTTTTGAGTTGGTCAGCTGTTGTGTTTCAGATAGAAGAAATATGCTTAGGTTTGAGTTGATAAATAGCACTGTTAAGTAACAGTGACCATCACTCCTGACACTGGCAGTCAGTAAGTTTCATTCATGGTATTTGGATTAGGGCACAGTTGATCTGCTCTCCCTGAACTCTAGGGTCGTATTTTTCATTCAAAGCTAGATAAAGAATCAGATGCTTTTCTATCCCTTCTGGGTTCTCTGAACTCTGATTATGTATGAATATGACTTGAAGCTTCACAAACTGTTAAACATCTTCTTGATATGTTGGTAGGCCAACATATTTTTACTGCTAAAAAAAATTAAAGCCAACCAAAAAAATTCAAAGAACTTCCAGTCAGAGGCATGGGCTCTCAGCCATCTCTCGTTTGCTGCTCCCTTGAAACATGTACAGGAGATTATCCTTATTAGGCAATCTTACGGGTATTCCCAGATCTTTTGAATATGGTTTTCTTCCTTTTTAATTAGTAGGTCATTATGCAACAACTTCTGTCTGTTCCCCCTAAGTGGCCAGCTAGGGCAGATTTCACAGTGTTTCTGGATACCTGAAAATAATTAGCCATTTGTGAGTTGGGAGGTAGCTTCAGACGTTAGAAAGGCAAGCTTTGTTATGAGTAATGCACTGGGGAACTGCTGTTGATGAAAAATAAGGATGTTATTCCATGTTTTTGTCTTTGTAGACAAGAACAGTCAAGTTTCTGCCTAGTTTCATCTAGGTAGTTCCTTCTTGCTACCTCACCAGTTTCCAATCCCATTGGTTGTAATGTTGCAGCTATTTGGAAGTTTGGTGTAAATGGGATCACTGAGAACTACATAAAAATAATGTCACTTCTGATACTTTTACTGATCCAGTGTACAGGGAGTCCCACAGAAAATTTGACAAGACAAGTGACAGGGGCAGAAGTTGCAGGGCAGGAACAAGGTTTGCAGCAGTGAGAACTTTTTAAGCTGGCTCTGCCACAAAGATGAGACATGATGGAAGGCTACGACACCACAGCTCAGTTGCACCTAGTTGCTTGTAGTCCCTTGGCTGTTTAATTTAGCAAGAAAGTACAATGAGATCTCTCACCAGCTCTTCTGGTGCTCCTTTTCTCCAGAGATGGGTTCTAATCAGTAACAAACCTGTTAACCAGAACATTAATGACTTTATGTCATCTTCCAAAAGGTATTTTCTTTTCTGAGTTCTTTTATATACAACTGTAATGGATAGGCTCTTTCTTTTCTTTTCTTTCTCTCAGGTATTTTAATTAAACTATCTACAAATTTTGTTCAGATGTAGCATTTACTTATCTGTTTCAGAGTAGAGAGCTGGTGCTACAGCTGAGATAAGGATCCCATTGTGTCAAACACTGGCAAAAATTGTAGGTTTAGGTTCTCTCATTATAGATCCAGGCAGATAGCATTTCTCCAGTTCACATTCAGTCAGTTCCTCTTTGGCAGGCTTTTTTGCAAGTTATCTGGATGAGAAGCATGGCAATTTAGACATGTCATGTTAATCAGATTAAAAAAAAGATTATAAGAAGTTGTAGGGTTTGGCTGTTTGTCACATTTGAGAAGTATATTCTTGCAAACAAGTAGCACTAATATATTTCTGGTCTTGATGTGTACCAAAATCCTCAGCTTGCTTTTTTGTTTTTAATAAGTTTTCCATGGCTTTGCTTGCAAACTATATTGAGCTCAATAACACTGCTATTTTTGTAGTATCTTCATCTGAAGTACTAGTTTTCCCAGAACTCACTCACAGAGGACTGCGCTTTATTCTCAAAAACTAGAAGACGTGTAGTAGATTCAGTCCTGGCCATTTTTCATGTGAAGCCTTATTCAAATGGTAATTGTGAAAGGCTTTGTGGACTTTGTTCTCAACTCAAAGAAAAAACTTCAGCTGTGGGCAGCCAGAGTAGGAAAGAATTTTTGCTGAAAGACTTGTAGAAAACTAATTTGGAATTTATCACAGCCACTCAAAAGTTAAAGGTATACCTACAAATCAACTGTGAAACCAATCATGTTATCAAATAACACTGGAAGTATGTACTGTGAACAAAATATATTATAGTGAAGATCAGGCTTGTATTCCTTTTTTTCCTCACAAGACACACTATGAAGGAATTCATTATAATATTTTGCAGAGACCTGTGTGCACAGTATGCATGGCTGGTTTGCAATTATTGATATGCATATAGGCTGCTTAGCAACTGATGTATAATTTAAGGGCAAGTATTGGCCCTTCAGAATCAACCTCCCACACTGGACTACTGGGTGCACATTCAGAGTCTTAGGAGATGTAGGACTTCTGTTTTGAGCTCTTACTGTGCATAAAGGTGCAATTTGGAAAACACACAGTCCAAGTAAAGATTCCAGCCACTACCAAATTTTGCACTGTTTTAATATTGCATTTTTGTTAAATTTTACTGTATTTATGAATTTGAACTATTGGTGGCTCCAGCTAAAACTGAGCACTCATTTTGGAAGACACTCTAAACCCAGAGGCTGGAATATAAACCAGAGAAATGTAGAGGTGTCATTTAAACATTAAATGATATTAAATATTGCTAAAGAAATATAAAGTGAATTGGCAAAGATGTGGCTTGTGTGAGGGGAAGAAGGTGAGGATGTTCTCTCTTTATTGAGTTGTGCTGCATCCTTGGAACAAGACTGGAAGTTGCATTTATAGTGTGCCTAACAAGGGAGGTTACACCTGATGTTTTAGCCACACAGGTAACTTGCACATATTTTGCTAAGGCTTCTTTAATTAGTTACAGCGGTGCAGGATCCTGAGTTGACACTATAAACTGACCGTGTCAACATGGGCTTTGACACAAACTGAAATTAAATTGTAATAATTCAGCCTTGTTCAGCTCCTGAAAGTTGCTTTGTGGACACATCACGGGGAAGAAGATATTTGGTTTCAGTGCTATTTTAGAAGTGATGCAAATCCACCATGTTCCTGTGTGTTACAAGGTATTTTAGTTCAGGAATCACTAACAAGCCTACAGTTGAAAATATTTTTTTAAACCCTTCTCAGTTTGTAAAAAAACATAGGTTTTTCTAGTGTGTCTCTCTCTGTTTTTTTTTTTTTAATAAATTTTTAATGACAACCTTAAGTCTTGCCTCTCCTGTGTATTTTGGGGCATGGATAACTAGATAAAACTAAAGCCCAGCAGAAAGCAACTTAAGTAACCTTATATTTAGCCTTAGTGAACAGTATTCCTCAGGAAACCACAAACAAGGTAGAGTCCATCGAAGAAAAGATTTCAACAAAGCTAGACTGTGTACTGAAACAATCTTTGAACTAACACCTCTGAAGATACGCAGAGCAACTCTATAAGCAGCAACCTACTGAACCTTGTCCATGGGGTAATTCTGAGCCTGAGCTAACAACACTGCAGAGTATTCATTTTTCATACATCAGAACAAATGCATTTCTTTTAAATTTCACAGAAGTAAAACTTCCCTGCAAAGGAAGGCATGCTATACAGTGTGAAAATTGCATATTCTAATGCATATATTTATAGAAATGTCTACATGTATCCATCCTTTCCACACACATTCAGACTCTTACATACACATTATTTGTATGTTTGCATTTGCGCACATATATTATAGACAAAGATATAAACCAAAACATGTATGCCTGTATATATGTATTTATATTTGAAAAGGGAAAAGAATTTATGGTGGCTGGCCAAATCTAATTTGTTTGCTTGTATTTAGCACTTAAGGGCTTATATATTCAGTTTGTGCAAAAGAGTGAAGAGGTACTCCTTGCTTATGCCTCAAATCAGAAATGCATGAAGTGCAGCTGCAGAGATAATACATTCTCCCCAAAGGCTTTGGCTGAGCAAATTAGGTGTCAATGGGGTGCCTGCGCAGGCAGTACTCTCTCTAATTAGTCTCTTGAGCCTAGTTGGTGGCAGGTATAAGATGATCTAATCAATTGGTCTGTGTGTCTGATGGTACGTGTAAAAATCCTAGCAGGCAGAGCTGTCTCCCACAGGTCACTCACCTGCACAGCGGGAATGCTCATTTTCATTTTTCATCTCTTCCATCACATGATGCTGACAGTTGGTTTTAAGGAAATTGAATCCTAAAAATATCTAGTTCATAGGGCATATAGGTCAAAATAAAGTTGCATTATGGGTATTGGTGATCCAATTAATTAATATTTATAGCAACAAGTTGCATGTAGGTACTATCTGGGTGCAAACAGTATTGATAATGTCTGATTGGCTTTTTAAAATGACTTCTCTAACAAAGCTAGGAATAAAAGGTGCAAGAAAAATCACCTGTTAATAGGTTACTTTTTTTTCAAAGTGGATGAACAGCATCTGTGGTGTGGCCTTGTACGGTGGAGGGAGAAGCAGAAAGATTATTATTGTTGATGAACTTAAATACCCCCATGTTTCAGCTCATAGAGAATACAGTATCTCCAGTTGTCAGCTCACATTTGTACTTTAAATCTGCAATACTCTTACAATAATGCTAAATCAGCTGCCATGTAAATTGACCTGCACTCTGAGTGTGCTTTGCATGCTAAGGACTCTGCAGGAGCATAACTCCACCCTATGTGATTATTCATGTAGGAGTTAAAAGTATCTAGAGAAGGATGCTGATGCTGCCAAAAGGAATGTGTACTGAACTGGCATTTTTACAGGAAAGGATGTTCTTTCACTAATTAAAATAAAGAAAACTATTTGGGATTTAATCACCCTCCTCTGCCTCATGTCTTGAGAGTATGATTAATGTTTAAATTAAAAGCTTTGGTATCCCTTTCTAGAACCACTGTTACATCAACAGCTACTGTAGTTGGCAACTGCCATTTTTAAGGTGGATTACTCTTTATCCCATTGTTGTCTGGGAAAAACAGGATGTATGCAGCACATGATTTCACTAGATAACAAACACAGAAATTAGTTACTTAATGTAGGTCGCTTAGTATTTCAAGTGTATCATTAACTTGCTTGCAGAAGACTATTAGGTTTAGTAGAGATGTCATGAAAACCAGAATTACCTGAATCTGTGGTGAAAAATACAAGTTCATTTTCAAGGCAGTCTGTTACATTTCAGGGTTTGTTGTTTGTTTGGAGGGTTGGTTTTGGTTTGCTTTGCTTTGCTTTGCTTTTTAAGAAGATATGAAAGAACCCTATTTTGCTCTTGGGAAATCACAAGTTGTAAATATCCCATTTAACAATTTATGCTTTTATAAGCAAAGCTGTGACCAGAGGCCATAAACACAATCTGCCAAGTCACCAGGCAAAACTTTGATTTGTATGATCAGGGAAATAAATGTATTAAAGTCTAAGCAAGGATATTTCTAAAATATATCTTTAAAAATGCAAACATGGAATTACTGAGCCACTGTATTGGTTCTGGCTGACATAGAGTTCATTTCCCCACAGCAGCCCTCACAGTGCTGTGCTTTCCTTGGTAGCTAGAAAGGTGTTGGTAACACACCAGTGTTTTGGCTACTGCTGAGCACAGCATCAGCACTGTAACTGATGGCCGGACACCACTTGCTAATGGGAAGTAGAGAATAAACCTTGTTATTTTCCTTCCTGCTTGCTGCACGCAAACTTTCACTTTTGCTTTAGTAAACTGCCGTATCTCAACCTACGAGTCATTTTTCATCGTATTCTCTCTCTCCTGTCCTGCTGGGAAGGGGAGTGACAGAGCAGCTTATGGGCACCTGTCATCCAGCCAAGGTCAGCCCACGACAGCCATCTGGAAACTAAATGGCAGCACTTTGTGGAGGGCCCTGCCTCAGGTCTTGGTTGTGGGAATAACTGATGTTTCAGTTCAAGAGCCCCACTGAAGAAACAATGCTTTTTTTAAAAAAAAAAGACTGGTTCACATCAGTCTAAAGTTTTCTGTTTGTTTTATTGTGTATTTTCTGATGTGGATAAAAAGACACCCTCCTCTTTTTCCAGTTTAGGAGAGGTGCCTATTTGATGTGAGTCCCATCTTCAACAAAAACAAATGTAAAGAGAAGGAGCATAGTGCTTACAGCACTCCTCTGACATCTGTGTTCAGTTTCTTCCTCTTCCTCAGGATAGGAGAAGGCTGGCACTCCACGAGGACACTCTGATGCCAAGGGAAGGGATTTCTTTCACCTGTTGACACCACTTTGAATCAACAATAAACATTCAGAGAATTAGGGATTCTGATGCAAATATTATCTATTCCTAACCATCATGCTTGTGTCATGTAAGGACATTTTATACATGGTGGAAATGCATCAGCAGCCAAAGCTGAGGGTTCAGCCCTGGTCATTAGGGCACTGGTGCGAACAGTGGGTCAGCTCCTGTCATGCAGGCCAGCTTCCCAAACTGGGCATTTCAACACCACTCCAGAGAGACTGCGACCACCATACTGTCCCCTGGTTCCAGTTGCACTGTCTTTTGGTTTTCCCCAACCAGAACCATTGGTGAAATGTGGCATCAAATCTTGTTCTTTTCTGGTGATTTTACTGGTTGATCTAATCTAAATCTTGAGCCAGTGCAGAAGGTGGGAGGTGGCGTTGCCCACCATTCTGTTACACAGGCTCTCAGCTTCACAGGAAAGCAGTTACTGCAGTTGCAAGCTTGGCATAGCAGGACCCAGCTGGAGCTGCTGGAGTTCTGATGATAAAACTGTGAGCTACCTTATACTGAGCCAGAGCAGGAAACCTGTAACTTCTGCTACCCTTTCTTAGTCTTCAGTGTTCTGCCCTTGTTCTGTGTTGGTGCTGGCGGTGGTTACCAGAGTGCAAAGATTGTTTTCCTGCTGTGTTACATGTAGCAGCTCTCAGTTTGTTCATTCCTAAGGAAGCTCTTAATGTTCTAAGGCTTGATTATGGAAGTGCTAAGCTTCTGATGAAGGTATTCCCGATTTCACAAGCTCAGGCCCTGCCCTGGAGAATGTGTCATCAGCTTTGCCTACAGAGCCAAACTTGAAACCAGAAAATGCAGTATTGTTACTAGGAAATGGTAGCATACCCCTAAGAGAAGTGTGATGCTTACCTCCTTTATAAATTGTCCTGAGGTCCACTGACAGAAAGGGAAAGTTCTGTGTAAGTAATGTAATTGCAGTTATTCTCAAATCTGAACAATTCGATAATTACCAGAAGAGCCTCCATCCAGAGGCTTTTCTATCCTTATAATTTTGTTACCTGTCTTAGATGTGCCTGCTGCTTATGCTAATCTCTGGAACTCCAGCAGTTTGGGTTTAGACTGAAATTAGGCCAGCTATTCTGGATGTGGCTTCCAAACTGCAAGACCGCCTTTCAGAGCTGTAGTGTGGGTGGCAGTGGGGTCAATGCAAGCTCAAGTCTTGAGGGAACTTTGGGAGTTTAGTTGCTTCTTTGTAAGGAGGGGGTCCAAAAAGGACATCCCTACAAAGTGCTTTTGTTGCAAAGGAAATGTGGAATTTGGGAAATACTGTCAGTGGTTTTTTACCACTGAGCAGTTGTGAATCTCTGCATGTTCCAAATACTGCTTTTCTTTTTAAGTTTATGAAGAGTAACTAAATGCATCAGCTCAAATGTATTACTTGAAACAAGATCTACTGGCATTTCAGCCAAGCTCTAAACCTTGGGGAAAGTAGGACTTACATGTGAAATAAACAGTCCACACAAATTCCAGAACCATTTAGGAACTAAACCAGGACTCTAGAGGTAGTAGACCAAGCTCCAAGAGGGCCCAAGACTTTTGTTAATCTGATTCAGGTATCCTGGTGCCTGAAGAACAGAAGAAGAACTCTCAAGAATCATGATAGGAACCCTGGAAATTCGGAAAGTTAAGAGATTGGGCTGTTTTGTTGAAAGACACAATTAAAATGCTATGCTTGAAACTGCAGTTCAAAAATGATGCCTCGTTTTTCTCCTGCTTTTGAAATGAGGACTAGACTAGATTCACTGGCACCTGCATCCAGTTTGATTTAAACAGTTTTAGGACATGCTAATACAAACTAGTTCCATGCTCGATGAATATTTCAGCATTCTTTTTCTTAAGTGATTAAATTCCTTCACATCTGACTGTCCTCCTGCAACTACATTTTAAAAATGTATCAGGTCTGTAGCTACAATCCTTGGTCTTGAAGAGCCTAACAAATATATTTTCAGAATTTCTCAAAAAGTCTCACTTTATTACTTGGCATAGAATCCTACTTGGACATTTATTAATTAAATATGTTAATTATAAAATCCTTTTGGTGGCTTTAGTTCATCTGGCCTTTATTTAGCCTTTACCTGGTTCTTCTTGCAGTTTTTGGATGCTTTGTTTTACAGTAACGTGTCCCACATTCTCAGCCTGCCTCCTTTTTTGTGTAAATCTCAAAAATATCATGATATCTGCTTGCAAGTTCAGTTACTGCTTTGCGCTTATACATCAGCAGAGTGAAAGATGACATAACTGATGCTATGGATATAGTGTTTATTTTTGTATTTGAAAGGAGAGTTTTTAGTTATCTGCCTATTAATAGAAATACACTGAACTAAAGGGGAATACATTTAAATGCAGCACACCAAGGAGCTCCATAAACTGGTTGTGTTTGCAGAAATGCTTGTGATGTGCCCCAGGGTACCTCAAACAGCTCTTGGGAAGGAAACCTGAGGAGACCTTTTGATAAACTAGTTGCAAGCATAGCTGTGGAGGTGATCACTAGGGACTCCATGAGAAAGGGGCCAAAAAGAGCTTGTAAATTCCTGAAGCTGTGACAGCATTTAGCAATCTTCCTTTGCATTCAGGGGGTGTAACCACTTTTAGAAGAACTGAGTGTCTATTATGGCTGTCTGTAATTTCCATGGAGAATGTGAGTGCTAGTGGCACCTCTGAAGAGGTGCCATTACCTCTGCACTTGGGGCAGAGATACATTAATATGGATTAATATATCTCACTTAGGCGACCACCTTGAAAACTTTGGTGTTTTAAGTTCATTTTCATGACATACCAGCTCTAAACGTGCTTTGGAAGTCTGTCCTTCACTCTGAGCTGATGTCTTCATAACTGGCTTTGGACTAACCTATCTTTTACCAAGTTAAAAAAACATTAAAAAATGCAATTCATGAGACTTATTATAATTTATATTGTTTCCTTACAGGATTAAATTTACCAGGTTGGAAGAGGGAAACAAAAACCTAATGAGGAGGCCGACACCAGGAAGGAACCACGGCCTGTTTCCTTTCTTTCTCAATGATGGATTTCATTCAAAAGAAAATTGAAGCTGGCAAGACCCTGTTTTTTCCCTGCAATTTATTTAAAACCTTGCACGCATTTGGATACCTTGTGATTTCAGAGAACTATGTGCAGATTAAGCTTTTGCTTACTGATACATGGCATGTACTCTTTCAGTCTTTTGTGTTTGATTTTGTTTGATTTTCCACTGCAGCGCTGCATCTTTGTAAGCACCAGCAATGTCTTAAATACTTTCAGACAACACATTTGGTGTTCACACTTCTTCAGTAACAGCTGTACTAAAAGAGGCAATGGTGGCATAAAGAACTGTGTGTTTTCTTTGAGAGTTGTGCATATTTTGCAACCAGTGGGAAGACTATTTCTTCCAGGGCAAGCCCAACTTGTCTGATCAGCTGACAATTACAACACCTTGCCACTCTTCCTGAAGTGTTGTTGGGTTATTTCTTTTTTCATTATCCCCTCAGACCATTCATATCCATTTTAAAAACATGGCAATAATTGCACGTTTACTTCAATACTCTGACTTTGGTTACTCTGCTTAGGCTGTGTAGAATGCCAGTTTTCAAAATAGGCCTGTGAGAAGGACAAAGCAAAAATGATGAAATGGATGCAGCAGACAGATATACGGTGAATTCTTTACAATTTTATTCCCTTCAAGAATATATATTTCTTTTATGGGTCTTGGTTAACATCTCGATGTTTTCCTCACTCTAGTTACATTTTTTGTAATGTTTTCTTGAAAACAGAGACGATGAAACTGTTTAATTCAAGGCAGATACTAAGGTACAAAAAAACTTCCATTGAATGAGCCATTAAATCTAGCTGTTTTACTTTGCCATGTACAAAGCAAGGTGGAGAACTTTCCTCATCCCAAACTGTTTGCTGTTCCGCACCAAAGCACCTTTCAAGTTATTTTCAGTACGTATTCTGAGCTGATTGGAAGGCACTACATGATCCTTGGTATTTAGATAGCTTTTCTGAATGAATCATTCAAATGCAAACTTTGCAAGAAACTAAGTTGTGTGATTTTAGAAAAGGAAGCCCTGATACCTTTTGGCTGGGGAGAACATTGTGTTCAGGGGTGTGAAAAGACTGCCCTGACTGTATACAACACTTTGCATTCAGAAAGGGCAGGGTATGGTGCAAAAATCACTGTTGAGTTACAGTCCTGCTCGGACAGAAATGCTTGCTAGGCAATATTATTCTACACATAAATTTGACATCCTTTGCTTGCTGGATGCATTGAATTACATTTTTAAGAAGTGTGGTAATGCTTTGGTTAGCTTTCAGTGTTTAAAAGGAGGGGAAAAGGATTTGTGCTACTGCCATCTTATTAAACTCCAGCAGTGTTTAATAAGAAAAAAATCACCCAATAAGGCAAATCCTTGAATGCACAAGTAGCTACGAAAGGTCTCTTAATGAACTCGGACAGGAGTCTACACTTTCAAAGAGCTGAACCGTGGAAATATTCTCAATATTTGTACAGCCATTAAAAGACAATTTTCCCCAATGACATCTCTGTTTCAGGATCTGCAAAAAGCCATCTGAAAGCCACTTTCAGTCACAATCCTATTTAGAACTTACTACAGTTTTTCACTTGTGTTTATAAGGGGAAAAGTGACCACTGAACTTTTGAATTTATCACACACTGAAACTGCCTTAGATGTGGTTTGTTTGGGTTTCATGTTTCTTTTTTTGTAAGAGAAAAGTCTTTTATACATTATCTTTGCTACTTAAATCGTGTGCAGTTTAATGAGTAAAATTAGCTATTTTTAAAAAAATAACTTACTGCAAAAATCTGAAGATTTTTGAAAATGTAACAAAGATTTCGATTAGGAATATAAGGGTAGCTTCATAGATGTTTCTACTTGGCAGCTTAAATTGAGAGGCAAGCAATTATGCTGCTCAGCTAACCATCTGAAGGTTTAATACAGAGAGTAATTCCCCAGCTGTTCCCACAAGCCTAGCACATTACTATCCATAGTGACTCATGTACAGTGTTTGCTTAAGGTATGTATGTATGTGTGTATGTGTGTCTACACACATGTGCAAGCGAGATTATCTTCTCTGCCCCATTTCCACTTTTAAGCAATCACTGAAATAAAGTTGGTCCAAAAATCTTCAATCTCAATTGCCCGAAGGAAAGTTCATAAATATCTAGGCTTCTAAGTAGTAACTTACTCTTCAGCAGTAGTGGGGTTATCTCAGCTTCTGATCATTTAGGAGCGACCAGGATCTCTTAGTTATGCACCTACTTTCCAGGACCCCTGATTGCCTGTGACTTGGGTTTGCTGCTCTCCTGTGGAGGCTCTGGGCCCCAGGGATGTTCTGCCGGCACCAAGGGGACCTAGGCTCAGCACACTGGTGCTGTTCACATGAGCACTGCAAATTAATCTTCTAAAACATCAAATCTGATGGGAAATATCAAGGTTTTTTTAGAAAGTAGAAGCTCCGTTGGCCAGGGCACTGACAGTTAGCAGTACAGCCTTATTTCCCTCTTCCCCCTTCCAGCAGAGCTCTTACCTGCATGATTAGCCTGATGGACACCCATCAGCTAGGACCCCCTGACAGATGCCCACTCCTCCAGCTGTTTTCACCACAGCTCTTCTCAGTGTTGCAGAGTGGACTGTTTAAACCCCATCAGTGATCTTGAGACAGCTTCAGCAAAGATCAGTGGTGTTACCCTCCTTTTCTCTCATCCTTCCCAAAACAGTTCCCCACAGAATCCTCAAAGGGACAAGAAGTAGCCCAGCCTTCCAGATGTGCTGTGGGTGCCTGGAATGCAATGTTTCATGCCATCAACAGTCAAAAGTTGGCTTCAGTGACCAGTAGTCTCTGGGGCACAGTCCTTGAGAAACTGTGCAACTTGCTTGGTGTCAGTAGCCAGCAGCAGCATAACTTGCATTTTCCTACCACTTGACTGAGTCCCAGTAGATCCTTCCTGGTGATACTTAAGAGGATGTGGCTTTGCTGCAAGACGGCAGAGCAGCTACAGGGCAACAGTTATAGCAGGCAGATAAAAGTGGGAGGGCATATTCTAACTCTGTGGAATCTAATACTAAGTGAACGGGAAGATGGTGATAGAGATGGTCTGCATGATACAGAGAGTCCTTACACGTTCCAAGTTCACAGAACCTGACTTTACAAGTCAAGCAGCTAGAGATGGCTTAGTCCTCTCTCCTGCTGGGTTCAGATCAGCTCTAATGCACACCCAGCAGGCACCACACCAGACAGGACACTCCAATAGTTCCGATGCTACATTTACTGTATGGTGTCCTGTTTCTATTGGGTCCTTTTAATTCTCACTATTTTTTTAATCAGAACCATGGGTTAGGACAAGTCATCAGTACAACAGTGAAAATTCAGTCTGCAGCAGACAGAGGCACAGGGGGTTTTGCTTTCTCTTTAACACACAGGGATTCTGCACTTCAGATTCCTGGAGAGAGAAGGTAAGATAATAAATACCCTGTGGGTCTGTGGGTGAAGTACACCTCTCTGTCAGTGCACACAACCAAATGTGTAGTCAATGCTCTGATATGCTCATATACAAAATATTCATCTGTGAATATTATTGGGTCTGTAATCTTTGTTAGATAAAAGGTTTAGGCTGTACAGACTGGGGAGCAAAATGCAGACACCTCATCTAAACAGAATTAGGCTGCATTACTGAGCGTAACAATACTCTGCCCTACCAGCATTTAGGTGGAGTGACTGTATGTTACTGCCTTGCATTTTTCACATAAGCAAAAAATCTGAAAGTAAAGGATGCACTAATAATACCCATCCCCCAAAATGCATTTCAGTGGTGCTGCATACAAAATCCCTGCTTGCCAGCTTCCATGCGGATTTTTATGTGGTGCACCAAGAGGTGTTCTTTTTTAAAAAAATAAAAAAAGGGGAAGGCTGGTACATGAAAACAATGTTAATGTTATTAAATATATATATACTTCAGAAGAACAGCATAGTAAGCAGTACAGTAAAATAAATGTTGCATTATTTGTTACACCTTGTAATTTGTCTGTATTATGAAAGATGTAATGGTTTGTCAGCTGTAACTGTTGTTTTCTTGTAACATCATATTGAATAAAGTGTAGCAGAATCTCTCTTTTCCTTCCTATATGTGACCTAGACTTAACCCAGGGAATAAAGCCTTTCTTTCCCCCTTTGTTCTCCAAAAACTGAACAAGGAAATGGTTGTAAACAAGAGATTTTTAAAGAATAAAAAGTACTTGGAAGCAGGTAGGCACTAGACACTAATGAGTTGAAAAGATTAGGCACTGATTCAGTCAAACATGGGCTTCATCAAAACTACAAGCCAGTGCTAACTACACTGGGCAAGATTCTTCATATTTTGGTCCATAATAGTAAGTTAATTATTTGGTGTCTCTTTCCAGTTTTTTATAATACAGTATCACAGAATATGCTGAGTTGGAAGGGACCCACAAGAACCATCGAGTCCAACCCTTAGCCCTGCACAGGACCATACCCGAGAGTCACACCATGTGCCCGAGAGTATCATCCAAATGCTTCTTGTATCATCCAAATGCTTCTTGAACTCTGTCAGGCTTGGTGCTGTGACCACTTCCTTGGGGAGCCTGTTCCAATGCCCAACCACCCTCTGGGTGAAAAACCTTTTTCTAATATCCAACCTAAACCTTCCCTTACACAACTTAAGGCCATTCCCTTGGGTCCTGTGACTGGTCACCACAGAGAAGAGATCAGTGCCTGCTCCTCCTCTTCCCCTCACAAGGAAACTGTAACTGCAATGAGGTCTCCCTTCAATCTCCTCCAGGCTGAACACACTAAGTGCCCTCAGCCGGTCCTCATGCGGTTTCCTCTCAAGGCCCTTCACCATCTTTGCTGCCCTCCTTTGGACACTCTCTAACAGCTTAATATCTTTCTTATATTGCAGAGACCAAAACTACACACAATATTCAAGATGAGGCCGCACCAATGCAGAGCAGAGCAGGACAATCCCCTCCCTCACCTGGCTGGTGATGCTTTGCCTGATGCCCCCAGGACACAGTTGGCCTTCCTGGCTGCCAGGGCACTGCTGACTAAGATTCAACTTGCCATCGACCAGGATGCCCAGGTCCCTTTCTGTGGCAGTGCTTTCCAGCATCTCATTCCCCAGTCTATACACACATCCAGGGTTGCCGCATCCGGCACTTTCCCTTGTTGAAATTCCTATGGTTGGTGATTGCCCAGGCCTCTAATTTGTTGAGGTCACTCTGCAAGGCCTTCCTGCCTTGAAGGGAGTCAACAGCTCTTCTGAGTTTTGTATCATCTGCAAACTTGCTTAGTATCCCTTCCAGTCCTGTGTTCAAGTAATTTACAAAGATGTTGAAGAGCCCAGTGCCCAAGATGGAGCCCTGCAGAACCCCACTAGTGACAGGTCGCCAGTCTGATGTCACCCCATTCACTATTACCCTCTGTGCTCGATCCATGAGCCAATTGCTCACCCACCACATGATGTGTTTATCTGGCTGTGACAAGGGATATATATGTACAACCTATTTACTGTACACTGGGATTTAACTGAAGTAGTAGAAAGGCCAATA
This sequence comes from Oxyruncus cristatus, assembly GCA_013399855.1. Lineage (NCBI taxonomy): Eukaryota > Metazoa > Chordata > Aves > Passeriformes > Cotingidae > Oxyruncus > Oxyruncus cristatus. Next base: position 2,726,773 of record VXAY01012530.1, on the reverse strand, counting down.
TTCTGAAAAAAACAGCCCAACAGGTCTGATTTAAATACATCGTTGTACAGAGGATGAGCTCTGGATTATTGCAGCTTCTCTTGAAATAGACAACTGATAATTCTGGTGGAAAATAGGCAAAACATATGCTTTTTCCACAACTTTGATGTGGAAGTGTGATTTATCCCTGTTCACACTGGGTTATTTATTTTGATCAGTGAATGTGTGCTGCCTAGATTCTTAGCTTGTTTATTTGTGTGTTATAGCACTAGATAAGCAAGTGCTCATGCACACAATATAATCAATATGTGTCTTCAGTATTTCCTCCTCCTTTCCAATGCTTCTAGTTTTTTTGGTACCTACATCTTGCTAGGACCTAATTTTAGACAATGAAAGCTAAATCAATGCAGCTTTTACAGACTTGGTTAGAATATTTGACTGAAATGTCAGAATATGCTGTTTTAGCAAACACAGGAGCCAATAGGAGTCTGTTGATCTTAACATCATTTTGGTCTGGGATGGGGGATGACTGTAGAGCAAGTCCTTGCACTCTGTGTAGCGTGATGGGGTAGCCACTAGCCTAGAATATGGATAATGGAGGACCTGAATTCTAGTCTTGGCTCCAGCTGATTAAAAGTATTTGAAAAAAAAATGGTCTTCTTTGGGGCTAGCACAATATAAGCTTGAATGTGAGTCTTGTGTCCCAGGTTTTATCTGGTAGAATAGTGTTCTGGCCCAGTTTTGACTGCAGAGCACTTCAGGAGAAGAATCCCCACTTTTTAATCTAGAAAGTTGCTGCAGAATGACATCAGCTGCACCCAGAGGGCACTGCACAAAAACAAACCAAGAAAACACATGCATGTTCATCTATTTATGTTTTACGCCCAGTTCTCACTGGCTAGGGCAGGTTTAGGAAGGTGTTGTCTTTTTATAGTCTAGATGAATAATTGGTATTCCTGACTCACTACCTGTATGGCAACTTTAACCTACAAATCCCTCAGATACAAATGAGGACCAAGAATTATTACCTAAAAAGGTTTGTGTGTTTGAGCACTGGATACCAGGAAGCATGTTCAGAGTGAGCTTTTAATTATGTAGTATAATCCTTAAAGCCGTCTCCTGACCCCTTTGGCTGCACTCCTAGCCTGTTTAGCCCCAAGGTTTTCTTCCTAAACTAGCCTGGCTGCTACAGCAAAGCAAGAGATTCACTTAAATAGAATAGCAGCCACCCCTCCCCCGAGAAAAGAAAAACCAGAGGGAAGGCGTTGGAGCAGCCCTGTGCCACTGGGTTAACACATACAGTTTCTCAATAATGCCTCTCCTTGTAAACCTCTGCAAAGTAAACCCTACAGCAGAGGAAGGGCTTGCTGCTACCAGTGAGGGGTGGTGTTATGGCCATTAGATTTGAGAAGCTTATATAGCACATGGGCAAGGATAAAGGGATACAAATCAGAGAGAGAAAAAAACCAACCAAACAACAACAACAAAAAAAACACCCCAAAAACTGAAGAGATTTTAAAAAAAATTATCCAGGGCCAAGTACCTACTGTTCATTCCCCTTGTGAGTGGTGTGATATATTGTCTGCAGTGCGTCATGCTGAGAGCGAGCCAAGCACAATAATAGCTGAGAGCAGTCCTGCAGCCCCTTCGTTATTGCCTCTGCTGGCTGATATTGAGTTGGGCAAAACAAAGTTATTCCAAAAATGTTTGGTTTTTTTTTTTCTTTTTCTCTTGTTTCCCAAAGGGCCCAGTAGTGATTGCTGGGGCTGTACTACCTTGAAAGAACTTCTAAATTAAAATAAAACATTTTAAAATTAATTTTTCAAGGACCCATATGGTGATTCACATAAAAGACGCAACAGCTCTAAGTGCTATACAAGAAGATACTGCAACGCTGTGTGCCTCAGGAAAGTCTTGAAGCCTAAAGAGATTTATGATATCATAGAAATATTTCAACTTCACCTTTCAGCTGGAACTAGAACTATGGCATAGGTTTCAAAAGGGTAGGTGTTCATCTTATAAACCAGCTACTTATAAGTTTACCCCCAGCTTCCACCTGAGAGCTCAGAGATATTTATGCATCAATGAAATGAGCTGTACACACAGCTCTGGAATATACCATATTATTAATATACCATAGATGTAAAGATCCATATTTTTGCATAAAAGTGTATGAAATGTATATTTTTGTAGAAGAAAAAGAAAAAAGAACCCATCCCAAATCCCAAGGCACAGATTCAGTTCTTTATTTTCAAAACTTTGCATGGCACAAGCACCCAAGAGAGTATTTCACTCAAGTTTGGTGAAGACTGGGCATTCAAGATACTTTTTTAGAACTATTTCTGACAACAACAAAGTGTAACTTCTGTGTTAAAACAAGTCATGTTTCACAGTAGAGACAGGTCCAAAGATAAAAATATATTAAATGCCAGAATGTTGTGGTCTTATCGGACTGTGAAGAGGTTCATTGACCAAATGCCTGACATCATGTCAGTGTGGAGCAGGAGAAATTGCATGTACCATCATGTCAGCTTTGCTGGGAAATACTGTAAACATGAACTGCCACGTGGATACATCAGGAGACATAGACACAACTTTCAGAGATGATTTCAGATGTTCTTCTGTAGTCTCTTTTTTTTTTTTTTATAACACACAATATAGACAGCAAAGCAGAAGTGACTTTTGGCATGGAAGGTTGTGCTCTACAGAAACAACCCCTTTTATATAGGTGGTTAACATTTTATAGATACTTCTCTCCCAGCATGCTGTTTTGGCCCATTACACATAATAAATTCAACCACTTTAACTCTAACATGCCCTTTTTATGTACATTGCTCACTGCTACAAATGCTGGTCACTCCAAAAGCAGCCCAGCGTAGGGTATTATGAAAGGTGAGAACGTGAATCATGGAAGAGCTGCACTTCAGGTCTCCCATATCCACTAGGTCCTCTCCAGAAATGTCTGTTTGCATCTGGGCAATGACTGTGTTTTCACTGCTGGCTGTTCAGTTTGCACTTGTGCACATGGAGTGACTAATCTGGAATAGTAGGAACAGGTAATTGTGGGAGCAGCTCCATTAGTGGTCAGAGGTACCTGTTCTTCTGCCAGTCCAGAGACAGCAGCGACTGAGCTCTGATTGGAAGAGTGAGGATTTGCTGTTCTTTTGAGCTCTGCTCTTTTGAGCTCTGCTTGAACACATCTGTCAGTGCAGCAGGACTGGAGGTGGAGGAAGCAGGAAAGAGGGCACAAGACAGATGCACATGCGATCTGGGGACAAGGCTGTGAACCTGGCAGTGGTTAGGACATGGTCACAGACAAGTTCCCTTGATTTAGAAGTCTGAATGTTCACCCAACTGCTATCTGGGCCCTTCTTTAATGACCCCCCCCAACACGAGAAAGATACATTTGGATATCCTTTCACCAAGCAATTGCAGTTTAGATTTAGGACAAAAGATTGATCAAAGGAAAGGGGAGAGTCTCAGAGGGTTCTGGATGAACCCTTACCAGTCCCTAAATATGAGGAAGTGTTCTATACATTCACCACCTATAATAACACAGAGTTTTGAACACCCCAGTGTGTTTCTGCAGTGTTAGCCCAGCGGGATTCACTATGACAGCACCGCTGAAGTAAACAATATCCAGTTTTTATGAGAGGATGCTTGTGACAAACCCCAGTTCAGCAGCAGTGCCAGGTGGACTGGATGAGACAGGGAAAGACCAGGGAAAGAAAAGAGCCATAGCCTGGGAATGACATCAGCTCTTACTGGAGCCTTGATGACAGACTGGAACTAAAGCAGCTTTGTCCCTTGCTCCTTGTTAGTGCTGAGTCTAAAAAACATCAAACTATCAGTGGCTCACTCAGTGGTGGTCTTGCATCCATCTGCCTAACGGAACTGTGCCAGTTATATGGGAACTTCATGGCGAGAAACCACAGTGCCCTTCCAAACACTGGGCCCGGTGATTCCCACACCTGCAACTTCGGCTGCCTAGCAGCTTCACACCGAAATGTTTTGACTGCAGGAATCTGTCTGGTAGGAAAGTGTGCCAGGAAAGAACAAGGAGCACATTCAGGTGCGCCGGCCATGCTAACACCCCTCAGATGCCCGGTTTGCACAGACACGCGCTCGTTCCCCGCAGGGACAAGATGGCTCACAGGGCACTGGCAGAAAGCCGATGGGAGGGCAGGGACCATGGCCTGGAGCACCGTTCGCGGGCAGCCCCGTGAAGGGTGGAAGCTCCGTCCCACTGGTGCCTGGTCCCGCCCAGGGCCGGTCGTGCAGGGCAGGAAGAGGACTGGGAATGGGGCCGGGAAGGGCCCTGCTGGGAAACGGGGAACCCTGGTGCCAACATGAGGGAAAAACAGCTCCAGAGTGTCTGCTGCAAAGCCAGAGCAGGAGTGTTAGGTCCGAGCTGGCCCGGGTGCGGCCCAGCGCTGGGTTCGGCACGGGGGAGCAGCCAAGCTGCCGTGAGAGGAGGGATCGGTGAGGGTCAGGATTCTCACAGAGTTTTTCCGAAGCTTGTGTGAAATGGCGCTGTGAACGTGGGGGTTCCTCTTCCCTCTCTCCTCAGCCACTGTTCTTTTGGGTAGAGTGGGTGCTGGGTGTGGGTTGCTGGGAAAAGCCAGGCCCCTCGCTCCCCTCACGGCGTCCTGAGCTGCCACAGCCTGACCGCCAATACCTGCTCCTGCCAGCCTGTGTCCCACCGTCCTGCCGATGGCTACTGGGGACCCCAACCCAATCCTCTGTCCCATACCCATCCAGATGCTGTCACCTGCAGGGCTTCACAGAATCACAGAATGGCCTGGCTTGGAAGGGACCTTAATGATGATCTCATTCCAAACCCCCTGTTGTGAGCAGGGACACCTTCCACTAAACCAGGTTGCTCAGAGCCCCATCCGGCCTGGCCTTGAACACTTCCAGGGATGGTCCATCCACAGCTTCTCTGGGCAACCTGTTCCACCATCTTAGCATATCTGAAGGCACTTTGCTATGACCCATCAGTTCATGTGCAACACCTTCACACGTGTTTACTGTGTTGCCCTAGATCCCTAATTTGCCCTCATCCATTCAGCAAGCGGGTGCAGTAATAGGGGTTTGGACTGGTGTGTGAATACCTGAAGATGGAATTAGAGTACATGCCATCAGTAAAACACAATATCAAACTCACATTTGCCCCAGCTGCTGATCTTTTATTAATTTCTTCAATACAGAGAAGAAAAAAAAAAAAGCAACCAAGTTCTTTAAAAGATATCCCTGGAGCCTGAGTAAGAGAAATGGCCTTAGGTGGATTTTTTTTTATCATTTTTTATTTTTAACATGGACATTTACTACACAGAGGGAGAGAAAAGGTGCTGTTTAATCTCTCTTCTTGTGTGATCCTCAATGTCTACCTGTTTTATTTTCCACACATATGATCTCTTTTGTTCTCTGGTAGTAATCACCTAAATGAGTGATTAACAGATGAAGGATCAGCCTGCACTGTTCCTAGCTGCAGGATGCTATGCAAGGGAAAAAGGGAGATATCCACACTGGTTATTTTTCTTTCATGCCTCAGTACTACACTGTCCCAACAGAGAAATCAGGGTTGTAGCAACACACACACTTCTTTCTTTTGAGATATCCCTCAGCACTTCCATGAATCTCCCAGAGCTATCCCTGCACCTTCTTTCAATTAAATTGCTTTTCTTAACTTAATCTGGGATTGTTTAATTAGCGCTGGTTGGAAATTTTTCCCAAGCAAGGTTATTCAGCAGCTTTGAAAACCACTGATTTATCAGGAGAGAAAGACTTATCTTTCAATTAACTTCCTTCACCTGTGGGTTGCCAGGAGCTTAGGTTTCTCAGCTCAGTGACAGAATTCCATTTGAATGACTGCAGGGCTGAAGACTTCACAGATTTTTGTCTCTTCCCCACAGAGCCAGGAGCCAATGGGATCCTCCACTGTGTGCAGCTATAGGGCAGTGCAGATGTCCCAAATCATTGACTATTTTGTTTTCAGGCTCCACAGGCTTATGAAACTCTCCAAACTGCTGTCCCCAGACATTTCAGTATTTCCATTTAGACACCATATTTCAATGTTCAAATGTTCCCCATGAAAGAATGAATTACTGATCGTCATAAGCAATGAAACCTACCAAGAGCAGACAACAAGAGTCACTGGCTGGAGGACGCACTGGGTAAATCTGAACTACAACTAAGAAAACAATGACTTAATTGACCCTCCTACCACTTACGCAGGGGAGGTGTGGTTTTAATGTGGTTTGAAATCAGTTGGAATCCTGCCAACCTTGAAGTAATTTTTTTGTTTTGTCTTTTTGCATTGGTTTCAGTAGCATTAGGACTTTGTCTGGGATGGCTTGCTAAGTTAGACACTGCAGTTTAAACACAAATTGGAGTTGTGTCTATATTCCACTTTGTGAATGTCAATGGCTTATGCAAGCACGAAGTCAACCTTGATAGCCTTGCAGTTTGCTAATTATATAAGAAGTTTCAACAGCTGTGTGGTTTACCAGTGGAGAAATTTACATTTTGTCCTGTTTTATCATATTTCCAGGTGTTACTGGTACCATTGCTTCACAGTCCTCTTTTTTACCTTGAGGTGATGAGAGGGTTTTTGTCAGCTATGAATACAGATATTTGCATTTCTGGGAAAAAGAAACGTAACTAAGTGATGCAGTCCTGAAGAAGGAATCCAAACTCTTCCTTATGCCCGGTATTACATCATCTGAAACAGTACACTATCTCAAGATCTTCTGAAGACAGAAATTGCATCATAGTGGAAAGACCAAAATCTTAACTACCATTAGCATAAAGGTCCCATTCACTTACTTGGCTGAAAACCTGTTCTCCTTACAGCAGTAAATGCTACCAATTGTAGCCTCACTACCCAAAGGAAAAAAAAAATGCTATCTGCAGAAGGTCATTATTTAACAAAAATATATCTCCATTCTGTTAGTTGTTCCTCTAGGAAACCTTTAACTGAAAGGACACAAAAGTAGGACATAGAGGTTAAAGTGAAGTAATTACATTTTATTTTGTCTGTACTCAAAATTGGTTGCAGCCTTTGCTTTCTGCTGTGATTTGTCTCTAATCAGCATTCCCACTGTTCTGAAAAATTGATTTGAATTCTAAGTTGATACAGGAGATGCATATAAACTGATCTCCGCTCCCCTCCTGTGAGGGCAATTTATGCAAAATAAGTTTAGGGGTTCTGGGATTTAAAGTTTACTGACTTTTGTCTGTGGGAACTGGAGTGCCACTTTGCACATTGTGAACATTGTAAATTACCTGCCTTAAGGGGGATTGTTAGCACATGAATCAGAAGTGGCTGACTAATGTAGAACATCTCAAACAAAAGGATTAGACAATAGCAGAGATGCACCAAGATGCATTTTAAATCAGCTCAAGTTAAATTAGGTTCTTTTAGTCTAATACTGCTCTTAAGTGTCATGTTGAACAATAACTGTGAAAACAGGCAGATATTTGTACCATCACTTTACTACAGAGAGGATGTCATCTATTTATTTTCTCCTTAAAAGCAGACTACTTCCTTTACCGATGGAAATGGTACTTGATCACCTCTATGTGCTTCATTCATAAAGGAAGAGTACTATATTCCTCCATGCTACAAAGTCCATAGTGATTCTCTTTTGATTATGTGCATAACACTCTGGGGAATGACATGATTATGCACACATATTTTCCTGTATTTTTAGATTGAAAAAGAGGGCTTTTTCAGATCCTCCAGAGTTACTTTCTGCTCCTGCTAAGAAACCTTTGCAACAGCAGCCTCAGTGTGATGTTTCTCCTTGAGAATCCTGCTACAAAGACACCCATACCTGAGGTCAGTGCCGATCCTCTGGGATGTGGGATCTTGTAAATGCTGCGTCACATAATTTCCAAAAAGTTTCAGCTTGGTGACAAATGGAGAAGACTGATTTCATCTGGTGTAAAGAATAAAACAGACAGGTCTGCAGAGTGCCTCCTGCTGTGGCCTCACCCGGCACACGGATCTGCTTGGTTTGCTGAATTCTGTCTTTGTAAAGACGATGCATGGCCCTACATGCTGCCTCCCGCCACCATCAAACCAGACTCCATCGAAGTCTGAGACAGATAAAATTAAGTGGTTTGGGCCAATTCTGATCCTATTAAATGGGACCTTAATTTGATGGGATCAGAATTTGGCCCTTAGGTAGTGAAGGTGCAGTACTTACTGCAGAGAGAGTGTCCCATGTTGGGTGCCAAAACCGACTGTGGTGTGTTGACTTTGGCTGGACTCCAGTGCACCAAGCTGCTCTATCACTCCCTTCTCAGCAGCATGGGGGATGGAGAAAATGATGAAGGAAAAAACTCATGGGTCAAGACAAAGGCAGTTGAATAAAGCAAAAGCAAAAGAAAACAAAAGATGTATTCTCTACTTCCCATCAGCAGGCAATGTCCAGCCACTTCCAAGGAAGCAGGGCTTTAGTACACCTAATGGCTGCTCTGGAAGACAAATGTCTTAATAACAAATGCCTCCCCTCTTCCTCCTCCTTTCTCTTGGCTTTTACTGCTGAGCAGACAGCATATGCTATGGAATAACCCTTCGGTCATTTGGGGCCAGCTGTCCTGGCTGTGTCCCTTCCCAACTTCCTGTGCACCTCCAGCCTACTGGTTGAGTGGGGGCAGAATATTGAAGAGACAGCCCTGGTGCTGTGCGAGAGCACAGCTGCCAAAGCACCAGTGTGTTATAAACACCTCTCTAGCTAGTGATACAAAGCACAGCACTATGAGGGCTGCTATGGGGAAAATGAGCTCCATCTCAGCCAGACCCTATAGAGGCCATTTACTCTGGGCAACAGCTTTTGGAACTAGAATGCTGAGCAACCAGGCTAATGTTCTCAGCAAAAAAACAGGAATACTTACTTTAACCAGAGCTGTATGAATCACTGGTCCTATCTGGAGGAAAGCTGTGCTGGCAATGTTTTAAAGAAAAAGGGAAAAATATTTTTGGATTTACATGAAACTGGATTTTTTCAGACTGTATGTCAGATAGGGAAGGGTTTTTTCAGGTTGGATAAAGTATTTCATATTGATTTGGGACATTTCTAAAGGACATGAAAGCAATGTGAAAATAAACTCATTCAGGGTGACTGGAGCAATGTTCACAAAACTGAGGAGGGCATATCCCCCTTTGCTGTGACTGTGAAACTTTTACTCCAACTGTTCCATAATCCCCAGGGTTTCCTCTCAGAAAAATGTCCTAAATGCCAGGCTGTAGGGCTGGCTGCCTAAACCATGCCACACAGGCAGACCAAGTGAAACTATTGAGATAGATTTTGCCTGAGAAAGTAGCTCTGCTGGATTCAAGGATGCTGGGCAACTTGTACACCATGGGGTGGGACAGGTGAAACAGGAGAAGATATGGTGCTGAGCACTGCTTTTGGGTCCCTGCTCTGCTGCCAGCCCAGCCCTGCTCCCTGTGTTCGGAGAGATGTGGAGTTCCTGGACACTTTAAGGTGCTTGTGTTGAAGAAAATTCACTGTGGCCACTACAGATGATACAAAAGAGCCTCTTTCTTGAATGTTGATGTGTCCAACCTCATGAAACCCATGAATTTTCACTGAGTAAGAAAACAGGTGGTGATTAGAGTAGGGGCTGTTGTCTAGGATTCTCATCTGAATTTTCCAATCTCTGCTTCCAAGTATCTTGAAACGGAAAAAACTGAAGTTGTCCCACTCGGAATCAGTATCATTGTGAAAGAGGTGGGTGGCCCATGATCCTAAGACCTAGCTTTAAGTAAGGTAGTAAAAAGAGTGGACATTTGACTCCAGTCTCATACCAAATATGGTATGGCATAGGGTGCTCTTTTCCGATTTTCTATTGTTTCAGAAATTGTTTTCAAGACAGCTTGTAAGTCTAGCCTGAAAGGTCAAAGCAAAAAACTATCACAAAAACACCGAAATAATCCTTTCCACATTTTATTTCAGGTGAAACAGTTGACTAAATTTGATTGACATTACAAGTGTTTGCATTTTTCTGTGACTAAGTGATTCCTTACACACTCTGTGCTCAGCTGAATTTTGAGCTCTGTTGTTATTCAGCCTCCCTGTATGCTGCTTTGGGAGCATTTAAGATACCTGCTCCATTGCTGAGCCACAGCCTCCTCCGCAGGGACAGGCGGACATGCCAGCCTTGTGGTTGCATTGACTTTTCTGGCAAACTCATTTCTGTGATAAACACCTGAGGCTCTAAAGAAATATGGCTTCAGTCCTCCCTTTCCAAAATCCTCATCAGACAGCTTTTGCTGTCTGATATACTGCTGACAGCTGTATATATTCTACTCTGGCAATCACTTCATTAACTCTATAATCTGTGGAAAATGTAACAATTGATCTCTGAGCAGTGTTGCTAAAAGCCATAGCCACTTTGTTTTCACTTGGAGAGTATAAATAGCTTTTTGGTGGATTTGACTTCTGGGCAGCTCCTGGATGAAAACACTATCATCAGCATTGATTTCCCTCCTGGCCTGTCACAGGCAAGCCATCCAGTGATTGAACGGCAGCCCACAACCATCAATATCCATTACTGGACTTCTTAGCTGGTGTGCACTACTCTTCAGCATACTCAAAGTAGAGCTGGGCCAGAGGCAGATCTTCATCTTCAAAATGTAGGGCTTATGGGTACACACCGTGGGGACATTTTCAGCAATGAATCAATGAGATTGTACTGCTTGCTTGCAGCCTGGCCCTTTCCATCTCTACTGAGATGTCACACCTTGCTGGAAAATTTTTACATGTAAATTCTAGGCTGCCCTGGGGCTCCTCATCCTCTTCTTTCCTGCAAACCTGGCTTCTTATTAAAGCTCCTGCTAAAAGTGTGAATTCAGCTGCAGTGGAGGGGTCTGTCTCCTTTTCCAACTTGCTACAGGCCGCACATCTCAAAGCACAAGAAAGAAATGGGTGATTTGGCCCCTGCCCTCTTCTAACAGCTACAGCTTCAGGGAACTACAGGAGGTGTTTCCAGCTCTGCTGCCTGCACTCCTCATCCAACAAATGGGCAGGTTTTCTGCCTCACTCCTGATGCTGCCTCTTTGAACCACCACGTGTGGGCCCACCTTGAGTAACCGTCTGTTAGCTGTTCTTCTGTCACCATAGGTTCCTCTGGAAGTGAAGTGGCAGCTCCCTAGAGTGGAGTAGCTTTGCCATGTGGAGACCCACAGCGGGGCAGATCTGTTCCCATGAATGTTCCCAAGAACTCAGCTGCCACTGTGTGAGGCTTTTGGGAGACTGAGCCCATGTCTATACTGTGGGACTTGGGAGCACTAAACACCTTCCAGGGCTTGGAGTGTAGCATGGCTTTACCCTGCCCCATCAAAACGGCCTTAATTCTTGGCACAAAAGTCCTCAAGTCTTCCAACCCCATACCTGTCTGCCGATGCCTGAGGAAGGGTATGTGAATGAAGAAAGCCCATAGCAGTATCTTCTCTAAGTAGTCTCCCAAGTTTCAACAGTGTCCAGCTAAAGTATGTCCTGAGCTGGATGTGAGGGCCTGGCAGGGGATGGTGAGTGCACTTTTACTGCCCCATGAGATAGCAGCCTGGGTGAAATGTCCAAGAGGAACCATAGCAAACCAACTAGAGCGCCAAAGCCACACCTAGCCCTGCTGAACACAGTCCTTTACAGCCAGATGTCTGAACAGTAGAAGCTGCTTCCTGTGCAATGTAGTGCTGTGCTCATGAAAGAAACCTGGAACTGAGCTTCATATTTATTAGATCATTTTTAATTTGGGAAATCAGTGGGAGTTTTTTTGTGTTCCTCCAACATCTTCTATTTGTGTGTATGAACTCTAGTTCCCTGAATTTCCAGGCTGTAGCACATATGTGCGTCTTTGTTTAGTGCTATCGGTGGATACACTTAATGAGCAGATTCTTTGTGCTGGTTTGTGCTGGATATTTCTAATTGCCAAAGTCTCTTGTTAGTGCTCTCTAATTGTCTTTTTTTATACGGTCACCCTGTAGATCACAGAAACCCATATCACGCTGTAGACTGGGGATTGGGCTGGAGATCATACAAAGATGCAAACATGCTGAGAGAAAAATGAGCTGCTGCCCATGTGTATTTTGTATCTTGATATGCCCACTGTTCCGTGTTGCAGGTCTTCATGGCAGGAATATTTCTAAATCCCACAGTCCTGGTTCTCTGTTTTGCTCTATCTGTTGTAAAGCAAGAGTATTTTTCTACAGTTAGCTCCAACCTGTTTAAATAAAGCTGGAAAACAGGAACCAAGCCTTTAAACTCTCATGTGTATCTGTAATAACAGTGATTTTTGTAGAGTCAAAAGGATCCTCCTTTTTATCCATCTGCTGTGTTAGCTTTTATCCCAATTGATAGGTTGAGTTTTGCATTACCATGTTTGTGAGCCTACTTCAGCAAGGCCCAAATAGTTGTTGATCATCTGAGCTTTGTTATCAGAGAGTTACACAATAAGGTATTTTCTTTTCATTCTCTGCTGCTTTCCTCCCACTCCATTTTTTCAGAAAACCAAACATCACTATCCTTCCTGTGATATTGCCTGTAACTTAGCATTACCCTTGTGCATGTATGTTCTTTTCTGAAATGTCTGCTTAGAGAAGTCCTTCTCTGGCAGAAAGCGAACACTGTAAATACTGAGTTATGCTGCACACTGTATCTCCCCACTGCAGTTCATTCCACTCTAAAGCAAGAACAAACCTACCTAGTGAGAAGGGCTGGTATTTCTGGCTGGGCTTGGAGTTATTGAGATCCTCAGGACCAATAACTGTCTTAAGTGCCAGACCTAGACCTCTGGTGAATGAGGAAAGCAGTTCTGTGCCTGGTGTCCATGGAGGAGAGCAGTAACACTGAGCTGGTTTTGCAATGCAGATAGCAGTGAAACTGACAGCCTGGGGCTGGAAGAGCTCAGGGAAGGTGTGTGGCGTGTACCCTCTTCGGGTTTTATCACTCAGTTGAGATTTTCAGCAAGATGGAGAAGAGGCAAACTCAATTAATCAGCTGTGAAATTCCTATTGAGGATGAGATGTACTGAACCCCAATCACCGAGGAGATTAGGGAACTGGTAGTGAGCACGTGTGTATAAACTAGATATATGACAACGTGCTTAGCACAGCTGATTTCTTGAAAGGCCTTCCAGCCCTGTTTTCTGTGACTATATCTGGGAAAGCTGCCGCCTGTTTATGCACGAAGGGGTACAGGGAACATTAAGAGGCATCGCTTGAGATGCTTCTACCAGTTGTTTTTTAAGTAACACGTGTTTGTGACTGAACTCAGAAACAAGCTGCAGCTGAAAAAAGCAAACAAACAAAAAAACTGTCTCATAAAGTAGGAACATGGATGGTTTGTTGTTAGACATGAGTCCTAACACCACAATCTGGTTTTCAAAGCAAAGTACTAGCTCTACTCATCTTTTGCTTGGATGAAGATACTGCTTATGAAATTGGAGCTAGGATCAGCAGCCAAAAAATGTAGATGTTTGGGCTTAGCATTTTAACTCTAGGCTATCAGTACTGATTGCTTTTGCAGATATTTTATTAATATTCAGGAAAAGAGGAATAGGGTATTGCACACTCTTCCCCACACACACACTCCTGTTATAAAAGCATATTATGGGAGATACTTCTGCTTAGATTTGATTCACCAAAACGAGATTTTCATTTTAAGTGTCACAGACAATTGTAATGTAGTTTGTGCTAGTTGGGTTTATTTTCCCAGTTGCCATTCATTTGATGACATTGCCTGGAACTCCAAGACATAGCCAGACAGATCTGCTGAACAGATGAATACCGAGGAAGTGGTTTCCCTAGTAACAATAAACATGTAACAGCTCACAAAATTTCCTGCCCTTCCTTACGGGATTAGTTTGTTTGTGTGTTTCTTACTGGGTTAGATAGAGGAGACACCAAAATTGAGGCTGGCTAAAAGTCATTCAGGATGACCTTACTGGAAGTGGGGAGAGTAGAGACTGCTGCATTTGCAAGTGGTGTGATTACAGAGTCTGGCTTTGGTTTGGCTTATAGGAGTTATCCAGGGGCATGCTCTAGCTGCCTCTGAGCATGGACTGAACAGACTCTAGTACAACTCAGATTCTTAGTTCAGAATATTTTTTACAGATGCTTTTTTTTTTCTTTTTTTACAAATGAAACTATTGTCATAATGGATTAAGTGCAGCTTTGAGTCAGTAATCGATTAATGGAAAGTGGAGTAGGGGAACAAATAGAGACCTTAAGTATGTAGTCGCAGTGCAGGACTTACTGCTAGCACTTTAGAGAAGGTGAATTAACCTTCTCTAAGTATTTGGGAACATGGATGGATGTGCTTCTGGGTTCAGACTGCTAGTAGGGGGTTGTCTGGCTGGCATTCTCTTGCTGTGGAAGAAGAGGGGAGATTCATTCTCTAATATATTGCAAAATATTCCTCAGCGAAAGTAACTATACTGCTGTTCAGGGCATTCTGGTAGGCATATTATGTACGATCATTAAATTGCTTTATCTTTCTAGTCTATTTACAGCTCACTAGAAGCCAGGTGAAGCAATCTGCAGTACTAATCCCAGACTTCATTAGCCATTGTTCATATATGTATATTAAATGTTGTGACCACTTTTGTGTCATTTTTTACATTAAAAAGGTGTTTTTGCTGAAAAATAAAGGCTACTATTACCTGTCAGTTCTCTGTAAAGCTGTGTCTTACTTAACATGTATCTGTTCCTCAGCAAGCTGAAATGATTTTATCCGATGCTAGAAGGAAAAACTGATAAGGGCCAAACTGCAATCAGCTCTGAGTTTGCTAAGATAATAAACATGAACAGACACTGTACAGAGATCAGCCATGCTTTCCTTTCTCAAGATCTTTGACCACAATGAAATCATGACTCTATCTTAAAGCTGACACATGTAACTCTAGTCATACAGATATTTACAGCTAAAAATGATAAGCTTGATCCTGAGAGATGCTGGATACACCCATCCTTGCTGCTTCTAATGGCAGTTCTGGGCATTCAGAGCCTTTGTATCAGACTCAGATAATCTCAACAAATCACAGTGAGGAAGACAGAGAGGAAATGGCTATCAGAAAACCAAAGACAGGCTAAGATTTTATCCTAATCAAACTGAGATGTGGTGCCTCAGAAAAATATACTGATTCTTTTCCCAGGCTATATCAAGACTGGCCAATGCTCTTTAGTTCAGGACAACCGTAGAAATAAGTATGAGCATATTTGTAATTTGCATTTACACTCTCCCAGCATGTGAAACTCCCACTATCACAATATTATCTTCCAATCACAGGTACCATATTTTAGGCTAGGCTTTTTAAGCAGTTTTATTTAGGTCTTCTCTAACCCAGCTGTGTTGGAATTCTTATCACCCAAAATCAATGTCAAACATGACAATATGATCTTGGAAAAGAACAACACTGTTTTGTGCACTGAAGATTGCTGACAGTAATGAATTAATCTTGTCTTCCAAGTTGGACTGATGTTAAGTCCAGTCATGTAAGAGCACATTATGTTCTTAGATTAGTAAGACAGCCAACAGTTAGTAAAATCTACCTTTTGATTTTAGAATTTCCTCGAAGAGACAGTCTTCCAAATTATTTTACACTTTCAAGACTTTTTTCTGTTTCTGTTTGCAAAATAAACTTTGTAATTAATACTGACTGTAATACTGTAATTAATCCAGTGGGTTTACGTGTCTAACGACACGTGTGCATCAGCAGCAATCCCATGAACACATATGCAGATGTGTGCATTAATTCAGATAACCATGGGAGCATGGCTGTATTCAATTGTGAAAATAATAATCCAGTTCCTAATTATGTAAATGGTTGGCTCTGCTGATTTAAGGCAGTATATTTATTCTGTTTTCTAACTGTACATCAGTGGACTCAAAGACTGGAAGTTGCCAAATTTTAAACATTTACCATTTTGTTCCATATCAAAACATTCTTGTTTTTACAGGGTATAATGTGGGCCTTGTAGTGTAACGCGAGCTATGAGTCATTTGAAAATGTGTGATATCCTTTGTATATCACAGATACCTTTCTCATGATAAGAAACTTTTCACCAGGAAGACTTTTACATGACTCCCGCTTGTTTCCCAGTCTATTTCTAGGCTAAATTTACTGTAAAGAGAGAGGGTTTGCATCTGCCTATGTCAGTCCTCCAGTGTATTGAGGTCAGCTTTCATTGTCCTTGGCTCTGATGCCCGCCTGTATAAATACAAATTCCATTTCCATCCTATTATTTTTCTAATCAAGGGTTTGTCATGCAAAAGAAGATCTGAGGTGACTGTGTTTTCCATTATGCAAAACATTCCATTATGATAATATCTTCAGGATAGTCTTATAAAGGTGCCCTGCCCAAAGAAATGACAAATGAGAGCACTGAAATGGTAGACAAATCCTGCATAATTTGCCCTCTCATTCAACATTCAGGCCACAGAGTTCACCCTAATTTGTCATACACATTTCCTCTGACATTCTCAATCTGTACATATGGTAAAAATAAGAATTGGCAGCTTTCACTGAATAGAATTCTGTTAAGTGCTTATCAAAAGATGAAGAAGAAAGGGATTGTAAAATGCAGTCATATTTAGTACGTCCTTTGCTTTCTTTTGCTTTCTCTTGCTTTCTCTGCTAAACTCACACTTAGGAAAATCTACAGTCAATGAAATTTACCTTTTGAGCTGTTTCCATTCAGAACAAAGTAAAAAATATGCCAGCAAAGAAAACCTGATATTTCTTAGAAATTCTCTTTTCTTTCTTATGCCAAATCCCAAGGGGCAGGGCTCCACAGAAAGGGAGTTTATTTTCTAAATCCTTTGAACACAAAGCTTTTACATTTTCTAGGACAAGATGTTTTCCTAGACAATCTCAATATTGTACCTTTGTATTAATACTTTTGTCGTAAAGGTGAATACACACATATTTTATTGTATATATTTAATTTCCATTAGATGTGGTTTCAATTATTCAAATATGAATTGGCTTACAAACAGACTCCTGTGAAGACTTGTGTCTGAGTCTTGGCAAGCACATAGTATTTCTGCAGTTTCTATGCATTTGATTTTTCTGTTCTCTCTTCTTGCTGTGAAAATGTGTGTGTTGTATGTGCATGCGTGCTAAATATGTAGGTCAGTGAATCTACACTGACATCTTTGTTTCAAAAAACTTCTGAATTTATAGGGGTTTTTTACATGATTTTAATGGTGATGATTGTTTATGACTATTTCTATAGCCAGACAGATAAATTTTAGGGCTGTAGAAAACTTAGGTATTTTAATTATCATCCAAAATATATAAATCATCCTTTTCTTCTCTGGCTTTCTAGAGTGCCCTTCCACATCTGAGGAACACAATGCCATTGCTGGTCTTTCCTATGCAGGGATTACTCCACTATTAAACAAAGCTTAATAAAATGCAATATCTAGCCACGAACTTGATATTAGCTTTTAGGCCTTGAATGCATTTTTTTTGTTGGTTGGTTTTGGTTTTGGCGTCATATATTGGTGTGGTCTGGTTTATCATAGTCATTATAATATTTTTAATTAAATTCAATCCCTTGCCTTGATTTCCTGACTGGATCTCTGATATTTTAAAATGTTTTCCATTTCTACGTGCAATATTTCGAAGAGCCATCTCCAGTCTTTTTTTCAATTTTATCTCATTTACTCCAGTCCATGAAGTAATAAATTTGACAAAACCCCATATGGATTGTAGATATATTATCCTTATTGACCCATAATCTCATGATCTACTGTGTACCATTTGTGACTAAGGCACACAACTATTATAATTCATCTTTACTGAACCACTGAATTTACTGATGCTGATGTGGATATAACTATATGTAGAACTGGACTTCTCTGTAACTTCCTTTATGCTTCATGTCAGCACAGTATATACTCTTCCTTCTCCAAGATGCAGCCATCTCATCTTCTTGGAACTCCGTACCATCTTCTTGGAACTCCATACCATCTTCTTGGATCTTAGTTTTAAGTTCAAGTCTACAAAACCAGTTTTCAAAGGTGGCAAATAATGTTTTCATTAAATCAGACATATTTGCCAGTGATCAACTGTAATTTATATTTAAAGAAAACCTTTGCTATAGATCTTTCAAAATTATGCCCTCCAAGCTATCTAACAGCAACATTCAGCTTCATGATGGAAAATGAGTGTAATTCCTTGGACTCACCCAATTGCTTGACATTTCTACCTTTTCTTATTGCAGGAGTCTCAATATGCACCTTTTAGAATTACAGTTATCTGAAACACCATATGATATCCACACTCTCTATGTTGTATCCTCTCAAGCCAGTTGTTTTATTCCAAAAGCTTTAATCCACCTTTATTGTTTCCCTCTCATCATTTGTCAAGAGTAATAATTTGATCAACACAGCTTGTGTCTGCTGTGAAGCCATACTGTGTCTGGCCCTCTGCTTCCTCTGAAACTGGCCTTAATATGTTGATAAATATGTTCAGGATAATTTTTTCCACCAGTGACTAAGATTAAACTTCTGTAGTTAGCTGGATCAGTGGGATCTTCCTCTCCTTAAAACTGGTAGAGGTACTGCCTTTAGCTGCAACCTCCTTGTGTTCCTCTGAGTATCTGTTTTGCCTGCTTTGCTGGTGCTTGCAGTGGCAGCCTTCAACAGCTTGCCATTATGCTTTCTGTTCCTGCAGCTATCCCACTCCTGACCACTTTGTTGCTCTTCTCACTTTTCTTCTCACTTTTTTTTGTCTGCAAACATAAACAGAACCAATATTCAATCAACATAACTACCAGGACCTTTCAAGTCAGTGATGTAAATATATTTTGTACTTTTAAAAAAACAACAAACATGATCTGGATTACTGGACCAAAGCCCAGCTTATCACAGCTGTATGCACAGTTAATATAGCCATATTTAAGCTATTTTTTTGAAGTCTGATTTCTTCAAAGTGGTCCCTAAAAATCAAGTTTCCATCTTCATGGGACAGAAGATAACAGCTTCTGAAAACCATTCCATGGGCGTTAATATGCATTGCTACACATTGTTATGCAGTGTTATGCAGACAGATTTAAAATTCTTGGTTGCAGCAGGCAGTTGTACGCAGACTGAAGGCCAACATCAGTCATCAAGTCTGCTCTTTGGATCTCCATGGTTTAGCAGGAACTGTTTGGATGGGCACTTGCCTCTCCTGCCATTGCTGCTACCATAGCTGCTGCTTTTTTCCTGCCACCAGTGTTCCAAAAGCAAGCCAGCACAGTGTTGGATGCACACAGCTAGCAAAATGCTTGCAGCACTATCTACTTTCTCTTCTCCCCAATGTTTCTGACGTTAATTGAATTTGGATGGAGAAACTGTGTGCCCAGATCAGCTACCAGAGCGTAACAGGTTACCATGCAGCTGCTGTTCTGTGGTATCTGCTCATTCTTATCTTGTAGAAAGTGCAAAGGGAACTGGGGTATGAAACTGTGAAAACTTGGGCATTCTACGTGCTGCAACTCCATAGCTGTGCTGTGGTCACACACACAAAAATTAAACACCTCTGTTTCCAGTCCTGGGCATCCAACTTCAGGCAGACACTAACTGCAAAAGCTTTTCAGATATCACCGTATTTTATTTTATTCTTTTTGACTTGTTTTATTCATTCTCCCTAACTGGCTGGAGCCAGTGAAACAGCCAGGCTTTCTGAACCAAACCATGGCATACCTCTGGCACAGTCAGTCTCCTGGTACTGCTGTGCCTGGTCAGAACTGGGCACCTTCTGCCCAGGGCAGTTCAAACATCACCTGTTCCTTGTGCAGGAGCACAGCAGAACTGTGAGATGAAGCATAAATGAAAGGACATATTCTGCCTCTATTGCTGGATGAATCTGAAGAGTGGCTCTGTAAGAGGGCATATTCTACCTGCTCAGTACCAAGGGGATCAAGTGCCACAGTATATTCCCTGAATGAAATGGTTGCACTTTCTTGGCTATGAGTGTGTGAACAGAGCTGTGCTTTCTGGTTCACTATCAACACTATTATCTCTAAAACTGTATATTCTTTTAATTAAATAGCAAAGAATGTGCTTACTTAATTCTACTTTCTATTGCAAAAACCTATGATAGTGGAAATTATGGATTCTGGTGCCTGCCAGGTCCCTGATACCCCTATGTGTTTTAGAATCTAGGCAATTAGAATATTCACATGGTAATTCCTCCATTATACTTTTCACATTAATGTATTTTTTTCTGAATTGTTTAGTCAAATTATTTGCACTGAGTCTTATTTTGGGTATACTAAGCATCCTTCTAAGGAGAGTTATTAAACTACCAATTTTTATCTCACGTAAGAATTGCTGTAATAATAACATTCAGGAAAGCTGGTTCATGATCTGATACGGTGATAGTGCCAATTTTTATATGTGTTGTGTTGTGAGGTAGCTTGTGAGATAATAGAAAAGATCTACTCTTGGCTAAGGAGAGGATGAGTTGTGAAGTTTTCTCTGCTGGAGTGCATATGCCTTCAGACATCAAAGCTTTTAAAATTTTCCATAGAGCAGAATGGAAATGGGACATTTTATCACCTGGGGTGCTGCCTGCTCCCTACTGCTTTGTCTGCCCAGCAGCTCCCCAGGGCAGGAGAAAAAGCTGTTCAGATCAGAGGACAGAAGTGAGGGCATACTCCTGGCTATGGCTGTGGGTGTCCACTGACACTGAGAGATGCCAGGATGAAAAAAAAAAGCAACCCTGTTTTTCTTGGGACCTTTTCTGTGACAACAAACCTCAATAAGGTAGCTCTATCCTGGGCAATTATAAACCAAGCACCTACAGGAGATATTTCTCACTCTTTAAAGGCTCTGACCTTCAACTTCACATCTCCCTTCTCCTCCAGCATGGTATGGAAATAAACTGTAATTGTGTAGCACTGACAGTCTGTATTATAATCCCTTGTTAAAAGATAGAGTAGATGTCTGGTTACAAAATGGAAATATCCTAAAATACACACCCAATTTCTTTGTCATTAGTGTACAGCAACATGAGAAAGCTATGCATGACACTACATGGGCTGCCCAGAATTGGTCAGGGAGCAGCAGTGAGAAAGACACAGCTGTCTCCTGCAGATGCAAAAGGGATCAATACCAGTTATAAGCAATGTCACATATTAATTTGGAAGGGTGACATTTTTATTTATTTTTATTGGGTGATTATCAACCTGTGAGAAATACAGGCCAAGAGTTGAGTCTGGGAAAACTAATTATGTCTGGAATTTATCTTGATAAAATATAAGGGCAGATAACATTCCTTGGGTTAAAAGCTGTTAGCTAAGTATGAGATTATGAGTTCCTTGGTTCTTTACTGTTTTGAGAAAAGAGAGAGAGAAAAATTTTAAAGAAAAAACAAGAGTAGTGAAATAATGACTGTGCACGCTGCGAGAATTTGTGGATTAGGCTGGTAGGTACTTCTACTAAATATTCTTGCTGATTTCAGGTGTCATGTCCATTACCTCAGCCAAAAGGCAGTTATCATAAGCACCATAGTAAATAACCCTCCCTATAGTTTGTCCTTTTGTTTCTAAAAGATCATCTGATATTTGATTCTCTTGGGGAAAAAAATTGGGAGACAATCCTTTTAAAGGCAAAGTACATACTGAAGAAAATCTCACTTCATTGCTGTTAGAGGCAGCCAAAGTACCACTGCCTATACAAAGGCCAAAGGAAGAGGAGGTGAAATGTTTGGGCACACACTAAACACTGTATATCTATGAAACCTCAACTTCAAATCCCAGCCAAATCTTCTCTGACTGGCTTGAGATAAAAATCACCCAACACTAATCAGCAAAGTTAAAATGTTGGGGGTTTTCAACCTCATTTTTAATCGAACAATTCCATATCTAAGTTCTTGTCCAGCAATTACTCCAAATATTTTACAATGTGGTTTAGATTTGAATCCTGATGATTCAAATTCTCAGACTACACTTGAGTTTTCACGTTAGTGATCATCATCGCTAACCATCTGCAGAATATGACAAATACCCATCTGTCATGACATGTTCTCATCTTCATTGGTTAGGCTTTCTGAGAAGCACTCAGGACTCTCTACCTCCTACCCACAATATAAAAAGGACAGCATTTGTGTCTCCTCTTGCACCATTTCCTCTTACCAAGGCCGGGTTCTTCTCCCGTGAAGACACCTGCTCCTTAGTGTGAGTAGTGGCACTGGGAGATCCACTCACAGTAGAGGTAGTACAGGTTATCTGGCTATTAAATTAAGTTCATCTGCCCAGTCCAGAGTTTTTCAGTGGCAGACAGCTATCTCCTCACAGTAACAGAGGGGTACAGCCCCTTCAGAAATGGTGCTCTGCAACCCAAACTGGTAGAGATGGCAAGACTGCTCCGCAACACTGTCCTTGGGGATTTCCTTCCTATTAACTGATAATGTGTGAGCTGCTTGCATGGTCTGATGTGTAATTTAAATTGCTATTGACAACGGCATGGTGACAGAGACATTTATTAGTTAGAGCATAAAAGGGAGGTAGGGAAAGGAAACTGGCTACAAAGCAAGCAAATACATAAATATAAACATGCTTAGTCAGAACATTCATCTGTCATCTTGACTGCTTTTCAGATAAGAAAATAGATATTAGGAAGCTTGTACACTACTGTGTGAGAGTCTAAGGTGATAGCCTGGCCATGAACTAATACTGTGACTTTAAACAAATCCATTGTCAAGTGTACTGCCATACATAGCAGGGGCAGGTGATAAAATCATGGCCTCAACTCCTGCTGTCCCTCTGTTCAGGAAATGAGTAAATGTCAAGGTGATTCAAGGTCTTTTCTACTCCCAGGTCCCTCAATTTCCCTTTGCAGTACTGGAAGGAACAAAACAATAGGGATTTCTCCCAATATTTGTAACCTCAGCGGTTGGTCCAGCTATGACTATATTTTTAATTCAAGTCAGAATAACTAATGATTAAATTTGCTTTGTGAAGGTGCAGTCTGAGCTGCATCTTCATGACTGCTTGATGCCCATCAAAGCTGGGGCTGCTGCTGACAGGAACCATCCCCTCCTCTCCTGTCTTTCAGCTCACACTTCCCTTTCCCCTCTTCTGGTACTAGCAACCATGCAGCCATGCCAAGAGCTGAAGAAGGGAACTGCTGCAACTGGAAGTGCAGTAGGTTTTGCTGGTAAGCTTTTAGCTGGGCCAGCACACTACTCTGTTTCTCCCCACTGCCCTGGGGGTGCTGCTGTGGGGGAAATGCCTGGAGTGGGACAAGGTGTGGGACCATCTCCCTCAGGGGGCTTAAAACAACTGTGATTCACAGCCCTCGAAAGCTTTCCAGGGAGGAAAAATAGGCCTCAGGAAAAAGAACGCGTGTGCCAGCTTTAGGTTAAATTCCCTGTTCTATCACAGATTTCCTACCTGACTTTGAACAGGTCATTTTAATCTCTCTCTGCCTTAGATTACTCTGTCCAAAACAAAAGACAGAGCAGTACTTTTATCTATCAGAACAAACACATTAGAGATTTTGAGGTGCTGAGGTGCCCAGGTACTCTGGGAATAGGGGCACAGAAAGACTTTTGATAGATCTGCAAATATTTTTTAAGTACTTCTGCCTCAAGCTTCCCATTTTAATTGCCTTAATTGCAGACAGCATTTGTACTGCAAAACTAAGGTCTTTGTAGCTTAATATGTTGCAAGTATCCATGCTTTTGGCAAATCATTGGTGTAACTGACTTCCAGATAATAGAATTCAAGGTATAAATCTGAGATATATGAAAAAGGATGGAAGTGGGTTTTTTCAGGCCTTAAAAAACATTTTCACCATGTTTCAAGTTTCAGTAACTTTTAGTAGCATCACTCAACAACACAGTGAGCAAGTACTCAGTGAGGAAAACCCCAGCTGTGGTCTATTTTATGCGCAGTTACCTTTCAATCAGTCATATTCACTCCATCTGAACCTGAGCCTGATGTGAGAGATCAATTCAGACCTGACATTACCATCTTTTTTCCTAATATATGGTTTTGTTTGTGACCAGACCCATCTCTTACAGGGCTTCAGACTAATGTACTTGTTTCAATACAGAGCAAACAGAGTGGTTATTTGGACCATAACCATTTTTCCAGAAACAGATGATAGTACTGCATCAATACTGTCATTGTGGTGCTCTTCCTAGTCTAAAAAGCTCTGTTGACAGAGTAATCTTTGAAATGTTTATCCCTAGGAAAAAAATATACTTGCTGTAGCCATAACAAGTGGTAGAGAATATCCTTTTTGCCTCAGAAATTGAGATTAGAATGTCTATGTTTATACCTAAAGGAGGATACCACTAGAAATAAATATTTAGGAAGGTAGTGATATCATTACAAGGGCAGATCTTCATTCAATAAGACAAAGTCAGTCTTGCATTTACAAAACTCCAGTCAGAGATTACAGACTAGTTATTCTTGGATACATCTGTTCAGCTCTGGCAATCTGATTTTAAAGGGCTGATTACCAGAAAGCACAGGCACCAGCACTTTTTACACATAAGGTTTCAGAAATATGCTGGGACCAGGGATATTCAAAGTCATTGGTCTGTTTCTGAAAACAGCTTTACCACATACTCTTTTTTTGACCTTGGAAATGCACTTCATTTCTCTACATTTAAGTTCCTGCATTAAGAAAATGGGGATTAAGAATGTAGATGCAAAGCTGCTCTAAGTTTATTGATATTTGCGGCTTTCAGAGCTTTAATGGGTAGCACCATACAAAGGCAAAGAGTTTTTTACATTTTACTGAAGTGATTCATTTTTCAGCTGGCCACAGTGCTGTATAGAAAAATCTTCAATGAGTGAGAACTTGCCAATTTGAAGAAATAACTGATTCATCTAAATAGTTTTTCAAAGACACATAGAGAAATTGGTGCAACCCCATCACGGATATAAATTTATTTCAGGGTAAGTGCCTCATATTGATTAAGCTTATGTCAGCAAGGAATCAACTTGCTAATGCCATGAAAGGCACTTTTAAACTGAAATAAGAGTGTCTACACAGGGGATTAGTTTAATATTGGCATCTTTTTCCAAAAAAAGACAAGCCTTTAAGTCTCATATCCCTAGTGCTGTGCATTTATGAAAGAGAAAAAAAAAGTAATAGAAGTGGCATAGCAGACATGGCAAAACCAATTAGTGCCTGTCCTTGGCACTCTGAATGCTACACTGGCTCACAATTAGGCTTGCTATGATTTGAAGCATCTTTAAGCCTGCTGCTATTTAACACAATATGTGGGAACACAGTTCTGTCACATTTTTTTAATGCTTAAGCAATGCTGACTGGCATATCCCAGAGATGTGATTTCCAGGCTGTGGTTTTATGGCAGCCTAATTTCTACTGCAGATCAGATGCGACTATGAAGTCATAAATACATCATTTGTGAGAAGGTGCAAAAAGTCCCTCCCAAAGCAGTTCAGTGAACCCTTTTGCTTGCTGTGGCAGTGGTGTGGACTAAGTTCAGGATGAGCTGCTCTGGCCCTTCTCTGCTAGAAGGAGGAGCCAGATTTCCAAACTCTTAATGCCATCACATACATACTTGGAAGAATGTAGGTGTAGGCACACTGGAGATTTTTAAGCAAATATTTACATCAGTCTGCATTTTTAAAAAGTGATGATGTATTAAAAGAAGCATCTATACAATTGTAATAATGTAAATAAAAATATAAAATCTCAATGCCTTTGCAGAAATACTTTGTCCATCTGTCTAGCTATAATAAATGGCAGAGCAACAACACCCAAAACATTCACCATTAGCAAAGTACTTCCTGAATTTTAACAATCACTTCAACTTTAATTGATAATAACACTTAAGAGCCAGAAGGTAGGTATCTCATCTTTTCCCTTCCTGTCCTTTTGTAATGGTTTCTATTAAGTGTTCATATTTTTATGTATATCCTTTTTCATTAATTAAAGAGCTTTCAAAATTGAAGAATAAACATGAAGTCCTTATCTCTCTCACTTTCCTGGTAAAGTATGTAAGGACAGGCATGAGTGGACCTCGCTTCCAATAGTATGGCTACCAATGAGAGTCAAAATGGGAAAAGGAGATGTTTTCCTCTGAAAATAAAAAATTACATAAACATGCCAGAATCTTTTGGATGTTACACATTCAGTCAGCCAGCTGTTGCACTAGCTGTGTCTCCTAGGTAATGGGCTCCTTCCTTCTGCGCAGGCTTGAGGCTGAGGCTGCTGCTACACTGGTATGTGGCTGTAAGGGGCTGTGGCTGCTGAGTCCAGCCATCCCTGACATGACGGGGATCAGGCCAGTATGACACTTTGAGATAAGGAAGCAAACCTTGATAGACTCTGTATTTGGCACCTGGACAACTGAAGAGGACAGAAGACCTGGGACAGAAGACTGAGAGGACGTGGTTGTCCTCCCGGTCTTCAGTGCTGGGAACTCTGCAATAGTTTTCTTAATGTCAGCAATGTCATATGAAAATACACAGAATTACAATAACCATCCCTGCAGATGGTAAATGTGTGGCTTTCCATAGAAAATCCAAATCCAGTAAAAATTACGCAATCTTGTTAGTCACTAAGAAAAACAGAGACATTACGAGACCCAGGGATACTAGGGAAGGAGAGGCTTGAACAATTTGCATTTGGGCTAAATGTTGTGATTGTATCTGTGAGTGATACAGAATGACTACCTGTGACAGTAGGGAATGAAATTTTATCATCCTTAAGGTAACATTCCCTACTGTGAATTTTGAGATTTTTATGAAGTGCTCCTTTTTCTCCTCTTTGAAGTCTGTGGGATCAGACTAAGGATGGTTTATCTGGGGCCCACATGGGATATCTGATATACTGGTGGAGGTGCCACAGTGTTGAACAGTTGTTGCACAGCCAGGGTCAAAGAATAGGGGAAATACTGACTATAAAAGTCAGCTGCAGAACTGGAGGAAGGTCTAGAACGCTAATCCTGTCTATCCTTAAGACAATTCCTTTCACACAACCAGCCCAAAATTTCTGAAAAGAATTCTATTTCAAAATACAGCTGACCGCTCCTATAGGAAGAAAATACTTAGGGGAGAAGCGCTTACAAGCCGATCCTTGTGGTACATTCCTTTCAGTCTTGCTGGGCAGTTTGCCTCTGTTTACACTGGTTAAATGTTTAAAACTATCTTTACAAAGAAAAGCAAAAGCTCAAAAGATTTTTTCTGAAGGGAAAGTTGAGATTGTCCTTTAACATGCACCAAGCCACATTCCATTGAAAAAGGCAAGATGCAGGCTTGGAATTACTCCTGCTCTGATCTCATCCTGCTTACTCTCTAAATAGTATTCATGGAAAATATGCACCTAAAAGACACATAAAAACAACTTTACTCCACTCTATCTCCCCACCTCATACACATACCTTTTCAATTTGTGTATCTTGAAATACTAATGCAGCAAATATGATCTGAATCTCATTTACATCAGTGGAAATGGGGAGTCATTTCTTTCAAAGGAAGGTACTTAAAGCACGGCAAGAGCAGTGTGAGGCCAGAAGTAAGAGCTCATCACATAATTTCTCCTTGCATCACAGCCTTGAAGCTCTACTCCCTTCCCTTGCATCTGTGAAATCAGCAGGTCTACTCCAGGGAGTAAGGATTGCCATCTTAGGCCCTTAAATCAGCCTCTCTGTGTTTGAAGAACAAGAGAGAGTCTGTGTTTTCAGGCACTGTACGTAACTGTAGAAGAACTTGCTCAAGAAAGGGAAATAAAAAGAGAATAAAAATGTTCGCATTCTCTCTGAACAAAATGAGCTGTGATATGTGATTGCCCTTTTAAGAGTTGTGACTTTTTCTTGTTCTCTGGAAAACCTCTGGCAGCAGCAGTTGGGCTGCAGCCCCTGCGCCTCTCACCCCAGCCCAGAACATGTCAGGGAAGGCAGGCAACATACGGCTTTAATTTGCAAGGGATCATCTACATTTCTTCTGAACAGAAAAGAAAACCTAATCAAAACTCCACATACTCCATCTATCTTGAATAAACAGCATTAAGGAAAAAATGCTGTGGGTATTGGGAGGAAGAGACTCTTTGTAGTTTGCTTTGACTGCACATACCGCTTCTCCTCATGCCTCTTTAAAACATATAAAATCACTGTAATGGGGGGCTGACTTACACCAGTGCTGGTCAAAAATTGCTCTTTATTCCTATCCCATGCTACCTGGTAGATCATTTGCCTTATAATAGGTATCACTCAGCAGGAATAAATTACCACTGACTTCAGTGGCTAGAGATGCATTTCCATTCTATTTCTCTTATTCCCACAACCCCCAAATACAAATAAAAGTACAGTTTTTAACCTAAATTGACAATTGCAAACTAATATAATGAATTAATAAAAGGCATATATAAAGGCACCTGGGATGAATTTGAGGGTACGGTGACCTGGGCCACCCAATGGTAAGAGAATTACTTGGTACCTTGTCAAATGCTTGTTTACAACAACTGCCTCTGCGCCCAGATGACTTTCTAAACACTTGGCTGTACTGCCTTGAGACCCTTCACTGCAGAAAGCATTCTGGCTGCTGCCTGTACTACCACCTATGGTTCATGTTCAGCTCCTACTGGTTTTCTTTGCCAATCACTGCATGTGTCTGTTATTTTTGTCAGCACAGGCATACCTCCAAGAGTTTTCTAGATGTTCCAAGAAATAGTCAGTGTCCAAGGTAGGCTTTTAAATTTTAAGGATTTTGTTCTTCTGTGAAGACTAGGTCTGTGAGATGCTATGGCCTGTGGTCCTGGGGTAGATGGTTATGCCAACTGGCATTCTGAAAACAAAAAATATCTTACCATGCAACTGCAAAAGCTACTTGGGAGTCTTGTCCAGGTACTTCTCCAGAATTTTGTTTTGTAGACCTCTGTGATACAACTTTTATAGACTTCTCTCTCAAATTCTAGGGTCAAATAGCTTAATTTAAGGAGTGTGTATTATCTGCATTAATGATTTTATCATCAGAAATATATGGTAGTTTTAATATGGCAATGTAAGGGTGTACCTTATTTCATCTTACAATTTGAGATGTATGACACTGTAATCATCTCTCCTTCATTTCACTGCATTTACAATTTTGGTACTGATTCTTCAGCAAGTATCCCTGGTTGTGCATCATGAGGACTTCATGTGTACTGCCAGTACTCAGATTGAAACGAGACCCACCTGAGCTGTGGACATGTACTACCTCATTTGGAAACTCCAAGAGACTTCATGAATTTAGTATAGACATTGCTGCTGCCCATCATATGCTACATATTTTAATCCCTCTCTCTACCCAGATCTCAAAAATCCTTTCTTTCCATCCAGAACTAATGCCCCTGCATCCAAAAGTATTAACTTTTCTAATCAGCCAAGATTCATGTTCAATATGAGACAAAATCAACTTTTAACTTTTGGTCACACAAACTTTTCTTTGGGTTAGAATCATCATTCAGTTAAGAGAATTTTTTACCATTTGCTAAGATACTCCTTAATTAGGCCAGCTCTGAAAGGAAGAAGATGGTGGCTTTAGAATAGAGAAGAACATTAATGATGTTAAGGATGGGAGAAAGACTGGCATTTATGAGCTAAGTAAAAATGAGAGACAATTACCTTACAGTTTGTTGATTTGGAGAGATGTAAGCAGAAGAGGTGGTGGTGCGTGGAAGCAGAAAGAAATTACAATGTCCTGGCAGACCAGCATCTCTGCTGAGTCCCCAGTTCTGGGTGCTGGGCAGACTTAGGAAACCTAGTTCCCATGTGCACTTCTGTGGGACAAGATCTGTAGTTTTCCTTAAGGATCAGGTCTGAAGGAGGAGAGGGAGAATGTCCTGTTTTGTGAGAAACATTCCCTCACCAACAGAGATGTGTTTGGTCCATGAAGATGGTCTCTGGAGTTCATGATGGAGCTGAGTGGTCATTTTCAGCAGCAAAACTACAAGGAATACAGCTGTGCACAGGATGAAGTATGTTGCAGCCCTGGAACATCAAATGTAAGACCAGAGTATGATGGTGATTTGATGGCAGGGAGTGTTCATTGCTGTAGTAGTGGACGGGCATCAACACATCTTAGATTTCTTGCTGAAGCACAGTTTAAACTTATCTGGTGTTTTGGACCACAGAGGATTAAGCTCTAATGATGAGTTTTGTGGTTTGGGGTGTTTGAAATGTAGGACAAGTGCTTCTGGGAAGATTCTTTTCCACACAGGATTTTCTTCTGTTATGTGAAAAATCATTAAATAGTTAAAACTAGCAAATCCTAGGAACTTTTCTGAACTTACCAGCTGCCAACTCTCCTACAATACCCCCTCCATTCCTACTTTCACTTTTTCTTACTGAGCTGGTCTTACTCATACATCTGTACTCACAGCAGTTCTGAAGTTGCATTTAGCTTTTAGATAATTACTGCATTTAGATAGTTACTGCTTCAGAACCAAAAATATAGCTTGTTATTCCAGAAATGTGTCTGCTTTTCCTTCTATACCAACTGGTCTGAAAAAATCCGTTATCTACATGTACAAACCTTTCCTGTATACCATCTTCTAGCTTGTTGCAGACAGCAACTTAGTACAGCAACTTCTCAGTGTTTTTTCAGTCTAAGAAGTATTTCCTAAATATTTCAAATGCAGACCCCCATAGATAGAATTTCAACCAACTGATGATGGACTTAGGCGTCTTAATTACCTTTTCTGGATTGCGTGATGCACCCCCAGGTCTGAAGAGGACAAGCAGAAAGCCAAGGAGGCTTTGCAAGACTAGTTAGAAATTCATACTCATTTTCTATGAGAAAGAGCATGTATAATACTTGTTCCTATCTAAAGATCCAGTGTTCAATTGTTTTAGGATGAACAGGGAAACAGGCAGAAACAATACTGCCATGTAGGGCTGGATATAAATTAGGTTCTGTGCGAGAAAAGAGTTACTAATTTTAATTACTGAATGTAGATCTGAAAAGAAAAATCTGTAGCTTAAAACTATAAAGACAATATTCAAGGAATCAAACTTTTTTCAGCAGAAGATGGAAAAAGATATTTGTGTGTATCATTTTTGAACTATGGTCCTCTGAGAAAAGAGTTTTTGACAGAACTCAATGAGCCTCAGTAAACAAGGACATCAGCAATCAACATATTTAAGGATGTGCAATTTCTAAACGATTCCACTCCTGCAGTCGTTATACAGCATAGATTTCGCTATTAATTAGTTTGAATGTGGGACAGTACTACAGGGAGAAAGAAAGTGGCCTAAATAGCATGGTCCAAATTTTATCTGTAGCTATCCAAGAAATACGGATGTTTTCTATTAACCCTTGCCACCTGTGACAGCTAGAAATAACTGCTGGACATGTCTTGCTCCTAATGGATTTTTGCAGCTCATTAGTATGTAAGGGGGAAAGGGTGAGAGCATGCTACAGAGAAGGAAGACAGCTGGCCAGAGAAGTTCCATGTCTGGTTCACCTCTGAATGGCAAAATTAACCTTCGGACAAATACAAGGACATTTATATACATTAAGCAGAGCCTTGGTTACTGAATGGAGAACAGGGTAGGGTTCTTCTCCTCTCCAGGAGCACAATTTATTACTCTTACTCAATTACAGAGAGTACAGTAAATCCCCCATTCAGCCTCCGTAATTTCTCTGGACTACACTTTTCAGCAGAGCCAATAGGACCTCCATTCTGTTTGTGTTAAGGGACTTCGGACGTGCAGAAATGAAACTGCTGGCGGGCACTCTATGCCAAATTCACCCCCTCCCCAGAATATGCAAAATTTTCAAAAGCCTGATGGGAGGTATTGCAAGTCATGGAGCGTTCATCTTGAATTACTGTGGAATAGCTGACCACTAGGTAGAGGGAGAAAGGGGAATGGGAAAGTCCTGCTGGGACTGTTTTCGTATCTCAGGCTGCTGTTGTGGACACGATAGAAGGCGCAGATAACGCAGTGGCAATAGCTCGGTAGCGAGATACTTAAAGTGTCTCTGGGCGGAGGCGAGTTTTGGCCACTCGCACATCACGACGGCGCGCGTGCGATGCACACACCGCGGTCTGTGCCCGCATGCGGCCGCCGCTCCTGCCCGCGCCTCAAGTGACCGCAATAAACCCGTCTCCCCCATTTCAGCCCTGCACAGACGCCCCTATCTGCTCCCTGCTCCCTGGAGCAGAACCCTGAGAGCGGCGCAGCCTCCCCCCACCAACCCTGCCCTTCGCTGTGTGCCAAACATCGATCCTCCCGCCGGGATTAGCCCGTCTGCCGTCCGGGGAGGTGCCGGGACCCGGCCCCATCGGGGGTGCGCCGTTCAACGGCCTCAACAACCGTCATCACCGGGGCACCCAAAAACACTCCCAGGACGGCCGGGACCGACACGGCTCGGCCTCGTCCCCCCGCTCTCCCCCCCCCGGCGGGG